>WOXC01003016.1:0-115294 GCA_011680675.1 Gymnobelideus leadbeateri
CTACCCTGTCTCTCCCCATCTCCTCTTGCCACCTTCCTCTCTCACCTCATAATTTCATCCCTTGAGTATTCTCCCTTCCCAACAAATTCAACCTATGCCCTCTATCCATATAACTGTAACCGTATACACACACATTCACATATGTATTCATATGACCACACCCCCTTCTTCCATTACTTTCATAGTGAGAAAGATATCATCAGTCACAGTTATTGCTTTTCCATATAGGAATGTAAATAGTTCAACTTTGATAAGTTCCTTTTGATTTCTCTTCCCTGATTACCTTCTCAGGCATCTCTTCCTTCTTGTGTCTGGATGTCAAATTTTCTATTCAACTTTGGTTTTTCCTCAAGAATGCTTGAAAGTCCTCTATTCCACTGAATGACCATATTTTCCCCTGAAACAAAATACTCAGTTTTGCTGGGTAGGTGACCCTTGGGTTCATTCCCAGGTCTTTTGCCTTCTGGGGTATCATATTCCATGCCCTTCTATCCCTCAGTGTAGAAGCTGCCAGGTCCTGGGCTATTCTGATTGTGTTTCACAATATTGAAATTGTTTCTTCCTGGCTGCTTGTAGTATTTTCTCTTGATCTGGGATTCTGGAACCTGGCTATAATATCTGGGAGTTTTCTTTTTGGTATTTTTTCAGGAGGGTGATCGGTGGAATCTTTCAACCTCTATTTTGCCCTCTGGATCTAAAACATCAGGGCAATTTTCCTTGGGAATTTCTTGAAGGGTGATTTCTAGGTTCTTTCCTTGATCATGGCTTTCAGGTAGTCCAATAATTTTTAAATTGTCTCTCCTGGATCTATTCTCCAGGTCAGTGGTTTTTCCCATGAGATATTTCACATTGCCTTCTAATTTTTCGTTTGTTTGGATCTGCTTAACAGCATCTTGATTTCTCATAAAGTCACTAGCTTCCATTTGCTCCAGTCTAACTCTGAAGGGATGAATCTCCTCAGTGAACTTTTGAGATTCTTTTTCCATCTGGCAAATTCGACTTTTTAAGGCATTCTTCTCAATGCCCTTTTGGGCCTCCTTTGCCATTTGAGCTAGTCTATTTTTTAAGGTGTTGTTTTCCTCAGTCAGGCTGTTGACCCTCATTTCATACTTTTCCTGCATCCTTCTCATTTCTCTTTCCAATTTTTCCTCCACTTCTCTTATTTGATTTTTAAAGTCCTTCTTAAGGTCCTCTATGGCCTGCAACCGCTCATGTTTTCCCCTGGGGCTTTTGGAGCAGGACTTCTGACCTCACAGTCCTTTTCCTGCTCTATGCCCCCAAAATAGGAGTCTAGGGTTGCATTTTTCTGTTTCCTTTGCCTTGGCATGTTGCCACTTGATTACCTGACTTTTGGGCTTGTTGCCACACTATGACTTTAAGGCCAGATAGAGGAATTTTCGTCCCGAACGTGTGGGGAGCAACTTCCGTTTCTGGCAAGCTGTAAACCCACCCACGACTTCCACCCTAGATCACAATCCAGATCCAGGGAGGTTAAAGCAAGAGCGATTACCCCCCAAGACTGATCGCTGGATCTCCCCACGATTTGTAGGCTGGGAGCCGGAAATGCCTCTGAAAACTACAAAATGGCGTGTCTCCTCAGCGGCTTCTAGCCCCCGGGGAGGGAGCTGACGCATTCCCCAAATACAGGTCCCAAAGTCCATAGGACACTAACCTCTTACTTTGTCCTAGGCAAGTCTATGTTGATAATTCTGGCATCTCCACAGTTCCTGGTGTTCTGGGGTTCCTCCAGCTGGCTGCTGGCCCTGCTGCCCTGGGGCTAAAACCTCGGCTCACGTGGACCTGGGCTCGGCTTGGCTCCTGCGCTCTGCGCGCTGCCGGCTCCCAGACCACTGCGCTGGTCCTTCCTACAGGGTGCTGGGCTGTCCTCAGCGGGAGGTTAGCTTCTCTGTGTCGTTCTGTGGGTGCTGGGGCTCCAGAAGATTTTCAGAGTCCTTTTTTACATAGTTTGTGGAGAATCTGGGGGCAGAGAGGCTTGGACGAGCTGTTTCTACTCCGCCATCTTGGCTCCTCCAAAGGCAGTTTTTTCAATACTCAGAATTCAACTTCCTTTGGGGGACTTTTTTGTTCACATCGTGGATTTTGTCTTCTTGGTTCTACTTATTTTGCTCCATATCAGCTTATACTTATTTTCCTAAGTTTCACTAAATTCCTCATAGTTTTCATTTCTTACCACACAAAGTACCTATTTTATTCATCTGCCATTTTTTAGCCATTCCACAATCAATGGGTATTTGTTTCAAACTCTTTGCTACCACAGCTCTGAAATAAATATTTTGGGTCATGTTGGACTTTTGTTTTTGTCTTTGGTTTCCTTGGGAATTGCTGGATCTTAAAAGGAATGGATTATTTAGTCATTTTTCTTGCATAATTCCAAATAGAAATCCAGACTGGATAGATCCAAGCTCTACTGACAAGATATCAAAGCATCTCAAACTGAACTGTTACCATCTTTTATCATTTTTGCCATCTTGTATGGAGCAAGGTAAAATGTCAGGATTAGTCTAATTTATGTTTTCATTTGGCCATTTGTAGTTTGATAAACTTCTTTTGAAAAGCTTTGTAGTGCAGTAGAGTGTTAGATTTGGAGTAAGAGAACCTAAGTTCAAATCCCAGTTCTATTAATTATTACCTTAGGCAAATCATTTAATTTCTCTGGACCTTAGTTTTCTCATCCATTAAATGATAGTTTGAACTAGATTACCTTTCCAGCTCTAACCTATGATCTTTTTACATAACCGTTGCCTTCCTTCCATTCTTTAAGAAGATGTACCTATCCTCTCTCCAAGCTATGCCCTCCATTCAGTAGATAACTTATCATTTCCCTGACCCTGCTCCATCAAAGTATTCTTTCTCTACTACCTTCTTTACTTCAACCTATTAAAAAATGCCCAAATCTCCCACCATTGTATTGCCCAAAATAGAATTCATTATCTCTCCCACTCTGAGATAAGGCATTTTTTAAACATTTACTCCATGCTAGACATTGTTCTAAGTGCTAGGGATATAAATACAAACAAACCAGAAAGTCTCTGACCTCAAAGAGCGTACATTTATTTAATGAGAGAATATCACACATAAAGGGGAGCTAGGAAAGTTTGAGGGTTTTGGGGAGGTAGGGGAGGGAACAGTAAAAGTATACTGAACACCTTCCCAAGTAAAAGACCAGGTGCCATCCAGATTCATCATCGACCAGACAGGATTATTATAAGGTAGAGAAGAGATTCTTAACCTGGAGTCCATGAACTTGTGTGTGTGTGTCTATGTGTCTGTGTGTTTCATAACTTGATAATTTTATTTCAATGTAATTGGTTTCCTTTGTAATTCTATGTGTTTTCTTTTATGCATTTAAAAACATTGTTCTGGTGAGTCTGGGTCCATGACACACACAAAAAGGATAAAAACCTCTGGTCATTCATTCTCCCCTTCAATAGTCCCATAGTTAAAATAGCCTGAGTTGGGGTCAAAGCCAAGATGGTGGTATAGAAGCAGGAAAACTCCCTTCACTCCCCCTGTAACCACCAAATACCTATAAAAAATTACTCTAAACAAACTTTAGGGTTGCAGAACCCACAAAGTGACAGAGAGAAACAAATCTCCCGCTGAAGACAGCCTGGCAGGCATACAGGGAAGGGTTCATCTCAGCCCACTGGGAGCAGAGCCCAGCCCCACATGCCCATGGTTTTAGCCTCAGGGTAGCCTGACCAGCTGTGGCTAGAGGGACATCAGAAGAGTAGATCACCAGCAGGTGTGGTGGTTTGTAGAATTATCAACCCATAGACGACAGACAAAGTGTGAGAGGTCAGTGTAGACTTTGGAAACAGGGAGTCCAGGAGTGCTGTCCAGCCTCTGCCCCCAGAGGGAGAAGCAGCAGAAGCATGGCAGCTGCCACGGTGTGACTGCTTCAGAGCTCCTGTTCCGCAGATTGTAGGGGGACCAAGCAACCATTCTGAGGGGTAATTGCTCTTGCTTTAACCTGCTTGGATCTGGATTGCTGTCTAGGGTGGTCCTGGGGTATGTGACCAAGTGAGCCAGAGTGTGTGGAGGCTTCAGAGAGGAAAGCCAACTAATAGCTCCAGCAACTGCAAAAACCCCAGTGATTTGGGACAAAGCTCTCCTCTGGAAGCAGAGTTCTACTGTGGCAAAAAGCTCAAAAGTCAATAATTGAGTGGCAATGTGCGCAAGCACAGCAGTCAAACCTTAGATGCCTATTTTGGGGACAAAAAGGATCAAAGCATAGAATAGCGAAGACAACGAAGACAGAACTCCTGCACCAAAAGCTTCCAAGAAAAATATGCATTGGTTATAAGCCATAGAAGAGCTTAAGAAGGATTTTGAAAACCAAATAAGAAAATTAGAGGAAAATTGGGAAGAGAAATTAGAAAGATGCAAGAAAAGTATGAAATGAGAGTCAACAGCCTGACTGAGGAAAAGTACACCTTAAAAAATAGACAAACTCAAATGGCAAAAGAGGCTCAAAAAGGCAATGAGGAAAAGAATGCCTTAAAAAGCCTAATTTGCTAGATGGAAAAAGAATCTCAAAAGCTCACTGAGGAGAATCATTCCTTCAGAATTAGACTGGAGCAAGTGGAAGCTAGTGATTTTATGAGAAATCAAGATGCTGTTAAATAGATACAAACAAATGAAAGAATAGAAGGCAATGTGAAATATCTCATTGGAAAAACCACTGACCTGGAAAATAGATCCAGAAGAGATAATTTAAAAATTATTGGACTACCTGAAAGCCATGATCAAAGAAAAAGCCTAGAAATCATTCTCCAAGAAATTCTCAAGGAAAACTGCCCTGATGTTTTAGAACCAGAGGGCAAAATAGAGGTTGAAAGAATCCACCAATCACCTCCTGAAAAAGATCCCAAAAAGAAAACTCCTAGGACTATTATAGGTTCTGGAACTCCCAGATCAAGGAGAGAATATTACAAGCAGCCAAGAAGAAACAATTTAAATATTGTGGAAACACAATCAGGATAACACAGGATCTGGCAGCTTCTACACTGAGGGATCCAAGGGCCTGGAATATGATATTCCAGAGGTCAAAGGAGCTGGGATTAAACCCAAGAATCACCTACCCAGCAAAACTGAGTATCATGTTTCAGGGGAAAATAAGGTCATTCAGTGAAATAGAAGACTTTCAAGCACTCTTGATGAAAAAACCAGAGTTGAATAGAAAATTTGACATTCAGATACAAGAAGCAAGAGAAGCATGAGAAGATAAACAAGGAAAAGAAATCATAAGGAACTTATCAAAGTTGAACTGTTTACATTCCTACATGGAAAAACTATAATTAACTGATGAAACTTTTCTCAGTATGAAAATAGTTGAAGAGAATGTATATGTGTGTGTATATATAGGAGGGTATATGTGCCTATGAATACCTATGTGAATATGTGTATATATGTATACAGGTATACATAGATAGAGGGCACAGGACCAATTTAATAGGAAGGGATGATACTTAAAAGGTGAAATCAAGAGGTGAGAGAGGAATATAATGAGAGGAGATGGGGAGAGACAGAATGGGGTAAACTGTCTCATAGAAGAAGCAAGGGGAAATGATTACAATGGAGGGGAAGAACAAGAAGGCAAAAGAGAATGGGTCAACCTTATTCTCATTGAATTTGGCTTAGGGAGGGAATGACATACACACTAAATAGGGTATCTCACTCTACAGGAGAGTAGGGGGGAAGGGGGTGAGAGGGGGGATGATGGAAGAGAGGACAGGCTGAGGGGGAGGAAAGTTGGAAGCACCCACTTTTGAAAAGGGACAGGATCAAAGTAGAGAATAGAACAAGTGGGGGGTAAAATAGCAGGGAGGGAAATAATAGTAAGTCTTTTACAATATATCTACTATGGTAACGTTTGGCATTAGCTAAACATGTACAACCTATACTGAATTGCTTATCTTCCCAGTAAGGGTGGGTGACAAGGGAGGAAGGGAATGAATCTGGAATTCAGAGTTTTAAAATCAAATGTTTACACACACACACACACACACCTACACACTTTATTTAAAAAAAAAAAAAACATGCACAGAAAGATTGTGATTTGCCTAGGGTTCCATATTTAGTATGTGTCTGAAGCAAAGTTTGAATCTAGGTGTTCTTGACACAAAGTGTCCTATCTCTCTGCTTCCTGTACCTGATATTCATAAATTGAGGATCACCTATAACTAATTGACTTGTGAATTTAATGTGTTTCAGCTTGTTTCTCATTGGGGAAAAAAGGCAAAAAAGAAAAAAAAGGTATTTCAAAACTATGAGAATATATTTAGGATAAAAGGAACTTCCCCTTTCCCCCCCAAAAAAACCTGACTAGTGTTTTAGAAACAGTCCCCAAAATAGGTAATTTTTAGGGGCAAACTAAATATCCTCCCTTCTATGACAGTATATCTAGCACAGTTAAATATTAACTTATTCCTAAAAATCTTGACTATCATTAGACTATAATACATACCCTGGCTAGGTAGTTACTATACAAAGACATTCTTGATAGTCCTTTTTCATAGTAGCTTGGAATTTTGTGACCCTACAAAGCCTATTAATGTTTTATAATTTTAATAGTCATTCATGACAACATAACACATCCTGCTTTCATTCCTATCAGTGAACATGAAGGTGCTTTTTAAAAAGAAAACCTCTTTTGTCTGATGGTTGTTAACCTGCTTGTAGCCATAGTTACAAAATAACATTAGTAAATTAGTTTATTTGATTCCAAGAGTAGATAAATATTGCAGTTGCCATAAGTCATTCTTAATTGCATGTGTTGTACAAAGTACTTCCTTTAAGCTGTAATTGGGATTTTTTTTTATGATTTGTGCTATTTAGATAATTGTTATAGCTGTATATCTGGGAAACTATTAATAATTTCCTCAGTATTTCCCCTGCCATAAAAATATAATTGGTTTTAGATTTTCTTTAATACAGGTAAGTTGAAAGAATTGCCATAAATATATGATAATTTCAGGCTAATCTTAAGAGGCAATGGAATGAAGGATTTGGCATCAGAAGATGCCAGGATCTGTGTTTGAATCGTGGCTCAGCCACTTGCTACCTAGGTGACTTTGGGCAAATCACTTACCCTCTTAGGGATTTAGTTTCTTCATTTGTAAAAATAAGGGAATTGGAATAGGTGACACCTAAAGGCCCTTCCCACTCTAAATTTTATGATTTTTGCATTCTCCTGATGCAAACTAAATAAATAGAATAGCTCATTCTCAACACTAAATTATCATCTTCAGAAAGGTATCTTAAACAAGTTTGGGAGGTTAAGTTCAAATAAACATGATATATAGATATGTTTTATGGAGTCTTGTAGCTTCCTGCTATCCTTCAGTAAAGGAGCTATAAATATCCTTTGTTAAAATAGTCTCAAGTTACTAGGTAAAGATCTTCTGCTGAAGCCCCATATTTTAACTTCAGGTTATGGCTCTTCTAACCTCTGAGTATTGCCATAACATTCAGGGGTTGCTTGTTAATACTCTGATCTTGGGGTGTAACTCTCTTCGAAGAAGGCAACTAGGTGGTAGGCTAGATTGATCCCTGGGCCTGGAATCAGGAAGACCTGAGTTCATATGCAACCTCAGATATCATTAGATGTGTGAGACCTGGGCAAGTCACTTATCTCAGAGCACGTCAACCAATCTCTGGTTGCCTCAGTTTCCTCGAACTGTGAAATGGAGATAACAGTCCCTGTCTCCCAGGGTTGTTAGAAGGATCAAGTGAGATATTTGTAAAGTGCATAGCCACAGTACTGGAACATAGTAGGCACTGAAATATCCCTTTCCTTCTTTCTTTTTCAGTGTGCTGCTAAGAGTGGCTAGATGTCTTAGAAAGAGCTATGGGTGGGGCAGCTAGGTGGCCCAGTGAGTAGAGTGTCGGCCCTGGAGTCAGAAGGACCTGAGTTCGGATCCGGCCTGAGACACTTAATGAACAAATAAAAAAAACCTAGCCGTGTGGCCTTGGGCAAGTTACTTAACCCCAATTGCCCTCCAAAAACCAAAAAAAAAAAAAAAAGAGAGCTATGGGCTTGGGATAGAAGACCTAGGTTCAAAACCCAATTCCAAATATTAGCAGTGTGATCTTTGGAAAATCACACAATCAGAGTTTCAGTTCCCTTATCTGTGAAATGGACATGCTGTCTAGACTACTTGACTTCTCAAGGTTGTTGTAAAGAAAACTCAGATTTATTTCCCTCCTTTCCCTGGAGAGGTTGGGGAGGTGTACTGTGGTTGTGGACTGTTGCATGTGGATCCAGTCTATCAATTGGTTTTGCTGAACTGTTTTTTTTTTCTTTTTTTAATCTGTTTAAAAGGGAACCCTCCATGGATACACTTGAAGGCAGGCTTATATTCAGAAATGAATAAGACTTTAAAACAAACAAAAGAAAGAAGCTCTAGGAATATGTGAGTCATTGTTTTTCTTTTTCCTAAGAGATAATGAGAATAGGTTTTTAACCTCTTGTCTATAAAGCTAAAGACAGGCGAATTTTACCCCTTTATTAAAATCCCATATTAATGTGCCATGATGGTATGCAGGTGAACTGGCTTCTGTGTCTGTTCCAGACAACATAAGCTCTGGAGAGTTTAATCAAACTGGAAATATTTTGAGGACCACCCTGCAACAAACTGCATAGGTGTTCGTTGGAAGACCAGGCTAATGAAGTTCTAGAGAATCTTGTTATCAAGGAGTTTTAAAGGTGACTTTTTCCTAGGCACAGCAACACATGAAAATGGTAATAATAATTAATAATAGTAACTAACATCTATATAACCTTTTACTTATATCATTTGATGCTTTCTTCATCTTTGAGGTAGATGCTATCTCCATCTTACAGGTGAGAAAATTAAAGCAAACAGAGGTTAAGTGACTTGCCCAAAGTCACCTAGGTAGTAAGTGACTGAAGCAAGATTTGAATTCAGGTTTTCCTGACTCCAGGATTGTTGCCCAGTCCACTGTACCACCTGCCTCCCTGGTGTAGTGTGGGTAGAAGGGGTTGAAACTGAAATATATAGTCCCTTAATTGTGATATTTCATAGCACACAGTAGGGTTTTGTTCATTCCATTACTATTCTTTGGTGTTAAGGAAAATCTAAATTATCCATCGCTGTAGAGGAATAGGACAACTGTTTCACTGTTGTTGTTCAGTCATTTAAGTTGTAACTGATTCTTCATGCCCCCTTTTGGGGTTTTCTTGACAAAGATCCTGGAGTGATTGCAGTTTCCTTCTCCACAGCTCATTTTACAGATAAGGAAACTGGGGCAAACGGGGTTAAGTGACTTACCCAGGGTCACACAGCTAATAGGTGTCTGAGACCAGATTTGAACTCAGGAGAAGTCTTCCAGACTCCAGGTCTGGCGCTCTATCCACTGAGCCACCAATTTTAATTAATCTGAGTTATGAGGAGAAAGATGAATGATCAGAAGAATTCTGGGCACTCAGTGACACTGCCAGTGTTTTAATTGGCAGCACTTTTAACTGAATTTGAAACTTCTGGGAAGCAACACCTTGTCCACTATTATGAGTTAATGTAGACAAAATTTTTTCCATGTCAGGAGTAACACAATGTCATTGCTTAGACTTAACAATTCACTCTTTTGGGCGGCTAGGTGGCACAGTGAATAGAGCATCGGCCCTGGAGTCAGAAGGACGTGAGTTCGGATGTGGCCTCAGATACTTAATGCACATACAAACAAAAACCTAGCCGTGTGACCTTGGGCAAGTTACTTAACCCCAATTGCCCTCCAAAAAGGAAAAAAAACAATTTACTCTTTTCTTAATGTTTTTTGATTTTAAAAATATGGTCAGTTCCCAATTTATGAATGGGATCAATTCCAAAAATTTGTTATTAACTCTGTTGTATGAAAATTGGAGTATATTTTTTTCCATAAAAATGATGTTATAAATGTTGGTTAGATTTCTAAGTTAACCCACAAAATCTATTTAACTATTTAACTAATTTGCTGGAAATATATTATTGCACTAATAATTCTAGTGGCAGCTAGGTGGTACATTGTATAGAATGCTGGGTCTGGAGTCAGGAAGGCTAGTCTTTATGAGTTCAAATCTGGCCTCACTGACTTACTAGCTCTGTGACTTTAGGCAAGTTCCTTAACTCTATTTGCTTCAGTTTCCTCATCTGTAAAATGAGCTGGAAAAGGAAATGGCAAATTACTTCAGGATCTTAACCAAGAAAACCCAAATGAGGTCACAAAGAGTCAGACATGACTGAAACAGCTGCACAACAGCAAAATAATTCTAGTCCATCTGTAACAACACCATTTGTGATGTTGATTCTATAAGAAAATTACGCCTGTTATCTAACTTGGGACTCTAAGAACATGGTATCCCTTTCCCAGAATTGTCAGCAGCTCCTCTTGGGACCATTTTTAGAGAAGTAATAGGGGAAGAGAGAGTGTGTATGATTTGAAGGGAGTTGCCAGTGTATATTATGACAACATGGTGTGATAAAACAAGTACCAAATTTTGGGGGTCAGAAAACCTGTATTTGAATCCTGGTTCTGACATTTGTCATGGGAAAGTCACTTTACCTTTTAAGCATCAGTTTTCTTATCTGTAAAACTGAGATAGTAACACCTGGGCTATCAACCTCATAGAAACCAAAAGAAAAAAAGACTTTGTTCAGCAACATTAAGAAATTAGCTATCGGGGCGGCTAGGTGGCACAGTGAGTAAGAGCGCCAGCCTCGGAGTTGGAATGACCCAGGATCGAAACCAGCCTCAGAAAATGAGCACCCACACATAAATAATGACTAGCCATGTAATCTTGAGCAAGTTACTTACCCCCAATTGCTTTAAAAAAAAGAAAGAAAGAAAGAAATTGTCTGTGCATTGCATAGTCAGGTATCTGTTGTTCTGTCATTTCAGTTGTGTCCAACTCTTCATGACCCCATTTGAGATTTTTTTGGCAAATTTACTGGAGTGGTTTGCCATTTTCTTTTCCAGCTCATTTTACAGATGAGGAAACTGAGGCAAAGAGGGTTAAATGACTTGCCTAGGGTCACATAACTAGTAAGTGTCTTCTGAGGCCAGATTTGAACTCAGTTCTTCTTGACTCCAGGCTTGGCACTCTACTGTGCCACCTAACTGCCCCCAGGTATCTGTTTAAATATATGCACTATAAGGTATGATTCTAAATAATGACCCATTTCCTTTGTAGCTTGAAATGAGGAACTTGCTACTTTATAGTCATATGTGTGGAGATCCTTTCCATTCTAATGTAAAAAAATGATAGATGGGGCGGCTAGGTGGTGCAGTGAGTAGAGCCCCAGACCTGGAGTCAGAAGGACCTGAGTTCGGATCCGGCCTCAAACACTTAACGCACACACAAACAAAAACCTAGCCGTGTGACCTTGGGCAAGTTATTTAACCCCAATTGCCCTCCAAAAAAAAAACCAAAAAAAAAAAATTATGTTTTCTCTCTCACCTTTATGCTATGTAGCACTGAAGTGTACAAAGAAGCACTTAATATTATTTAGTTCTGTGGGTGATGTTGAATAAGGTTTGTTAGATAATGAAATAGACACTTGAGGATGTGGAACCTTGTTTAATTTAGACCTTGAAGAACAAGGTCAGTCAATAACCATGATATGGTTTATAATGGGTGGGCGAGCTGATAACAAAACAAGCAACATGATGTAACCAAAGAACATGGATTCGGATTCCAGACTCTACTATTTCTGTGACTGGACAAGTCAGTTACTTCTCAGTGCATCTTCCTTATCTGTAAAATGAGGGAGGACGCCCAGGGGATCCTATCTAAATCTAAATCTATGGTCCTGGAAGCTCTTGGAATTAAGTTTTCCTGACTAGCAGTAAAGTATATATTCACATTTGGATTATAGCCCTCTCCTTAAACCTTAAGAATAATTTCATTTGTTGATATGTTGAGATCTGCATTTGTCTCACAATGCTTTCTTTTTTGACAAGTATTTAGATGGAAAGCCATTTCTTTGTATATGAAGAGGCAGCTTTCCCTTTAAAGTTTATATTTCTTGATCTTGACCAACAAGTCTACATGTCTCCTAAAGTTTGTTACTGCTGTGAAATTAAAAAGATAAGCTTTGTCATCCTCATTCATTATTAATAGTACACCTGTTTAGGTTTTTTGTTGTTGTTAACATTAAATGGTAGTTCTTGTGCCTTAATTTACCAATTGCCTAAAAAACAAAATTAATTTTTAATGTCAGTTTGCCTTCCTTGATAGAATAAACCTTTGGTAAAGTCTTGATCTTTTAATGGTGAGGTGTTTCTTTAAATTTTCATGCCTGAAAAAAAACAATCTTTGTTTATGTATATGGATTCAAATTAGCAAATTATTTCTTTGATATACATAATTAATATTCTTGAACAAACCTTTATAGAAATGACCATCATTTTATTGAGATTTTAAAGATAAGAATAATGTGTCAAAATCAAATTTATAAAATATATTCTTTTTTCTTAAGATAATACCTTTATCGGTTAATTTGTCAACATTTGTAACACACTGGATAGGCTAGCTAGAAATGAGTTAGTTGCCACTCGGGGAGTAAAGCATAAAAATATACACCTTAATTTGTTTCTGGAATCAAAATTTATAGGGCATAAAATAATACTGTGCAGAATTATCCAGATCCAGAATTCTAATTTTCTCTCAACATAGCAATGTTCCACAATTTGTTTAAATGATTTCTTTTCTAAGGGTCCGTTTGATTTTTTTAAAAGAACATATTTTTCATATCATAATTTTGTTCTTACCTCATATCAATAATAATTCCTTAAAGGAGATGTTCAAAGTGCCTCCTATTGGCAATTCAGGTAAATGAGGACTTCAAGATAGTTGACTTCTATTGGGTTAAAAGAAAAAAGGATTGAATGGAGCAGAAACTCTTCCTCTGAGTGCTGAATATAATGGACACCATAAGGATTTTTCTGGTCCTTTCATTTAAAAGCAGCAGAACTCAGCATCTAGTTAGCATAATTAAATTGTCCTGAGGTCAGTTCTGACTTCAGCCTGCCCTCAGTGGCAACCTCAAGTGGTGAATTCTGAGGTTCTTCTTCCTACCCCTCTTAATCAAGCTTTTCCATCAACTAACATGTTTTTGCATATCTTGCCCAGGATAAAGTGACGTGATTAAAGATCTGAAAGTAAATATTTCACAGATAATAGCTATATTTTCTTACATTTAAAAGATGATTATTGATCTCTTTTGTTTTTATCAAAATTTCTCCTAATGTCCCTCTTCCTGCACCTCTCCCAGAGAACCATTTTGTAAAACAAGTAATATTTTTAAAAGGGGCAAAAAAAGGAAGAAGAGAAAAATCAGCAGAACTAATTCATAAGTCCAAAAAAACCCTGAAAATTATGCAGTCGTCCACAATGCAAAGAAGTGGAGTCAGGATGTCTTTTCCTGTCTTTTCTGTGGGGTCATGCTTGTTCTTAGTAATTTTGCAAAATTCGATTTTCTTATTCCAAGTTCTCTGCTTCTTCACAGTTGTGACTGCTAACAGTATTTTTTTTCCTTTGACCTACAAACTATAGATTTTGGCTCTAATGTTCCTAGGGGTTTTCATTTGGGGGTTTCTTGAGGTAACCAGTGGATTCTTTCCGTTTCAACTTTGCCTTCTAAGAGATGTAAGCAGTTTTCTTTCAAGATGTCTTAAGATATGATGGTTAGTTTTTTTTTTCCCAATCTTTTGATTTGTTCAAATATTTCTTGTTGCATCATGGAGTCATTCGTTTCAAGTTTGTTCATTTTCAGTTCTCATTTTGTTGTATGGTCAAGGTTTTGTGCCTCTTACGCTAAACTGTTAATTCACTTTCTAATTCTTTCATAACTCTCATTTCTTTTGTTTTTTTTTTCCTCTAGGACTCTCATTTCATTTATTAAAATATTTTAAACTCTTTTTAATTATTATTTATCTCTTCCAAGAATTCTAGTTGAATGTGTGCCTGACTCATGTTTTCCTATGAGACTTTTTGTTTGTAGGTGTTTTGGAATTATTCTCTTTTTCTAGGTTTGTCTTAAGCATCCCTATTTTGGGTAATAGCTTAATGGGATTTTTTGTTGTTTTTTACTTATAGTTCTACCTTCTTGTAGACTTTGAACTCAGTGTTAGGGCTGGGTTCTGCATACTATTAGAGGGAAGATCTGGGTTGGTTCTGGGGTTCTAGACTGTTTTTAGGATATTTGTATCCCCAGTGCCTACCACGGTATCTAACACAGTGAATACTTAATAAATGCTTGATTAATTGACATTAAGTAAGAATGTAGATGGAGTGTTAGAAGTGAACATCTCCTTATAAATGTTTTTTAGTGGCAATGCTTCTCTTTTCCAATGACTATTCTTTTGTTCTAGTTATAAAACTATTTAACTTCACAATCTTGTAGTCTCTATCTTTCCAATTTATATTTAAGAATAGCATGAAATATTTTATCAGGTGTTTTGCCAAAATCTAGCTATAGAGTATCTTTAACATTTCCTGGGTTAGTAACACTATTTTTTTTTAAAAAGGAAATAAAGTTAATCTGTCATGATCTCTTATCAGTACAACCTTGCTGACTGACTCTTAGTAAGTATTATTGCACTCTAGAATCTTACTAAAAATCTAAGTAAAAGTACACTGACTTTTTTAATTGACAGTGTGCCACATGGGAATTAGTTGGGTTTTTTTTAATAGCAATGTTTACCGTGGAGAAAAGTTATAATTTGTTTTTTGTTTGTGGGGAGAAGTGGTGAAAAGGAAGAGAATAGGATATTATCACAGTCTTCAGTTATTTGAAAAGATGTCTAGACTAGAAGAAAGACTAAATACCACATGAAGTTGCTTCTCTGCTAGTTCTTCCTCTTCTTGTCACCCCCTGCTCTCCTATTAGGCAGATCCAGTCCTGATTATGAAATGAAGCAGTGAAGCAGTTTTAATTAGCAGCCACCCCTTACAGGGTGCTGAGAAAATGTTATGTTATTGTAGTGGCAAGCAGTTCCCTCTAATTCACAGAACTACCAGATTTCTGATATTGACTCTTTAGGCAATGCAGACGAGACTAGGCTCTTCACTCAAGAGGATTCTGCTCTGTCTAATCAACTCAGCCAATCAAGCCTCATTTCATAGTAAAGCAGATGCAAAGCCTATATTTCCCCTCTAATTTTCTCTCTTAGTACAAAGCAACCAGGAACCTCCTGAAAGGTTTTCCCCCTTTTCAAGCTGTGAAGGGCACAAGAGGTCAATAGCCTCAAAGAGCACCATAATTCAGCTAGCGTCCGATGAGCTTTCAAACAAACTTCCAAGCCTTTTTTTCAACCAATCAAAAAAGCAATACTTCTTCTCCCAATAATAGGCTCCCAGCAAAGCAGCTGAAGCCTTCCTATCAGCATACTCCCCTGTTGGCTTGCCTTTTGTTTTGTTTTTGCTTTTTGAAGACCACACACTGGGCCTCAAATCAGAGCCTCCTGTGGTCAATGACTTATTTTTACCTTATGAGGTAAAACTGACAAAATCCACAAAACAGTTATAATCTTTAAAACTCTAAAACACCATCACATGCAAATGATCTGATGAAACAAAATGCCCTGCAACTATCATTACCTCAGTCATTTCCTTCCAATAAGTCCTGTCCTTTCTGTACATTTGTCTGAGGGGCAGTTCTCTCTCCCTCCCTCCCTCCTTCTCTCTCTCTCTCTCTCTCTCTCGCTCTCTCTCTCTCCCTCGCTCTCTCTCTCTCCCTCTCTCTCCCTTTCTCCCTCTCTCCCCCTCTCCCCCCTCATCCCAACAGTCTTCGTTGTCTCTTCTTCACATTTTATCTGAGAGACTGTGTTTCTTCCACAAACTGATTGCATCCTTTTTTCCTAACACAAAAGTTTTTTCTTCTTTCAGCAACCAAACTGTTCACATAAGAAAGGGACACTTTCTTATGCTCTGAAGAAACACTGTAAAGAACCATTACTGGATTAGAATTCATAATAAGATGATAGAGTTTGGCCCATAGATAATTCTTGTCTTCTAGATCTGATGGTACATCAATGAATACTATGTTCTATGAATAATAGTCTTCTTCAATATTTTCCTTTTAAAACGGAGGAAAGATATCAGTAATCAGTAGTAGAATAATTGTGTTTTGTTTGTTAGATATTACTTAGAGAAATTCAGCCCTATAATTTATTGAGAAAACTGGCCTAGAATTTTAGAATCACAGGACCATAGATTTAAAGCTGCAAGGAGTTGAAGTAGTAAGCAACAAAGCTGGAATTAGAACCCAGGTCCTCTAGCTCCAAGTCCACTAGTCTTTCCAATGAAGTATACTGCTTCCCAAGAAACAGCAAAAACAAAAAAATTACACAGGACCAAGAGCCATTTTATAGTTTTATTTTATGGGTTTCCCTGAGTTAAGAATCTGTTAGCTACCAGCCACCCTATTGGTGATGAACTTCTCTGTACTTAGACTGGTCCTTGGATAGAAGACAGTATTGCTGGGGTTGTAGTCAATATCCTTCCAATCTGATAGAAACCACCAGGGCTTGTTCACCATTGGCATAACCTTCAAGAACCTGGGCCACCTCCACACCACAATGAGTTTGTAGCAGGATTTTTGTGATGAATAGTGGTAGAAAATAGAGAAGAAGGTGCTTAAGAATCACACAGTTTTTTAGACCACCTATAAATATTAATTTAACTCTTAGTATTGTAAGTATGATCCTTGTTCAATGACCAGCAAATTGATAACGCTATATGAAGAGCTGAACCGTGTCAAGACTGGCATACTTGCTATAAATGAAAAACATAAAGATAACAACTGAATGAAAGGATGGTTCAGAAGTTCTAGCAGAAGCAAACGAAAGGGTTGACAGAATTGGTTTAATCCTATACCCAAAGGCAATAAGAAACTTTTTTTGTGGGGGGGGGGAGGTTTGCAGAGGGGGAAGGCAGGGCAGTTGGGGTTAAGTGATTTGCCTAAGGTCACACGGCTAGTAACTGTTAAGTGTCTGAGGCCAGATTTGAACTCAGGTTTTCCTGACTCTAGGGCCTGTGCTCTATTCACCGCACCACCTAGCCACCCCCAACAGCAGGCACTTATTAAAGAATTAATATGCAAGACATGTTGAGTGTCACTGAGGCCATAAACATACAACAAACTCACATTCCACTATGGGGAGAATAACACATATACATAGATAAATATTATACACACACACTAAATAAAAAGTAAAGGGGGGAAGAAAAAATTAATAACACAAAAAGCTTCTTGTAGGAGGTAACAGTTGACCTAAGCTAAGCCTTGAGGGAACTAGGTATTGGTCAGGGATAAAAGTGAGAGATATTCTAGGCATGAGGAAAAGATGTTGTCAAGTCATAGAGTCAAATGATGAAATATCATGCAGAGGGAATAGGAAATAGGCTAGTTTGCCTGGAACACGGGTAGGAGGAAGATGAATGTAAAAGCAGTCCAGAAAGAGAGCCAGAGTAAAGAACTTTAAATGTCAAACAGAAGCAAAAGGGAATCACTGAGTCTTCTTGAGCAGGGAAGTGATACAGTCAGACCTATGCTATAGGGACACTGATTTCATAGCTATGTGAAGACATGTTGGAGAATAGAAGCTGGAAGCCAGAAGTCAATTGGGAGGCAATTGCCACAATACAGGTAAAAAGCAATGTGGGTCTACATTAGGAATCTTTCTAGAGACTGTCTTCATTAATATCAAGAATCACAATATGTCCAGGACCTCCCAAAAGTTAAATCAGTTGGACAAAGCTCCCACCATGAGTATCCAAAGTTAAATTAATATTTCTAGATGATCTAGAAGCTTCCAATCCCTAAACTTTAGGTAATGCAACAAAAAAATCAGATCAGTGTGCCATGGGATGCTCAGTGTCCAGCACTTAAGCATGATTCGGAGATGTGAATAAGAAATGACCAAGCCGTGTGGGTAGTAGTTCAAGAAAGAATGATGAACTCCATTTATTGATTCTTAGGACAAGGCTTTTATAGAGCAAAAGTGACAAAGGAAGGGGACCCACGTTTTCTAATCATTACCTTAGTCTGTTATATCCTGAAAGTAGCACAGAATAGATAAGGATTTTTTATTTAGGTGACTAAAGTCTTAGGGTAAAACCTTTGATCTAGGCCTCAGGTATTTCCTAATACAGCCACAGTCATAAACGGATACAATTGAGTGCAAACTTCAAAGCCAAAGGTGCAGTCCTCAAAAGACATCATGTTTAGAGCTGACCACCCAAAGATACCTGAGTGCTGAATCAAATATTTTTGCTCTTAATAACTAAAATCTTGGGGTAGAGCCTATTGATCTCAGAACTCAAGTAACATCCTTCTAAGTGTAACCCATAACAAAAAACTCAGGAGCTAACTTTAAAAAGTCGTATCTCAAGGGGCTCTTATATTAAAGTCTACTATTAGGATTTGATATCTGAGTCCTGAACCAGGACTTTTTGGCTCACCACATCAGTGTAACTAGAAAGGTATACCCACTAACAATAATTATGTCGGTTCTGGTGGTAATGGAAGTCTTTTTAAAAGTTAGGCAAGAAAATGCCAAAAGTGTAGAACTAGGATCCTAAAAGAGGGGACACAGAGTAAATGTATTTTTTTTTCTTTTTGCTAACTTGCTATTTGGTCATTTGTTTGGTTCTGCCTGGTTAAAAATCTAGGATTGGGGGTAAGATTTTTTTTTCCTTGTTTTGTATGTGTATTCAGTCATTTCTGCCCATGGTTGTTAAGTTTATTTTTTTCAATATATTTAATTCAGTCAGCTGACAAGCCTTTATTAAGCCCATACTTTGTGCCAGGCACTGTACAAGGTGTTGAGGATTCAAAAACAAAAATGAAACTCCTTGCCTTTGAGAAACTTATATTCTATGGGGGAAACAACACTTGTAAACATATGAATACATACAAAATGTGTATGAAGTAAATATGGAGTAATTTGGAGGAAGGGCAGCTAGACAGCACAGTAAACTCATCTTCCTAAATTCAAATCTGGCCTCAGACACTTACTGGCTGTGTGACCCTGGGCAACTCACTTAACCGTATTTGCTGGAGAAGGAAATGGCAAACCACTCCAGGATCTTTGCCAAGAAAACCCCAAAGGGGGTCACAGAGTCAGACATGGCTGAAATGAGCGAACAAAAACAAAAATTTGGAGGAAACCCTTAGCAACTGAGGCAATAACAACAACGTATATACTTTGAAATTTACAAAACACTTTACAAATACTTCATTTTGTCCTTTACAATGATTCTGTGAAATAGGTCCTATTATTATTATCTCCTCTTTACGGATGGGAAAACTGAGACAAAATTGAGACAAAGTCACTCGTCCAGACAACTAGTTAATGTTTTGTTTTGGTTTGGTTTTGCTTTTTGGAGGGAAATTGGGGTTAAATGACTTGCCCTAGGTAACACAGCTAGTTTTGTGTTAAGTGTCTGAGGCCAGATTTGAACTCAAGGCCTCCTGAGTCCAAAGCCAGTGCTCTGTTCACTGCGCCCATTCACTTGCCCCCAACTAGTTAATGTTTGAGGCAAAATTTGAATTCAGGTCTTTATGACTCCACATTCAGTCTTTTATCCACTGTGCCAACTGGCTTCATATACATGGTAGTTCTGGAGCTTAGCACTGAAGGAAGTTAAGGATTCTAAGGGGCACAAGTGATGAGGAAGCTTGTTCCAGATCTAAGGACAGCCTGTGCAAAAGCTGTCGTGAAGAACATTAACAAGACTAGTTTGTCTGGCAATTTAAGTATTTAAACCCGGCAAGATCGTAAACCTACTTTACCTGCTCTGCTCCCAGATGAACCACTACCAGCTTTCAATCTGATATATATAGGGTGTGTCTCTATGTGTAAAAATATCTCTTCCCCTTATATTATAAAAATACTTAATGGTGTTGCTTTGCTGCTTTTGATATTTGCTTTTAAACTTTTGTTATGTCAGTTTTGCCTTATTACATGTACAATACTAATAGTGCACAGACCTAACGAAGTTTGCCATTTTTTTAAAAACCAAGTTCGAGTACATCAATGAACACATGGAGGTGCGTGTAGATGCCGATTTGATTCAGCAAACATTTGTTTAGTGCATAGTATATATTCAAAGCACCATGCCTCAGGGCCAGGGATAGAGAGATTAAATAAATACAGATTCTGCCCTCAGGGGCTTACATTCTAATATAGAAAGGCAGAGAAGGAAAGCCATATGTACAAATAAATAGAATACTTAACCTGCATGACATATAGGGTGCTAGGAGAGTTCTGAGGCAAGTGTAACTTAGAATATTGTTTTTCTTTCCAGTTTTATCAAATGAGACAATATATCTATGTAAAACACTTTGCAAATGTTAAAGTATACTAAATTAACAATGATCATCCAGCATTTGTGGAGTCATATGCTTGTGTGTTTATTTCTTTTCTAAGCAGATTTAATTGACATTTTGTGTTTATATTTTAAAATAAATTACCCTGCATTTTGTATATTTATAAATCCCTTCTATTAATTTTTCATTTTATTTTCTCTGTCTCATACATAAATGAGTACAATTTGTCAAAATACATTCTTATAATCTCTAAGTAATAAGTTTATACTTAATAAAACCCAAGTAGTAGAGGAAAAAGGATGCAGTAGCTGTCCTTGTTATTCTTATATCAGCTAGGGGGGAGAGGGGGGCACTTCATCTATGACACAGTCAGGGTCTCCTGCATGCTCTGGGTCCAGTGTTTCTGGAAAATATGGCAACTCAAAAAGACAAGTTCAGGGATTCCTGGGAGCCTCTTATCACCCTCAGCTGATTTGGGATCAGATTTTGGATCAAGCCTATTCCAAATATTGCTCTAATGTGGAGAACTGAGAAGAAACTTCAGGATATCACTATGAAGTCCCTGCCCCAGAGGTATTACTTAGGCTGGGGAATTAGAACTAGACAGTGCGGTCCCACTGTCTTCCTGCCACCCTGGTCTCCTCCACTTCTCCTGAAGGCTGAGTGCATGCTATTACTCAACAGTTTGAATGGCAACAGGCTTTTTATCTGTATAAAAGAGCTAGGAACTCAAAAATTGCTCAAGGTATACATCCCTGCCCAGGGAATATTTAGTATGTCTGGAGCAGAAGTTGCAAAGGCGTGGAGTGATGCTGGTCCAGACCTCTGTGGTCTCTTCATCTCAGTAAAGGACTCACCTGTCAATGCCAGATCTTCTACAATTCCAAAAATGAAAATTTACTGAGAGGTTTAGGAACTTGCCTGTGGTCTCAGTATTTGTCAGTTCTCTTGATTCCCATACTGGCATTCTATCTGTTACCCCAGGTGGACTTCCAGTTAGATAGATTAAAGAGGTAGTTTTGTGTTGGGGAAAGTACATTGGGACTGGAGTCAGAGGACCTATGATTGAATCCAGGCTCTGCTACCAACTTATTCCTGGGGCTCTCCTGGGTGAGTTGTTTTAACTCTCTTGGACTGACTTTCTCAGGTTTCCCTAAATGTCTTATCCTAGGTCCTTTGGGAGTTTTTATGGGCAGTGTAACATTTGTTATTTGTTGGTCAAGTAGAACATGCTTTTTAAAATTAACAGGGTCTTTTTTTTTTACTGTTGTTTTCATAATTGGTTATCTCCAGTAACTTTTTTTTAATGAACATTTATCTTTTTATCTTGTTTACAAATTACCCACATGCCCCCAGTATCTGTCACCCCTTCCAGAGAGTCATTACATATAAAAAAATATTTTAAGAGAAAAAGGAAAAATAAGCAAAACCAATAAATACATAGGAAAATAATATGAAAAATATATGGAATATTCTATACCCCATGACTTCCTATGTGGCTTCTTTTAGCAGAAGTGTGTTTCTACTCCTTTTGTTGCTGTCATTTTGAGGGTTGGGGGTACAGGAGGCCTCACTGCTCACTTTTAAGTGGAGAAACATGTAGGTGGTAATTGACATCTAATTGTAGTCATTTTGGAACTATTAAGTATGCACCATAAAAACATAAATGTTATATGCATATAGATGCATTTCTGTTTATATTTTTGTATATGCTTTTCACTTCCATTATCAAAAGCAATAAATTTCCCTACTTTGAGCCTTTATAAATATCTTTTAACTTCTCTAGGCTTCAGTTCCTCATCTGTAAAACAAGGGGAATCTGGACTGGACAAGCTTTAATGTTTCTATATTGATCTATTTTTATATTATTATTATTTTACATCTTATACATTGTTTTATTATATATTAATATATTCTTATATATTGTGTATTCATATTATTATCATTATTATTATTATTTACTCTGTAATTTTGTTTTCATGGTAAGTAATCTTTGTCGATAAAGAATTTCAAATTGAAATACTTTAATGGGGTTCTAAAAAGTTTTCCATTTAAAACAAGGACTTATCATGGTGTCCTTGAAAAAGCAGTACATTGAGAGTTAGAGGACCTGGGTTAGAGTCTGATCACTGCTACTTACTATCTAGGTTCATAGTATGACCTTGGACAAATCATTTAGCTTCTCAGGCCTCCGTTTCCTAATCTGTAAATTGAAGGTGTTGTACCCAGTGACCTCTGAAGTCTTCCAGCTCTCAATCTTCCAACAGTTAAGATAATGGTTAGGTCAGACCTAACCTGTTTGATGATAATAATACTAACTTTTAAAAACATGGTTTTTATACTTAGAGTTCATATTCCAAAGTTGTCATGCTGGATAAAAGCAGAAGAAGTAAAATAGATCAACAGAGAGACATTAGAGCTTGTCTAGCCCAGACTCCCCTCATTTTACAGATGAGGAACTGAGACCTAAAGAGGTTAAATGACTGGCCCAAGATGACGTAGCTGGTATGTGGTAAAGGTGGGATTTTAATCCTTTGGATTCCAGTCCAGTGCCCTTTCTACTGTGCCACACTGACAGGGGCCATGTCCTGATCTATATCTGGCTACTGGACCCAGATGGCTCCAGAGGAGAAAGTGAGATTTGTGTCTTTGCACAGCCCCGCCTCACTTAAATCCAATTCACTTGCAAGGCATGACATCATCTTCCTGATGTCACGGTCCTCTTCAAGAAGGAAGGACATGGGGCGGCTAGGTGGCACAGTGAGTAAGAGCGCCCGCCTGAGTCAGGAGGATCCCGGATGGGTTCCAGTCTCAGATACTTAATACCCACACAAAAAATAACTGGCCATGTAACCTTGAGCAAGTTACTTAATCCCAATTGCTTTATTTAAAAAAAAAAAAAGAATGAAGGAAAAACCATAACTGCACTGAAGACATTTTAATGAACAATGACAGATTCTTTTCTTATCTTGTTGTTTCCCCTTTTTAAATTTTTATTATTTATTTTTAGGGTTCAGTTTTTTTTTTTAATTTTGAATTCTAAATTCTCTCCCTCACCCATTGAGAAGGCAAGCAATATGTTATCAATTATATGTGTAATATCATGCAAAACATACTTCCATGTTAGCCATATCATAAAAAACAAAAAGCAATCGATAAGTAAAGTGAGAAAATGATACTTCATTTTGCATTCAGAGTTCATCAGTTCTCTCTCTGGAGGTGGATAGCATTTTTTCATCATGAGTGCTTTGTAATTGTCTTGGATCATTATATTGATCAGAGTAGCCAAGTCTTTCACAATTGATCATCATTACAACATTGCTATTACTGTGCACAATGATATCCCAGTTCTTCTCACTTCATTTTGCATCAGTTCATATAGTTCTTGCCATGTTTTTTCTGAAATCACTCCCCTTGTCATTTCTTATAGCATAATAGTACTCTATCACAATCATACAGCTTGTTTATCCATTCTCCAGTTGATGAGAATCCCCTTAATTTCTAATTTTTGGCATCACAAAAAGAGTTGCTATAAATAATTTTGTACATTTATGTTATTTTCCTTTGATTTCTTTGGAGTACAGACCTAGAAATGATATTGCTAGATCAAAGGATATGTACAGTTTTATAGCGCTGTGGGCATAGTTCCAAATTGTTCTCTGGAATATTTAGACCAGTTCTTACCTCCTCCACCACTAACAACAGTAACAACAACTAGCATACCTATTTTCCTTCATCTCCTCTAGCATTTGTCGTTTTCGGGAATGTGAGGTGGTTCCTCAGAGTTGTTTTAATTTGTGTTTCTCTAAACAATAGTGATTTGGGGCAGTTTTTCATATGATTATAGATAGCTTTGATTTTTCTCCTGAAAACTGCCTATTAATATCCTTTGACCATTTATCAGTTAGGGAATGGCTCTTATTTTTATAAATTTGACTCAGTTCTCTATATATTTGAGAAATGAAGCCCTTATCAGAGAAACTTGACATAAAATTTTTTGATATTGCTTCGTTGTCTATGGTTACTTTTAACAAAGTATAGTTTCCCTGATTATCTCTGATAATTAGGTCATTTTTTGCTTTTGCTTTGTCTGATAACAGTGATTGCTGCCACCGCCTTTTTTACTTCAGCTGAAGCATAATAGATTCTACTTCAGGCCTTTATTTTAACTCTGTGTATGTGTGTGTGTCTATTTCATGTGTGTCATGTAAACAATATATTGTTAGATTCTGATTTCTAATCCATTCTGCTTCCATTTTATGGGTGAGCTCTTATGATTACTATGTATTTCTCTTTTCTATTTTCTTCTGTTTATCCTTCTCTCTCTCTCTTTTTATCCTGTCCCTCCTCAAAAGTCTGTTTTGCTTTTGGCTGCTGCCTCCCTTAATCCACCCTCCCTTTTATCATCTGCCAATCAGTGCCATCTGCACTCAGAGCCAGCAGAAGGTTCCCTGTAATCTCTTTCTGACCAGTTGTCTGACCCCCTTGCCATCTCTAGGTTGCCAAGGCTGCTTCATCTTGGCCACCTCCAAAGTCCACCACTGGTGTTGCTGCTACGCAGACCCTAGCATCACAGATTCCTCCTGCTGACCTCCTCTAAGTTGTCTTTGGCTAGAAAAAAGCATCTCACTCTGACCTCTTGTTTGCTTTGCCTCTCCAAAATTTGATTTGTGGAGTGATTTTAAAGTTATTTGAAGAAGGATGTTGGGAGAGTTGAGCTGGGTTGCTGCCTATACTCCTCCATCTTAATCCTGTTATTTCCCTTTTGAGGTGATAGTTACAGAGTTGCTGCTCTATTTAAAAGAACTAAAGGTCCATCTAAATTATGAAGTCAAACTTTGCTTATGTTTTAGAAGAGATTATGTTAGAATAGATTCTTGGGCGTTTCCTTAACTATTTTTTAAGCTGTGAGAAGCCAAATTTGTGAATACATTTAGTAAGAATTTTTCTTACACGGGTTGTCCCAAAAGTTAATTGAGTTATTATTAAATTCTGTTAACCTCTACCTGCACTGACTTTCAGAACAGCCTATACAATTTATTTGAGAGCATCCAAACAAGATCTCCCAAAAGTCTTTGTCTTCTTTAAATCAGATCCCTAAAGTGCACTGAGTTTTGTATAAAGCTTACCTTTAAGCAAACCTTATATAAATGGGAATGATTGTAGTTATTAAATTTGCCTTACAAGTTAGGTGTAATCACTGACCAAATAATCCCTGAAGTGATGAAGAATTTGTGGGTCTCTAGGGTACATAGTAAGACTCTTTTTTTTTCTTTTTCTTTTTTTTTTTTTTGGAGGGCAGTTGGGGTTAAGTAACTTGCCCAAGGTCACACGGCTAGGTTTTTGTTTGTATGTGCGTTAAGTGTCTGAGGCTGGATCCGAACTCAGGTCCTTCTGACTCCAGGGCCGACGCTCTACTCACTGCGCCACCTAACCGCCCCCAGCTCTACTCTTAATGAAAGAGTGAAGAAACTCTTCTGCAAGCTGTTGCTTGAAAGCCCCACTTCAGAGTTACACCTATGTCTCAGCTTCATTTTTATGAATTTAAGTGGGAACTTGATGGGAGAGATTACTTTTAAATTATAGTTTTTTAAATGTATGTAATCTCATTTCCTTAGTATGCCCATAAAACAATATAATTCATTCTTATCAAATCACAGTAGGTTTATGTATTCCAGGCTTATTCTCCAAATACTGACTCAAAAATCTAAAAGAGAAAACATGATTAAGTCTTTACATATGGTGCCTCTGAGGTTGTGATAGCATCAAGTTAATTCGAGCTTGGACATGCCTTTAGATCTGCTCTTATGATCTGGGAATAGTCTTTTTCCTCTTTTTCCGAATTTTTTCTTTCCACTTTCAAAACAATTTATGTAATAAGAGGCCACAGCAATAAAAATAAACAGAGGCGTGTGGTGTGAACATTTCAAACATAAAGTAACATTTGCTACTAGTATTAAGCTACTCTAAATGCTTAGAATAACATACAAGATATTTTCATTTTCTATTTCAAGATAAACCTTTGGCAGCATTGTAGAAAAGATGAGGATTCTCTTTTTTTGTTGTTGTTGTTGGCTTACTAAATCCCTCTGACCAAGGATTTAGTGTCTGCTGCTTTGAGGCCTACTTTTAAATTCCATGCACTGTGAGGGACAAGAATAACAAGCAGTGTAAGGTTGAGTTTTCCATTCCTGGCCCACAGAGTGAATGGCTTATTTTATTAAGCTTTTGCACCAGGGTGTGAACAAGAAACCATAGGAAGGGTGTGTTAGTGATGAGGGAGTTCAAAGATATAACTATATTCTCTTCAGTCTTGTGTCTCACTGCTTTTCAGCATTAGCAGAGAATTTTCTTGGCATATTTTCAGAACAACACATTATATGAAATTGGAGAAATATATCTAATGAAAAAAGCATGTGAATGGCATATCCCTAGCAAATATTACTATTTAAGTAAAAATATTATGGCTTGAGCAATTTTTTTTAATTAAACCTGCTTTAACCAAGAACAAGATGCTTAATTTTTAGGTATTTGAAGAGTCTGTCTTTGCAGTCTCTGCCAAGGTGTCGCCCATGGATTCCTAATATATATTTTTAATATAATATAAATTTATATTTAATAATAATATAAGTCTATTTGATGACATGTATTTTGTATAATAATAAATATATTTAGTAATATAAATTTGTATTTACTCACAGAAGGGACATTTTCACCATTTTATGAAATCTTTGAAAACAACTTAAATTGAAAGTATTCTTGATGCAAATATAACGAAAGAACGGCAGGCTTTTGCACGTGGTTCTCTATAGCAGATCATATCTTCGTAGTAATATATTTGACTAAAAGATACTGAAAATACAAAATCCTGCTATGTATTACTTGTTAATTATCTGTTGATCGTTTTTTTTTTAAGTGTTTGACTCAAGGCAAAATGCAACTTTGAAGGCTATCGTCTACCACAGATTTTTCATATTGTAGGCCAGGCCTAAGCTAGACCAGTCTACTAATTCAAGTTTGAGGGTAAAGATGTGTGCAGTAAGGTGTCTGTGGGTCATAAAATGCAATTATGATCAACTTTTCTTAGTAATATATTAAAGGAATAAAATTAGAAGAATCCTGAATCAAAATACTACCCTCTTTTGAGTATATGAATTCTTACTTAGCTGTGTCATTATTATACGGTATATTATACAGCTTACAGTAGTAAGCAAGGCAGTCAAATGGCCTCCTTCCCCTAACATTAAAGAATCCTCTCAGTATGTATATATTTCCCCTGATAGAAAGTGCTGGGCAAGGTTGAAGAGAGTGAGAGTGTAGGGAAGGCAGTAAGCGTCCCCAGTGATGTTCTTCATGCCCCATGTGCCACATACAAATCTTTAGCACAGCCACCAAAAGCAGCAGCATGACGACGTGATCAGAGCAGCATAGAACAAGTTCAAACCACACAAGCATATTTTTAAATTCTATAAAATTATTTGATAAAAATAGCTACAAAGATAACTCTTCAATAGAGGTCAACAACTTATTAACAGAGCCAGGTCTAAATCAAATTTTGTTGTTCAGTCATTTCAGTAATGTCTGACTCTTTATGACCCCATTTGGGGTTTTCTTCTCAGAGATATTGGAGTGGTTTGCCATTTCCTTCTCCCGCTCATTTTACAGATGAGGAAACTGAGGTAAACAGGGTTAAGTGACTTGCCCAGGGTCAAACAGCTAGCAAGTGGCTGAAACTGAATTTGAACTTCCCAAACCCAGACCTGGTACTTTATCCACTGTACCACCTACCTCATAAATCATATAGTAAGCATTTATTAAGTATCTGCTGTGTGCCAGGCACTATTCTAGGTGCAGGGATTAAAATCTCCAAAAATGGAACTTTCTACTCTCAGGGAGTTTGCATTCAGTCAGGAGATACAATATGAGTTCAGTAATAAAAGAATATGTTCTTTCAATCATTAAGTGATACACATGTTTCTACTTAGGGCAACTGAGGAAGAGAATGTATGTGGGGGGAAATTTTGTTGTGCTACGTTCAGATGGATCTGATGATGTGGGTATTGCTTGCAGTGATGCAGAATCAAGTGAGATAATATATGAAATTATTCTCATCATATCCCATTCATGCCTGGCTGTCCTGTGAATTCTTGTCTATGTATTCCCATAGCAGGGTTCCCACCCAATTTGCATATTGCATAACAAAATGACCATTATTCAGCCAATATTGTTAAGAAGGAAGGAATGTGGGCATGCATGTGTGTCTGTGTATATGTATACATGCATGAATGAATAAAAAGGCATTGTGTTCTATGCATTGTGCTAAGTTCTGGGAATGCAAATATAAAAAAACAGTTCCTGCTATCAAGGAGCTTAAACTCTAATTGAGAAGTCAACGAATAAAAGAAAGTTAATAGTACTAGGCATATTGAAAGGCCTGGAAAAGTTCTAAGGGTGTAACACGTATGGAATATTGTGTTTTTAATTCTGAATATGATGTTTAGGACCTACCACAGAGTATCCAAAGGAATGCAACCAGTGTGAGGGGATCTTGTCATGTGAGGATCATTTGATGGAATTAGAGGTATTTATCCTGGAGAAGGAAAGGGAAAACTTATGGGAGAGAGTTGAAGGACATTTAGAAGGATTACATTTGTTCTGCTTGGCCTCATAGGGCCTAACTCTTGAAGCAGTGGATGGAAGCTGCTGGGAGACAGACTTCAGTTTGCTGTGGAGAGAAACTTCCTCATCATTAAAATTGTTTATCCAAAAGTAAAATGGTCTAGCTTCCCTATGAGGAGGTAGTGGAGCTCCACAGGCAATCACCAAGCATTTATTAAGCACCAGTTCAGTGACAGTATTATGTGACACTTGATAATTGAAGATAATTAACAGAAGAAAGACACTGTTATTGAGGGCAGTCAAGGAAGGCTTCCTATAGAAAGTGGAATTTTGAAGGAAGCCAGGGAAGACAGAAAGAATTCCAGATATAAGGAACAGCCATTTTGAAAATGCCCAGAGCTAGGTATGGTGTGTCACCGTGGGAGGAATAGCAAGGATCACAGAGTACATGAAAGTGAATAAGGTGAAAGAAGTTGGGTGAGGCAGGAGGGAGACAAGTTATAAAGGGCTCTGAATACCAAAGGGTTTTATATTTGATTCTGGAAGTGATAGAGAGCCACAGGAGTAGCTCCTCAAATGGAAACTGACCATTTGTCAAGGATCATAAATTGAGATTTAGAAGGAACCTCAGAAGCCATCGACACCAGACTTGCTTTTTTTTTTTTTTTAGATAAAAGAAACAGAGTGCCAGCAGGACTTAAATGATTTGCCAAGGTCATACAAAGTAGTTAAGTGAAGAATTGGGGTTTAAACCTAGGTCCTCTGAGCTCCCTAGACAATGTGATTTCCATTGCATCATGTGGAATGTTATAGAATAGTTTCTGTTAAATAAGATAGGGTGTATTAGATGCCTTCTGAGTTCCCTTCTGATTCTAAGTTCTATGAAAATTAGGTAAGAAACAAACCTGTATCTGTAGAAGAAACTTCACCTATGATGAAGATAACTTTACCAAAAGTTTTGATAGTGTAGATGTTTTGACTATTTCTGCCAAAGATTGTAGTTCACAGTGTGAAAGGAACAAATAGACACTTACAGATAATAAATGGACAGCTAGGTGGCACAGTGGATAGAGTGCTGGACCTGAAATCAGGAACACTCATTTTCTTGAGTTCAAATCTGACCTCAGAAACTAGTTATGTGACCTCGAGTGAATCTCTTAACCTTTTTTGCCCCAGGTTCCTCATCTGTAAAATGAGTTAGAGAAGGAACTGGCAAACCACTCCCATATCTTTGCCAAGAAAACCCCAAGTGGGATCACAAACAGTTGGACACAACTGAAATGACAAGAAAAATGGGGGGGGGCAGCGAGGGGGAGGTAAGCATTTATAGAATGCCTACTATATGCCAGGCTCTATACTAAGTGCTTTACAAATATTATCTAATTTGATCCTCACAACAACTCTGTAAGACCGTTGCTATCATTATCCCCATTTAACAGTTGAGGAAACTGAGATAAATAGAAGTTAAAATGACTTGCCCAGGGTCACACAGTGAGTATAAGTGTCTGAGGCCAGATTTTGAATTCAGGTCTTTCTGACTCCAAGACCAGGACTCTATCCACAATGCCACTTAACTGCCAAATAAATCACCTAGTGAATTCAGTATAAAAGCAGTTTGTCTAAGTCCCCTTTGCACTGCTAACCATTATGTAAGTAAATCATTTCTGGAGTTGAATGAGCAAAAAGATTCTGTAGGTACTGTTTTGTACCTATAACCAGATAAATAGCTGGATAGATGGATGAGTAGGTAGGTAGGTAGACGGATGGACAGACAGATAGATAGGAAGGTCGGTAAATGGATGGATGGATGGATCAATCGATCAATCAATCTCTGTGTGTGTATGTATGTGTGTGTTGTGGCTATAGGTAAAGGACCAGCAGATAAAGTGAGCAGATTGTGACATTGTGCTTATTTTTATATATCTAATGATTTAATGCCATCTACCTTGATCATAGACCCTAGTTCTAGATTGTATTCTTTAATTGTGGCATCTACAGTTGATATATTTGGTTAGTGTTGCTAAACTGCTGTTTTTTCCTCTTTTTTGTTTCTTTTTCTTTTCTCTTTTTATTCTTTGTTACCAGGACTAGCTCTCTGGGTAGGAAGGGGAAAGAAATATATTCTGAAATAAATGTGATGACTACCTACCCCTTCATGAAAGTGGGAGCTACACAGATTACACATTGCACGTGTTTTTAGACTTTTTCAATAAACTGTACTGATTTTTCTTCATTTTTTCTTTGTTTCTGTCTTTAAAAAATACTATTTGTTATATAGGATGGTTCTCTGGGAAGAGGAGGGGTAAGAATACTGAGAATAACTATGAAAATATAAGAAACAGAAGATATCAATAAAAACTTTTTTTTTTAAGTAGAAAAAAATTTGAAAATTTTGAAAATCACAGGACTGGAAAAAAAATTTAATGTTTGGTTCCTTGGTGTGAAATTCAGATAATTGTGAAAATGCAAAGACATATTTTGATGGAGGTGTAAGATCTTGGACAACATTAAGAATTAAAGTATGAACTACAAAATAATCTTTTAAATATGTCATATTTTTATGACTTTGCTGTTCTTTTCTGCTCCAGACATAGTTGAAAGAAAACCCTCCAAACAGTCTCAGAAATGTTCCTTACTTTGTATAGCATATACATTCTGAATATAACATACATTCACTATATTTAGCATCCTTCAAAGATCCCACACATCAAATGGTCCCAAAACTATATATACCATATTCATTCTGCACATAACATACATACATACATACATATGCTTTCTCTAATATACATCAAGGATCTGTGGTTTTGGTACCAATGCATATAAGAGCCCTTCTATAACTTAACAGATACATTGTCGATACATATTAGGAAGTTGCCATTTCAGGGAGGTTACATGACTTATCCTTTGTCACACATATGTCAGAAGTAACATTTGAACCCATATGCATCTGACTATCTAGCTCTTTACCCATTACACCATATCCCCCAGTAGCTAACAAACCTCTTCTCATTGGTCATAAATGTAGAACTAAAAGGGACCTTAGAGGCCATAGAGCCCACTCTCCCTCCTTTTCCAGATGAGGAAACCTGAAACAAACACAGACATCTTAAGGACTTGCCTCACGTCACAGCTAAGTGTTGGAGGCAGATTTTGAGCCTAAACCTTTCTGACTCCAAATCCAGTGCCATATTCTCTATGACATAGAGGTTTTAAAAGTTAAATTACTAGTTTACTAAAAATTTACTGAAATTTTAATGACTGACTTTTCATCTGTGTGACATGGCTTCAGACTTTTTCTTATACTTTAATTTGTTTGTAATATCAGTATAACCAGTATCATGAAGGGCATGTCATGAGGATCAGTTGAAGAAACTGGGCATTTTAGCTTGGAAAAGAGAACACCCAGGAATACTGATATCTATCTTCAAAGCAGTTGAAGACCTGTCCTGTGTAGGAGCAATTAGACTTGTTCTGTGGGACACCAGAGGTGCCAGGAACAATGAGTGATAAATTTGGGCTTAATTTAAGGGGAAAACTTCCTAGCAATTAGAATTATCTGAAAGTGGAATGAACCACTTCACCATTTTCTTTTCTTTTTCTTTGGAGGGGAGAAGGCAGAGCAATTGAGGTTAAGTGATTAGCCCACGCAGCTAGTTAAGTGTCTGAGGCCAGATTTGAACTCAGATCCTCCTGATTTCAGGGCTGTTGCTCTACTCACTGAAACACCTGGCCGCCCCTCCTTGACCATTTTCAAGAAGAATCTGGACAAGCATTTCTTGGCTTTGTAATAGAGAATTCCTTTGGTCACTGGATTGGACTAGATGACCACTGAGGTCCCTTCCAACTCTCAGGTTCTGGGATCAGTTCACAAGCATGGAGCTAGAAGCTTTTGAGAACACCTAGCAATCACTGAGGCTGCATGTTCAATGTGATTGCAATGAATGGGGGTAAAGTGCTGGCTCTAAAATCAAGGGACGTGGCTCTATATCTAGACTATAACACTTACTACCTTTTATTTTTCCCCTTAGGTTCCCCTTTCTTCCTCTCTGATTGTTCTTTTAGCACTCCTTTATTGCTTTCTTTTTTAAAATTTTTTGTTTTATTTTTAATTTGTGGAATAAAACAAGCATTTCATAGTAAAATTAAAAAATGATTGTATATGAAACTGCAAATCTACTGTGTACAACTTGCTATTCCTTTTAAATATATAATAAAGTTATCATGTAGAGTACTTTTTTCCTTTTTTTTTCTTCTTTACCTACCTCCTGCCCTAGAGATAGCTACCATTAGGCACAAATAGGGATAGATAGATAGATAGATAGATAGATAGATAGATAGATAGATAGATAGACAGACAGACAGACTGATATTTTCTTCATATGTCCTTTATTTTTAATCTGTGTATTTATAATAGTCAGAATTACTTATTTGCTCACGGTTGTTCTTAAAACAATATTGCTGTTACTGTCATACAGTGTTCTCTTGGTTCTGCTCATTTAGCTAAATGAATTAAGTCAACATTCTGTTGAGGGTAGTTAGAAACCAAAACCTGCTCTTTTGTCTCCCTTTATTTTATTTCAGTTATTTATCATGCATATATGCTATATATCATGCATATATCATGCTTCTTTACTCTGTAAGTTCAATTATTTTGGGGGGTTTTCAAAGCTCCTGTTATTTTTCTAGCATCTACCACTGTCTTCTGCTGAAGACATTTGATGGAAAGTTATTCATATTTAACCATACTAGAATAGCACAGCAAAAAAAGATGTACATCCCTGTGACAGAATAAATATATGTGCTATGGAAACAAGAATATCTTTAATATAATGTCAGAAGCCTATAGCCAAGTCTTCAGAGAAAGGATAACAACAAAATATCTATAGTTCTTGTAGCTTCAGCTTTCAGTAAGCTACAACAAGCCCCCAAACAGTGAAAATAAGAATCCTCTGAAATGGGCACATTATTCGAATTTATACTATATTTATACCATATTTCTGTTGGGCTGAAACCAATTAGTATATTTTATGTAATAATACCTTCAAATAGTTCTAATTCAAATACACTTCACTAGATTCACTATTCATACTAATCTGGACCTTCCTGTGCTTTGTTTTTAAACATTCTTTCTATGTCAATGACCCCTGACAGAATTTTGTAGTTGTTTCAGTAAATTGGTTAGTCTTATGTCATGCTGTGAGATGTATATTCTAGCAATGTTCATGCTGCTAACCACAGTGATACTACTTTGTTCCAGAATAAGGAAGTTGCAAGTGTCAGAAAGAGGAAGTAATCTCTTTCTTTAACCCTGACAAATAATCAGATTATCTTTGAGGATTATACTTTTAAAAAAAAACTATAATCTGCTCCTATAATTAGTTATTGTAATCATCCAGGTAATTATCAGGCATAACATCTGAGGCAAAGTATAGTGAGCTTGTGTTAAAAGATAAAGGAAAAATACATATTTTAAGAAGTTGCTTTGTGTTATATATGCTTGTACTGTCTTAGTACTAACTGTGTTTGGTAGGGAAGAATTGGTTAAAAAGTGGCCCACTACCACCATCCCAGGGAGATTAGCCATGAAGACCCCTAAAGGGTCTTCTTAGAAGATAGTGTCATGATGACAGTAAAGTTTTGATATATAATTATGGCAATTTTATATCAAATTCTGGAAATGGAGATGTTGTTTTTCAACATATTTGGTTTTATTTGCAGGACATGTCCTTATAGAGATTTCAAATACACACAAGAAACTCAATGACAGTCTTGATGAAAACGTAGGTGAACTTTTTTCATATTTACCTTTTTGAAATTCAATCAACTTTGTTTTAGAATTTTCAATAACTATTTCAAAATATGCCGTGTGTAATTTTTCCTCCTGGCAGTTCAAAAAATTCCACAAAGAAATTATACATGAACTGGAGAAGAAGACAGAACTTGACGTCAAATACATGAATGTGAGTACACTGACTTATTTCAGTCATAAGAAGCCCCAGATTTCTACTGGTGAATGTCATCAAGGAAGTAACCTTCCTGACTGACTGCTTTCAATGCTGGGTCAATTTTTTTAGTTTAACTTGAAACCTGAGTCCTATTGCTAGCCCTGCAGGGATCTTCCCAAGTATCCCCAGTCCTAAAACCTGGAGTTTCTTCCTTTCTCTTTTTCTTGCATTCTGACTTTCTTACTCTCTCATCTTTTTTCCTGTCTTCCTCCCTCCCTTCCTTTTTTCCTTCCTTCTTTCCTTCCTTTCTTCTGGTCTTTTTTTTAAAGGATACTCAGCTCCCTACTTAAAATGGATAGAAGAAATATTGTAAGAAATTATTAAAGCTTTTTGCAAATTGAATAGCTAATACTTACATGGTGCTGTTAAGCACTTCTTATAAATGTTTTCTCTTTTAATCAGTTAATTTATTTAAATAATTACTTTGATTTATTTAAATATTCAATTTAGGCAGTTAAGTGGCATTTTGGGTAGAGTGCTGGACCTGGAGTTAGGCAGACCTGGGTTCAACACTCACTAACCAGGTAATCCTGGGTAAATCTCTGTTTGCCTCAATTTCCTCATCTAAAAAATAGGGACAGGGGGTGGCTAGGTGGTGCAGTGAATAGAGCACTGGCCCTAGAGTCAGGAGGACCTGAGTTCAAATTCGACCTCAGACACTTAACACAAAAACTAGTTGTGTAACCTTGGGCAAGTCGCTTAACCCCAATTGTCCTGCCTTCCCCCCTCCAAAAAAAGCACACAAAAAAATAAATTAAAAATGGGTATAATAGTACCTACCTCACAGGGTGTCATGAGAATTAAGTGAAATAATGATAATGATAAGACCTGAAATCAGGAAGATCTGAGTTCACCATCTGGCTGCCCTGGGCAAATCACTTAAAGTTATATTTGCTTCACTTTTCCTCAATATTAAAATAGAGATTAATATTATTGTTAGGATCAAATGAGATGTTTGTTTGTTTAAGTGCTTAACACTGTGCTAATCCCTTAGGTATTTTATAAATACTTATTCCCTTTCTCTTTTCCCCATCCCTTTCACCAATCTAATAAACACTTTTAGCCTTTTATCTTTGGTCATAGGTCCATCCTTTCAATAAGAGTTTTCTTCAGCATTCCTAGAACTTTCATTCCATCCTAAACCTGTGTCCTTTATACTCCTATATTCCTATAATTATACAAAGTGCAATATATTTAGCCTTTTACTTTTTCTATTAGCACAAAAAACTACTACCATTTTCCTCCAGATCATATTATCAGAGCTCTCCCCAGGTTTGCCCTTAACATTCCCTTTCCCAACACCCACCTAATCTACTGACCAGGATTTTTTTTTTAATCTAATTCAATTATCTTGCTAAAAATCTTTTGTAGTCCTTTTGTTTCCTAAATTCCTTTCTTTGAGTCTTTTGCTTTCTTACTTCCGTCTTCTGGCCCTCACTGAAACCTGACTCTCTCCTAATATTCTTCCCTTCCATACCCTTTCCAGTTTCAGTTACTCTTTCTCTCCAATTCTTTCTTTCTCTCTGTCTCCCTCCCTCTCTTCCTCCCCCTTTCCACTTCTTTCCTCAGTGAGCCCTGTGCTAGGCTCATAAACGTTTGTTCCTCTGACTCACCTGTATTCAGGCTTGAAGACTTTAGCCTCCATAATGATGTTTCCTCATTCTGCTCACTTCCCATGACTTGTTCCTCTACTCCACATCAGCTACACCAGATAGTCATACCTTTGGTCATCATCCATAATTCTTCCACTTCATGTTTATAAACTCTGAAATTCCTTTATCTGATTATATCTTTTATGTGTGTGTGTGTGTGTGTGTATATATATATATATATATATATATATCTTTCTCTATGCCTTATGACTTTGATGGTGATTCTTTCTGTTCACTGTGTGACATCTGTTCCCTCCATTCCTCAGTCTCCCTGCCTTATGTCTCTCTTGACTCCAGTCCATCTTCTACTCAGGAGATTTTTCTAAAGTGTAGCTATGACCATTGTCACCCCCTGCTCAGTGGGCTGACCATTGTCACCCCCTGCTCAGTGGGCTCAAGTGGCTTCCTGTTAACTTCAAGATCTAATATAAATGCTTTTGGCATTTAAAATTGTTCTTAACTTGACCGCTTCCTACATTTCCAAACTTTTTATATCTTACTCTCCTCCACACACTCTATGTTTCAGCAATACTGCCCTATTTACAGTTCCTCAAATACAATACCCTATTTCCCATCTCTGGGCCTTTGAATTAACTGGAATGTTCTCACTCCTCAACTCAGCCTCTTGATTTCCCTAATTCTCTTCAAAATTCAGCTAAAATCCCCCATACTCCAGGCCACTCCCATTTCCTCTACCTGCTAATTACCTTCCCCTCATAGAGTGCTTCCCATCTGCTCTGTATCTTATATCTATCTAGATTGTTTAAATATTGTCTCATTAATATCATTGCATTAGAACATAAGTAAGCTCTTTGGGGGCAGGAGCTGTCTGTTTGCTTGATTACATGCTTTTTTACTTTCCTTTTTTCTTTTTTATTTATTTCCAGTACTTAGTTCCTGGAATGTATGTGTGCTCAGTAAATGATTGTCTATTTAACTTCTCTTGACTTTTCTGACTTCTGTGTTTTAAAAAATCTTTTGGATTTTTTTTTTCAGTAAAGAAAGCTGTAAAAGTCACTTTCCCTTCTCATCCAGAATAATGTTAAGGCTACTCAACATTGAAAACTATTACCCCCCATCAGAGCTCCATTAAACCAAGAACATACACAAATACTAAATACATATATAAATCTATACATGAAAACAGAATTATAACTAGACTAAACTATGATCCTATTATTTTTTAAAAATATAAACTCAATTTTTTTTCTTTTTCTTGGTTTTTACTTGGGGGTATAATAGAAGGGATAGTTAGCTAGAGATGCCCCCCAAAAAAGGGCTATTGAAACTTTTTTTTAAAAAATACCTATTAGAGGAGCGGCTAGGTAGTGCAGTGAGTAGAGGGCCAGCTCCGGAGTCAGAAGGACCTGAGTTCGGATCTGGCCTCGGGTACTTAACGCACACAAACAAAAACCTAGCCATGTGACCTTGGGCAAGTTACTTAACCCCAATTGCCCTCCAAAAAGCAAAAAAAAAAAAATAAAACCTATTAGAGACTAGAAAGATGTTCAGAAGGAAACAACAACAAACAGGACAATTTTAAAAATAATATGTGCAACATATTGCATACCTTTTTTTAAAAAAGTAAGCAATGTAAAATGGAGATTTGTCATTCCACGTACAATCTTCTTTATGTGTTAAAACTGTTTGTATCTCTGTGTGTTAAGGGTAGTATTAAAAATGAAAAAGAAAATATTCTTTCATAAAGTTTTTCTGATTGGGATTTTAAAATATGCAAACAAATCTTTAGATACAGAACAACTTACATGCAATATTTATATAGCACTTTATAATCTATACACTGTTTTCCTCACAACAGCTCTGCAAGGTATTTTCCTGCCCATTTTATAGATGAGAAAGTTGAGGTTTACAAGAGTTAATTGACTTGCTCATGGTCATCTAATAAGTGGTGGAGCCAGAACCCAAGTCTCCTTAAAGCAGATTTTTTCCATTCCAACAGGCAACTCTTTACCTCCCCACTATAATTATAAGGTGCTTCAGAGATACAAAGTAGGGGACCTGGCCCTTCATTAAAGGCTAATTGGCAGTGATAATTGGATAACCATTTATATGGCATTTTTGACATAATGTTTTAATTACAGGCAACTCTGAAGAGATACCAAACAGAACACAGAAGTAAATTAGATTCTTTGGAGAAATCTCAGGCAGAGCTGAAAAAGATTAGAAGGAAAAGTCAAGGTGGGAGAAATGCCCTGAAGTATGAACACAAAGAAATTGAGGTAAATATAAGTTTCCTGTCTGATTTTTCCAATTTCACTTTTGGGGGTTGATTTGATTTGGGGGGGGGTTTCTGCTTGCAGATGATTTCTAGTAAATGGTAGGCAGGCTTGCCCATCTCAATCTTATCTACTAATATTCTACCTGATAAGATGAATGATATCCTAATTTGACATAGTTTAGAGCAATTAGTAACCAAAAGCCTCTAGGCTTTTGAGTTTTCTATGGTTAAGGACAGTTCCTAAGTAAACCCTAAAAAATTAGCATTTTTCTCCTGAATCAAACTGAAGATACGTGACACTCAGTTGCCCAGTTTGACCATGGATAATCTTAAAATAGGCTCTTAAATGACCTTGTTGTTATCTGATGCAGCAAGGGTGTGTACATTTAACATTCACCATTTTCAAAGTTCAATTTTTAAGAAATGAACCAACATGAGCAAATGTCAAACTGTGTAAATATTGAGCTTGTACCGTGAACCCGAATTCTATGATCTATATATCTTGATTATTAACATTGTTACACTTGTATAATTGCCATCTTTCCCTTAGTATGTGGAAACTGTCACCTCCCGTCAGAGCGACATTCAAAAATTTATTGCAGATGGGTGCAAAGAAGCTCTCCTTGAAGAGAAAAGGCGATTCTGTTTTCTAGTTGACAAACACTGCTCTTTTGCTAATCACATAAATTACTATCACTTACAGGTAAGCATAAAGGGAAAATAAAGCCGTAAGGGTGTTAGCAGTCTTATTTCCAATTTCCTCCCAAATATGATTTCCACTTACATAGGATTGTAATCTCATAGATTTAGAGTTAAAAGGGACCTCAGAAGTGAGGCCATCTCGTCCAACTTCTTTTTATAACTAAGGAAACTAAGACCTAGGGAAGTGATATCAAGGTCATGCTGGTAATAGGTAGCAGAAATAGAATTTGAACTCAGTCCTTCAAGTCAAGAATCAGTCTTTTTTCTACTATATCACCACATATTCTGTTCTACTATATCACCACATGTTCTGCATATACACATGTGTATACATACGCAGGATATATAATATATAAAATATATACATATGCAGGATATATAGTATATAAAATATATACATATGCAGGATATATAGTATATAAAATATATACATATGCAGGATATATAGTATATAAAATATATACATATATTTTTGCAGAGGGTAATGTGGTGATATAGTAGAAAAAGAACTGGCTGTATATGTAGTATATATGACATATTTTGCTTACCGTGTGTATGTATATATGCACACAGTATGAAAATGGCTTGGTCTTTTTTTTCTTTAATATATGTTTTGGTAACTTGTACAACTTTAAAAGATATTTTTCTATTTCCTGTGGCACAGTACTGAGAACATAGTCGATTTCTTGTTGTTCAGTCATTGTAGTTGTATTTTGTGTCTGACTTTTCATGACCCCATTTGGAGTTTTCTTCTCAAAGATCTGGAGTGATTTACCATTTCCTTCTCCAGCTCATTTTACAGATGAGGAAATTGAGGCAAACATGGTGAAATGACTTGCCTAGAATCATACAACTAGTAAGAGTCTGAGGCAGAACTTGAACTCAGGTCTTCCTGACTCCAGGCCCAGCACTCTTATCTACTTCACCATCAGTAAAAATTGAGTTCAATTCAAAGCCTATGTCATTTTGACTAAGTGATGATATTGTCATGCGTGGCAAAGGCAGCATATGGGGGAAAGGGGAGAATACTGAGCCAGAAGCTAGAAGCCTGCCAGTAATTAGCTGTGCAGTGATGGTCAAATGTCTTACTTTCTCTGAGCTTCAGTGTCTTTGTCTATAAAATGGGAGGTTTGGACTAGACAGTTTCCAAACTGCCTTCCAGCTCTTCGTTGTAGGAGATGTCTTATTTATCACCAAGTTCCTCTTTAACTTTCTTTCTTTTGGTTTTGCAGTCTGCAGAATTACTCAATTCTAAACTACCTAAATGGCAGGAAACTTGTGGTGATGCCACCAAAGTGCCAGAGAAGGTCATGAATATGATAGAAGAAATAAAGACACCAAGTTCCACCCCAGTATCAGGAACTCCTCAACCTTCACCAATGATAGAAAGAAGCAGTATGGTGGGTACTTTCATTTCCATATGTAGAAATATATTACTATATGTTTAGGCACAGCTTTTTCTAGAAGCCAATCTAACCCAAGAGGTATCCCAGTATATTGAATAGACCACTGGACTCAAGACCTGGGTTCAGATCCTGTTTCTGCTACATACTAGCTGTGCAATGCTGAGCCAGTCATTTCACCTCATAAAATGTAGGGGGTGGAATTCAATGGCCTTTCAGGTCCTATTCAACTCTAAATCTTCCTCTCTCCTGGGTAGTGGAGATTTAGCATGCTTTCAAGAAGAAGCCACTCTTTCTGAAAAGGTCCTTTCATTCCTTCCTTCTGCCCTTCCCCTAACCTAGGTTTTGAAATTATCTGTGGAAGGTTTGTGGCATCACCTTGAACAACATTCTGGGTACTGTAGATAATTTTATTTCTGTTTCTAATTCTTTGGAGATCCCAAGGTTAAAACATTTATTCCCATTGTGAATTTGTAAATATGTGGAACGAGAGATATAAGAAATTATTTTGTTACATGCCTCTAACATCTCTTAGGATGACTAGTGTGTACAACAATACAATGGATCATTGGCCCAAAAATTTTATTTAAAAAATGAATCAAATAGGCAGTGGGGTACAGTGGGTGGAGATCCATCCTTCATATCTGCAAACCCTGGGTTCAGATCCTGTCTCTTACACATACTGTGTGACCCAAGGCAAGTCAGTTAACATCCCAGGCTCTTAATGTACTAGGATTATAAATTGCCAATCTCTTCCTTGATAAAGGGAGCTTCTTCCCTGTACTAATGAAATCACAGTTGTCTGGTCCAAATAAAAATAATAATAATGCTCTGGATTCAGGTTGGACTTTCCAATAAAGACTTTAAAGTATTTAATCCATCAACAAGCATTATTAAATTCCTGCTATATGCCAGGTGCTGAAGATAAAAATACAAAGAAAAAAAATCACTATTCATTTTATTATGTATAGTGTCAAAGTCTCAGACCTTACTTGTGTTACAATCCCAAGGATGTACGACTCTTGCACTAAGCTGAATGTGTTGCTTACATAGTAACATCCTCACATAGAATGAAAACATCGAGATATGGGTCGTGTCTTGGGTTTGGGGATTCCCTTTAAGAGTTTTACAGTTTCACCTTAAGCAATTTTATTGTTTTATTGTTCAGTCTTTTCAGTCATGTCTGACTCTTCATGTTCCCATCTGGGGTTTTCTTGGCAAAAATACTGGAGTGGTTTGCCATTTCCTTCTCTGGCTCATTTTACAGATAAGGAATCTGAGGCAAACAGAGTGAAGTGACTTGCCCAAGGTCAAACAGCTAGTAAGTGTCTAAGGCCAGATTTGAACTCAAGAAAATGCATCTTCCTACTTCCAGATATGGCACAGTGTGCATTGTGATACCTAGTCACCCCTTAAGTAACTTGGTCATGTCTAAATTTAATAGAACTTTAATGATAACACAGGAGTGACATGCATGCTATAATTTAAGGCAATTAATTCAACATCATTACTCTTGTTTGTTAATGTAATAATTATTATTCACAGGTTGGGAAAGATTATGACACTCTCCCTAAGTATTCACCGAAGATGCCTCCAGTTTCTTCGGCCAGAGCATATGCCAGTCCCCTGGCTGATATGTTTAATAACCCAGCAACCATCCCAAAGACTTCAGAAAGGTTAAATAATACTGCTGGTAAGGTATTTGGTCGTAGTCTTTTTGAACCAATACTTAATTTGTAATTATACTCTGGACACTTTCCATAAAACATGTAGCAGTTGCAGTAAAAAATAGAAATGTATCTAGTGCCAACAATGAAAATTAGATTTAAAGAAATTATTCCTCCAAAACAAAGGTCCAGGACTCTTATAAGAACATTCTGATTAGTGACATTCTGGCAGTTTTGTGATACATGCTGGATTTATGCACTCATTGCTGCTTAGGGCCTGGGAAGGCATGAACAGGCATCTTAATAAACACTTATGTGCCAAGCACCGTGCTGTGCTGTACAATGGTCTGCACTGTATCTCTTGTATTCAGCAACCTTATTTTCAAATCTTCATTGAACAAACATTCATTAAGTATCTACCATGTCCAAAGCTTTCCTACAATCTGGGAAGACAAAAGCAAAAATAAAACAGGTCCCTGCCCTCAAGAACTTACATTCTACTGGAGGGGCTCACATCCTGGGGATTTAAGCTATAGCCAGTGATATCTGGCCATTATCATGCAATTGTATTTTCCATGAAACATTCTAAGACATGTTTCAGACTATAACTCCTCCTTGCCGGTAGGTTCAGAATCCAAATAAATATTTTTCATCTTTTCTAGCAAAGAATTATGTGTTCTTTAGGGGCAGAATCAATACTATTGGGTGGCTTTCCCAAATGATTAAATTCTTCATGCAGCCAAGATTATTAAACTGTTCTGAAAATTAAAAACCAAAATGTAAACTTGCTTTTTTAGCCCTAAGCATAGAAGGATTAATTGTTCCACAAAGATTACTAAACTCCCTAGGAGGTTATGATCCCTTTCCTTTTCCTCTGTCCTCAATCCACATTTTGAGTCCCACTTCGAATAAAAATCAACTGTGTGTAAAAAATAGATTCGGTCTTTGAAGTAGTTGGGACAAAGATGAGCATAGGAAATATTTAGAATAACTTTTGATTGAGAGAGATCTATATGGCAAGTAGTCTTTTTGCCTTTGGGAAATGCTACAAACAGTAGTAGTTTAGAATGTATAATTAAAATATTGTATATAGGATTCACATTCATGTGACTGATTTTGTGGTTTTGGCAAGTATCACTATGGAAAACTCAATGAAAACTTCTAGTTGTTTCAGTGCTACCTAGCTAATTAGAGTTTGGAAAGATTGCCATAATTTAAAAATTGGAGTATTACTGAATGTTCGAGTACTACAGAGGAACAAAGACAACATTTTTAAAAAAAGAAATACACCAAAATGAGTCTCAGGTTTAAAAGTTAGAATAATAACATGTGTCCAGAAAGAAGCAAATTTCTCCATCCCTTCACGTTTGCTTTTCAAAATAGTATAATGTATCTTGATTGGAATGTTTCAAGTATTTTCTTTACTCTTATTTTTCCATATACTTGTTTCTGGGGTAAGCGCATTACATAAAGTTGGGGACACTTTCATACTTTGAGATTTTTCTATCCAGACTAATGAAGGCAAAATTCTTTGATCAAAAATTTCCCCCTTTCCTCTCTCCCCCCCCACCCTTTTTAGAGGGAGAGAAGACCAGTAGAATCTTTCATTGGGATTTGGGTTGTAGTTTTAAAATTTGGCATGTATGCCCTTTGAATATGATTAAAATGTAGAGAACATTAAATGAAAAAATACTTTCTTGCCATCTTGGAGTAAAGTAGCTTTAAAGTTACAAAAAGAATGACCATGAATAGAATCAGATTGGCAAACTGAACAAGAAAGTTTTGGTTTGCTTTAATGATCTGGGGGGGAAATGTTTGTGGTTTGGAAATATAACATTCCTCTGGCCCTATTTCTTTCTTTTCCCCATGCCCTTAGTTTGATACTGATCAGAACTATTGTGAAAAGTCAGCCAGTATCTTGGTTGGATGGCTTGGAATTGTTGGCAAGGGTTACAAGAAGTGACTTGGGGATTCTACTGATTTGGACCTGGCCTGTATTTTGTTTAAAACAATTTAATGTTTTATTGTATTGATTAGCCATCAATGTTGCATTCATTTTAACAGACAATTCAGAGGATCCCAGTTTACAGCGATCTATTTCTGTGGCAACAGGATTAAATATGATTAAAAGGCAGAAAGTAAAAACAATCTTCCCACATACTGCTGGAAGTAATAAGACATTGCTTAGCTTTGCACAGGGAGACATCATCACATTGCTCATCCCAGAGGAAAAAGATGGCTGGCTCTATGGAGAACATGACCAAACCAAAGCGTAAGTCAACGAGTTGTGTGCACCATGGTTACACGGGAATTAGAATGAATGTAACCCAAAGTAATTGTGGGGTTGGGAAAAGTCCTATTAGATTACTACTACAAAGAAATTTAGCAATCAAAACTAAGATTCGTTGTTGTTGAGTCATTTTGGTTGTGTCCAACCCTTCATGATGCCATTTGGGATCTTGGCAAAGATACTGGAGTGGTTTGTTATTTCCTTCTTCAGCTCACTTTTACAGATGAGTAAACTGAGGCAAAAAGGATTGAGTGACTTGTGCAAGGTCATACAGCTAGTGTTTGAGACTAGATTTGAATTCAAGAGATGACCCTTCCTGACCCCAGGTCCAGCACTCTATGCACTTTACCACCTAGCTGCCCACCTAGCATAGTAAGCACTTAATAAATGTTTATTGACTGACAAAGAAGCCATATGGTTCAAAGCAGTGGTTTTAATAATAGCAATGTAAACAGTTCCCTATAAACTCCAGAAGCAGCACCCCAATTTTTTTTTTTGCTTTTTTTTTGGAAGGCAATTGGGGTTAAGTAACTTGCCCAAGGTCACACAGCTAGGTTTTTGTTTGTGTGTGTGTCAAGTGTCTGAGGCCAGAACTGAACTCGGGTCCTGACTCCAGGGCCGACGCTGTACTCACTGCGCCATTTAGCCACCTCCTACCCCCCAATTTTTAATCTAAGAAAGCAGAGGGTTAAAAAAAAAAAAAAAGCAATTGCTTTGGGACTGCTCTTTAAATTCTCAAGCTCTTTCTTTTTTCTTCATGAGAATGCCAATCATACCCAACAATTATTTCTCCTAATGTCATCATGTCCTGTGAAGCAATGAGCTGCCCCAGTATAACAAAGACAGCATTTATAGCCAACAGTGGCAATTTAATAGCTTTGTTCATGAGAGTCACTATATCAGGGACCTGATCTTCCTAGGTGGTGGTAATATTATCATCCCCATTTTATAAATGAATAAACTCAGGTTCAGGTTAGGAGTCAATGTGGTGTAGTGGGAGGTATGTTGGTTTGGGAGGCCAAGGGTCCTGAATTCAAATCCCACCTTTGTTATTTACTGCCTGTGTAACCTTGGGCAAATTACTTCACCTCTTTAGACCAGACTTATCTGTAAAATGAAGGAATTTGAGTAGGTACTACTTAAACTCCCAGCTCTTCCTTTTCTAAGTCTTTCATGCTTCTTGGTATGTATCTTGTTATGCAAATAATGTATCTTTTGCCTTATTTGATATGCAAAGTATTACCTGAACTTAACTGATATTGATAATACTTATCAAGGCCTGCTGTGCTCAGGACACTAGGCTAAGCACAATGCGGATGAGAAAGAGACTATGCCTCTCTTTGAAAAGTTCACAATCTATTTTCAGAGTAACACAAATTTTTTGTTGTTTTTCAATCATTTCAGTCATGTCTGACTCGTTGTCATTTGGGATTTTCTTGGCAAAGACACTGGAGTGGTTTGCCATTTCCTTCTCCAGCTCATTTTACAGATGAGGAACTGAGGTCAAGAAAGTTAAGTGACTTGCCAAGGGTCACACAGCTAGTCTGTGTCTGAGATCAGGTTTGAACTCAAGAAGATGGAAGTCTTCCTGCCTCCAGGCTGGGCACCCTATCCACTGTCTCACCTAGCTGCCCTAAGGCAAGCTTACAATGATGAAAAATAATAATAGCTGACATAGGTTACCGCTTTAAGGTTGATAAAACATTTTATACATGGATACATGCATGCATACATACATACATATATAGATAAATTTACATGCTTAATTTTACCTTCTAAGTATAGAACAAGGCAAAATATGTTAAATTCCAGAAAAAGTGACACAGCCTGCTATGAGGGTTAAGAAGAGGGAGAATTAGGGGCAGCTAGGTGGCACCGACCCTAGAGTCAGGAGGAACTGAGTTCAAATCCAGCCTCAGACACTTAACACTTACTGCTGTGTGACCTTGGGCAAATTATTTAATCCCAATTGTCCTGTCTTCCCCCCTCTAAAAGGAAAAAAAAAGAGGAGGGAGCATACTGTTAGGGGAATCTGAAAGAGTTTCATGAGGGAGGTAACATTTCAAATGTGCCTTGATGGAAGGGCAGGTAGATTTTTGATGGGGATATGGGAGGAAGGCATTGCAAACAAAGAAACCTCACAAGAAGAGACATAAAGGTAGGAAAAAATAGTGTATATTGAATATAGTTCAAGTTGTTCCAGAAAATGGATTAGGCCAGGAAAGCAGTGACAGATGAAGACTGAAAGAATAAATTGGGCCATAATGTGGAAGGCCTTGAATGCCAAATTGAGGAATTTGGATTTCATTCGGTAAGCAGCCACATTTTTAAGGATATATATCTAACAGAGAGCTATCTCTCATTTCAACAAGAGCTGCAATATCTTGCTTTCATCTTTCTGTTGTTGTTTTTTGTTTTATGTTTTTTTGCTTTTTTGGAGGAGGAAGGTAAGGCAGTTGGGGCTAAGTGACTTGCCCAGGGTCACGTGGCTAGTGTGTGTGTGTGTGTGTGTGTGTGTGTGTGTGTGTGTGTGTGTGTGTGTGTGTGTGTGTGTTAAGTGTCTAGGCTGAATTTGAACTCAGGTCCTCCTAACTCCAGGTCCGGTGTTCTATTCACTATGCCACCTAGCCGCCCTGCTTTCATCTTTTGAGATAAAAATTTTACTACAATAGTGTTAGACTTGGATTTAGAAAGAAACATTCAAATTCTACCTCAAACTCTCTACCTCAAGCTCAGTTTTCCTTATCTGTAAAAGGGGATAACAATAATAATATTTAATTTATAGGGATAGTGTAAGAACCCAGCAAAATAATATACACAGAGTGCTTTGCAAGCCTTAAAGCCCTGCATAAAAATCTGTTACTGTTGTACTTATGTGCCAAAAGAAATGTTAGCCATTATTTTTCACTTCAGATCTTCGGGATTTTTTTTTCCTAGTCAAGGCTTATAGTAAATTATTTCATTATAGGTAAAATTCAAATGAAAATTTAAGTTGGTTTTTTCCTTCACTCTAGGAGGGGCTGGTTTCCATTATCATATACAAAGTCACTAGAAGAAAATGAAGAAGAAACACTAAATGTGCCAACTCCCAGGTAATGATTTGAATTGTGAATTTTCTTTCTCAATGCAAAATGTACTCTTTGCCTGAAAGCTTTATTGTCCAATACTTCTCCAGCTATCTTCATTATTCATTAACATACTAGAGACTCATTGCATGTTGAATAATAATAAAAAGCAGCTTCTAAATTGTTATTACTGTTCTGCATTTTTTTACCCTGCATTTACATAATTCTTTTCCTTAAATCTTCCACAACGTGAAAATAGTATTTCAAGCCCAGATTCCCTAAATAGGAGGGGAAATCAATAACAGATTGAGACATTAAGAGGAACGTACATGGTAATGCATAATATCTATGAAAAAATGAAAAATTCATCTTCAGTATGAATCACCTTCACATATCTCTTCAGTACCTTCCAGGTTCTGAAGATTTCTGTAACAGAACAAATGAGAAGGCTAAACAAGCATAATAAAAAGTGAGAGAACACATAGGGACAGCGTACTGGTTTAAAAACAAACAAATTAGGGCAATTTGATACCAGCAGTACTAAATACAGCTAACATTTATTACATGTCAGCTGCTTTAAACTTCTTGTATCTAGAAATCCCCTAGATGTCATAAATTGTTCTCTCTTATTTGTGATCTTTTTTCAGGATTTCTCGAGCGTGTAGTTATAAGTTCTCTCCCTATATAGCCCTTTCTTTTTTGCTTTGCATATAAATTTAGTGCAGATTCTGATCACTAGATGTTAGAAGCTTTGTTGTTTAGACTGTGAGACTTGATCTAATACATTTCTCCCCCCTCCCCTTCATTTTTTGATTTGTAGCCCTGCACCTGTTAGAAGCATCAGTACAGTGAACTTAGCAGAAAAGAGTAATGTTGTCATCCCACCTCCTGATTATCTAGAATGTTTGTCTGGAGTTGCTGCTGCAGATAGAAGAATAGATACATCTTTGAAAAGTTCTACATTTAAGCCACCTGCACCTAAACCAGAAATCACATCTACTGTGAGTAAAACTGATACTCAGCTTGAACAGCAAAAACGTATTCCCTAGAGCAGAAATATTTCACCTCTTGACACAATGAGGTCATTCCTTGTTGTTGTGTTGAGGTCATTCCAGTTCTGTCTAACTCTGACTCCATTGTGGGGTTTTCTTGGCAGAGATACTAGAGTCGTTGGCCATTTCCTTCTCCAGCTCATTTTACAGATTAAGAAACTGAGGCAGACAGGGTTAAGTGACTTACCCAGCATCACAAAGCTAGTCAGTGCTTAAGGCAGGATTTGATTTCAGGTCTTCCTAACTCCAGCCCCATCCTCTATCCACAGTGCTATCTAGCTGACCTGAAGTCATTCCTACCTAGACATTTTATTCTATTGAGCTTTAGATAGTGTCTATATTGTGAGGAGTGTTTTCTCAGTGCCAGGTCCTTCTTTCTCATGCAGCCCTTAACTTAAATAATTCTTTTATTCTTGTTTTATCTTTCACTTTTATTCTCTTGCTTGCCGGATATTTTCTTCCTTATACAGATCAACATATCAAATTCTTTATCTCTGCTTATTGTAAGCCACGCATGAACATTAATCCTTTGTCTAGTTACCTTTCTTTGGCTTTTCTTCACTTACCAATTTTATTTTTCTGTAGAGCTACTTTATTTATTTCTACATCTTGTTAAATTTTATGCTTACCTATATCATTTATTGTTGTGTAGTCATTTTCAGTCATGTCTGACTCTCCATGATCCATCCCATTTGGGGTTTTCTTGGCAAAGACGCTAGAGTGGTTTCCCGTTTCCTTCTCCAGCTCATTTTACAGATGAGGTAGTTGAGGCAAGAAGGGTTAAGTGACTTGCCCAGGGTCACATAGCCATTACGTGTCCTGAGGCCAGATTTGAATTCAAGAAGATCTTGACTGTAGGCCAGATGCTCTCTCCACTGCGCCATCTAAATGGCCTTATTACTTACACATGCATCAAGTCATTTTTATTGTCTTCACATTGGCCCTTTAAAAGCATCTCTATTATCCTTATTTGACTAAAAAAAAAAAAAGGAAAGAAAATTTTAAAAGAACAACAACTGTCTATTGATTCCTTCTTGTCCTGGGGACATGGCAAATCTCTGTGCTGATTAGGCCTTTTTGGGAGGAAGAGTAGGTCTCTTCACAAATCTGCTCCACTGTTGGTTGTACCCTTTCTCTTTTTATGAGGCTGATTCTGTTAATGTATTAAATGAGGAAGTTACTGGTTTGGTGGAAAGAATAAGAGATTCTCAGAGTCCTAAGACTTCAATTTGAATCTGTCTCCTACTTACTACTTATACAGATTGGAGCCTGACCAGACCTCACTTTTCTCATCTGTAAAAATGATGAGGTTCTACTTAAATGATCTCTGGAGCCTTTCCCAGTTTTAAATCTTCTGATCCTAAATAGGTTGTCCTTCATTTAGAGTTAATGTTGAGGAGTGTTGACAAAACAAGTAGACTGCCTAAGCACTGGGCCACATTGTAGTGTATTTCATTCCCCACAAGTTTAAGCTCTTATGTATGTTCCTTTAGATGACTAGACTATATTTTGGAATATTTATACCTATCCTGTATAAAGCAAATTTTAAAAGCAGCTCTCCATAAGAACTTAATGCAGTATTGAAAATGGGGCGGCTAGGTGGTACAGTGACTAGAGCACCGGCCCTGAAGTCAGGAGGACCTGAGTTCAAATCAGGCCTCAGAAACTTAACACACACACAAACTAGCCATGTGACCTTGGGCAAGTCACTTAAACCCAACTGCCTTTCCTTCCCCCTCCAAAGGAAAAAAAAAGTAGGCCCTTAAAAAATAAAAAGAAAGTAGGACTTTCCCATTTAGCTAAAAGAATGTAGTTATACATATGGCAGTTGACTAAAAAGTTATGTTAAGTGGGAAAAAAATTAAAGGTATATTTGTTGTTTAGTTGTTTCCAGTCATGTCTGACTTTCTTGATCCATTTGGGATTTTCTTGGCAGAGATACTGGAGTGATTTGTTATTTCCTTCTCCATCTCATTTTTATAGATGAGGAAACTGAGGCAAACAGGGTTAAATGACTTGCCCAGTGTCACGCAGCTAATAAGTGTCTGAGTTTGGTTTTGAATTCTGGTCTTCCTGACTCTTGGCCTGACACTGTATGGGCATATAGCAATTATTTTTACACACACACACGTTTGTGTATATTTGTTTAGTTTTTAACAGACTGACATTATTTTAGTCATACATTTATTCCATCAAGAATCTAAATTGAAATTCAGGTATCGTTGATATAAACAGAACTATCATTCTTCTGGACTGGGGAGGAGGAGGGAAAAGAAAATTATTTTAGTCCTTTTAAGTAGCTAGGTGTCAAATTTGAGATTAGTTATGACATATTTCCTGGGGCATAAAAATACTTTTTCAGATGATGAAAGAACCTCTGTAGTGCATTTTATGAAGTTATAGTCTTCCTAAAAGTTACTGCATTGTACAGTAAACTCAAGGTAGCCAGCAGTTCTGTAGTTCTTTAAAATTTAGAGCCTCATTCCCCCTCACTACAGCCCTTTGAGGTAGATACTGTTATTATCTCAATTTTACAGATAAAAAAACTAAAACTGAGAAAGGTTAAGTGACTTTCCCAGGGACACATAGTTAAATATCTGGGACAGAATTTGAGCACAGGTCTTCTTTACTCTAAGCTGAAAATCCTGTGTTGTACCATCTCTATATATACATATATGTGTATATATTCACATACATACATAGACATGAATATATCTATGATTGTAAATTCATTATTTGAGATCTAAATTTGCACCTTACTTTCAGAGCATACATGTAGATAAGGAGGATATCATGAAAGGTGCTGAGATTACATAAGTAAGTGAACTGAAACCTGTAAAAAAATATATCTACTTTTTTTCCCCCTCTACTTCCTTGTGTCTACATATTTTGAATGGTGAAGTTCTAAGAAGGAAAATAAATATATACTTTATTACAAGGTTAACCAAGAAGGTTATGGAGGTAAAAGGGAAGGGAGGAGAAGAGTTAAGGTGTGTTTTCTTCTCCCTCCTCACCCCTAATCATGATGCTTGGCTCTCTGATTTGCTTTGGTCTCCCTGTGTGGCCTCCCTTAGTGAGCTCATGCCTTCTCTTGTGGCTTCAGCTATCATCTTTGAGGAGGTAAATCCCAAACTTACTTTTCTAGCCTTTATACTTCATTGCAATTTCAAGCTACTAGCTGAGTTCAAATTCAGCCTCTGACACTTATTAGCTGTGTGACCTTGGGCAAAGTCTTTGTGCTTCAATTTCCTTGTCTGTAAAAGAGAAATGATGTTGTACCTACCTTACAGGGTTATTGTAAGAATCAAATGAGATAATATTTGCAGAGTGCTTAGTACAGTTCCTGGCACATAATAAATAGGTTCTATATAACTGTAACTATTCTTGTTGTTGTTGTTATTGTTATTAATGGAAACTTGGCTTAAAATCTGGCCATCTGGATTCCCAAGCCCAGAGTCAACCTTGATTCTTCCCTCTCCCTCAGGTGAGGGAGTCTATCTAATGAGTTGTCAAATCTGATTAATTCTATCTCCATAACAGCAGTTACACTTATTCCTCTCTCCACTCACCCTAATGGAGGCCCTTATCACCTTTTGTGCTATTGCAACATTTTCTTTGTTGGACTCCCAGTTTCCAATATCTCCTTCTATCCACCCTCTACCCAACCAAACAAAATAATCTTCCTCAAGTGAAAGCCCAACCTTGTCACTTTTCTCAGGAATCTTCAATGGGGGTGGCTAAGTGGCACAGTGAGTGAATAAAGCACCAGCCCTGGAATCAGGAGGATCTGAGTTCAAATCCAGCCTCAGACACTTAATGTTGACTAGCCCTGTGACTTTGGACAAGTCACTTAACCCCAATTGCCCTGCCTTCTCCCCTCCAAAAAAGCAAATAAATAAATAATCTTCAATGGCTCCCTCTTTCCTCTGGAATAAAATACAAACTCCTCAGTTTGACCTTTAAAATCTTTCACACTTTGGCCTTAGACTACATTTCCAGATTTATTTCACATTGCTCCCCCATGGGCGTGATGTATTCCAGTCAAACTGACCTGTTTATTGTTCCTTAAACCCAGCACTCTGTCCCCTACCTCCAAAGAATGCACACCGTCATCTCTGCCTCTTGAAGTCCCTAGATTCCTTTAAGGCCCAACCTGTATCTCCTCTTCTGTCAGACATTCTTGGTGTTAACATTCTTCCCCGCTTCAAATTACCTTGTATTTACATCTGTTTGTTCATTTATATCCCCCAAAAGAAAGTATTCTCCTTGGGAACCAGGCTCCATTTCATGTTCATCCTCCCCCTTGGCACTGCACCATATGAGTAGTAGGAGGCTAGGTAAATGTTTACTGGATTGTGTTGAATGTCAGACATATTGGTTTTATGTTACTTTTTTTGTTGTTTTTGTGTTAACTTTAGTATTGTGTTTGATCATTTCTTGATATTTGAGGATAAAGGCAAAACTGTCTTTTTATCATGATACCACTGAAAAGAACTATCCCACCTGAAATTTATATAATACATCCATCATTTGGAAAAAATTTCATAGCATCTTTAAGAGGCTTAAATTTTTAACATATAATTGATGTGCTATTTCTGTACCTGTATGAATCAAAATAAATGCTATGGGTTACTCAACACAGTTAATAAGTTGAATAAAGTCAAAATGCTGTCTATTATAGAGATATTATTTCATCTTAATGAAACTCATTTACTTCTTCCAGTGACAGGCAGAAAATGTGCTATTTTTGTACATATTCAGAAATTGGGAAATTATTGTTTTTCTGGTCTGGAAGTTAATGGAGAGAAGGGAAATACTTCATGTTCCAAATAACTGTCAGCCGAATTTTAGGGTTTGGGAGGGAAAGCATTGGGTCCTTCAGGCTACAGACATAACCTGGGAATAGAAACAGGACAAAGCATTTGTGTGTCCTTAGCAAGGCTTGAAAATTGGGCCTTTGGGGTGGCTAGGTGGTGCAGTGAATAGAGCACTGGCCTCAGACACTACACACACACACACACACACACACACACACACACACACACACACACACACACACACACACACACACACAACTAGCCATGTGACCTTGGGCAAGTCACTTAACCCCAATTGCCCTACCTTCTCCCAGCAAAAAAAAAAGAAAGAAAATTGGGTCTTCACTGTAACATAAGGAAGTACAAGGCAGAATGGCCTAGAGGACTTGAAAATCAGAAAGACCTGGGGCCAAATCTCACCTCACCTAACATATTACCTGTGTTGATCCCAACCAAGTCACTTAAATCTTTGAGCCTCAATTTCTTCATCTGTAAATAGGTATGTACCTTGCAGAGTTATTCTGAGCCTCAAACAAGAGAAAGTATGTAAAGCCCTTAGCAAACTTTAAAATATAAATTTGAACCACTATTTTTCTCATAAATAATATATATGTAGCATAGAAAGCAGAATTTGGGGCACTTAAAATATGCCCAGTTAGTTTTTAAAACCTACTAGCAAAGGATGAGATTTCATTGTGCTCATTCTCCTGCCTTTGCTTGCTTTAGAGCCACTTATGGCCAGTCAGTCCTTTTTCTGCCCAAAAGGACCAAGAATACTCCAAGATTTCATGGTGTCTGAATGCTGATAACTATTCCTTGAGGGCTACTTACTGTTATGGCCTTCTCTTTTTCTATTCTCTTGTTCTCCATCTGCAGATGGATGAAAATAATCTGTCCCTGGGATGGGGAGAGCAATAGTTGTGTTTAAAAATTGAAAACAGTTGTATAAAACTAAAAGTACTTTGCCATTATGATTAAAGTATTCCTTCCGTTTTAGGGGTTAACTTCCATCACTAATGCAGAAAGTGATTCGTGCATTTGATGCAACATTTTAGATCTTTTCTTGTCCTAAAAAAAAAAACCAAACTCATCCATTGGAACAAATTTTTGTGAAATGCATCCAGCTATGAACCAGTAGACATTTGTTACTTATTCATTTATTAAATTCATACTCAAAAGATAAATCTTAATATGGCATTTCACTGCTCCCCAGTCAAATGAGATATTTTAAGGATGTAGCTGTCCATGACAAATAGGTCATCAGCAGTGAGGACAGAGAGAAAATAAGAGTTACTCCAAAGGAAATAACTCTAACAGGTGAAATTGCTCCTATTTATAATAACCAGCCTCTGGCAAAGACAACAGGAGGCACATGATCTAACTATCTTTGTCTCTGGAAGCCTGAGGAAGAATTGGATGTGCTTAAAGAAATGAAAGCAGGCAAAGTACAGATCATACAAAGTAGAACAATGAGCCATTCAAATGTTTGATCCAGAATTTAATGGTCAAGGAAGGCATTATAGCTAAAGACAAAACATAAATTACCTGGAAAACTGTCTTCCAAGGCCAATAGAGTTGGAGAGAGGAAATGTTCAACTTTTTGGAGGTGGGGTGGAGGGAAATGCCAAAATTTTTTTAAAAGCAAGTTCTTCTAACATTTATTTACCTAGAAGATAATTATCTCCCCCTTCCTAGGCCACTATTGATCAACTGAGGATGTTGGAAAGATAAATAGGTCAGAACTCAGCCTGAGCTCTGGGGCATACAGTTTATGGTTTTCCAAGCTTTGTATCCTCCAAACATCTAACAAATTTAGTTCTCCCTGTACACATAGGCAATAATCCAAATTCTTAAATTCGGAAAAAATGCTACAACGTGGAAGGAATAACAAAAAAATCCTCAGTGAAATAGAAGTCTCTACCACCAATTTAGAGCTGGAAGGGGCCTTAGAGAGTATTTAGCCCAACCCACTCATGTTATAATTGAAGAAACTGAGGCCCAAAAGGATTGAGACCTACCCAAGGTCACACAGTTTAAGAAGTGGCAGGGCCAGTGTCTTCCAGCTCCAAATCTAGCATTCTTTCCACTTCACCTGTTACGATGTTTGTTCTTAAACCTGCTCACCTGGAAATATTGTCACCTGCCCTAAGGGTAGTTGTGCTGCCAAGGCTAAAATCTCACCCAATCTCAAAAGTTCTTAGAAGAAATTCCCCCCTCCCCCTTTTTTTTAATTGGGTATAAGGCATGAAAACTAGGAAAATCAGAATCAATCAAGGAAGTAGAACAAAGGTGAGGAGGTGTAGGCAGTTAACTAGTTTTCTCTAGTAATTGCCACTAAAACAAAGCTTGTTCATAAGATCATAATTCTAGAGTACCAAGAGACCCCAGGAACCCCCCTTAAGTCTGACTCCCTCATTGTACAGGTAAGGAAACTGAAGCCAGGGAAGTTTAAGTGACTTGTCTGATGTCAGCAGAGGCAGACGTTGAACACAGGACCTCTGCTTCTCCAGTCAGTACTCTTTGTAGGGGTCTTACACAGCTATCTCAGTGCCCCTTGGGTCTTTTTGTCCTTTAAAAAAATTATCCTGATACCACTCCTACAAAAGGTCAATATTTCAAAGGACATGTTTGCTTTGACTGTGAATGACTTTGGGTGGTTTTTTTTTTTTTAAGTATCAGTTGGTGCTGTGCACAAGGCCAGCACATGTCAGTTAATCAATGTTCACAACTTAATGCCATGAAAAAGAATATTTGTTTGAGTCATGCAGTTTTTACAGCCCTAGCAAATCCTGCCTCAAAATAGCACTTCTATGAAGTATGAAGGCAAGCCTAAGACTTTGAAAAAATTATGTTTTGTTTTTACATCACCTACATATCCTAATCTAATCTTCCCCTTCCCAGAAAGCCATCCCTATCATTTAAAATAAAAAGGGAGTGTGGGGGGATTGTTCAAGAAAACTAAAAAACATATCATCCAAGTCCAGTGTTATATGCAGAGATCCATACCCATGGTTCCCACCTCTTCGAAGATGGAAAAGGGGAAGTGCCTTCTCCTATCTATTCTTTGGGGTCACAGCTTTCCATTGCAGTTGTGTTGATGTTCTCTTTTCCATTCACATTGTTGTAGTAATTGTTTGTATTGTTTTCCTGGTTCTGCTTATTTGGTTTTGCATCAATTCATATAATTGTTCTTATGCTTCACCATATTCTTAGTATTTACCATTCTTTATGGCATGGTAATACTCCATTGCATTAATGTACCCTATTTTTTTCATCATTCTCCAGTCAGTTACAGGCACCTGCTTTGTTCTTTGCTACTACAAAAAGCACTGCTAGAAATACTTTGGTGCATATGACGTTTCTTTTATCATTAAGCTCCTTGGGGTACAAGACATAAGGCTAGTAACTTCAGAACAGAAAGGGCAGGTGAGTGGCATAAAGCATAGGAATGGTTTCCAGGGCCTGACTACACAGATGCGGGCACATCACCAAGTCTTCTTGTAGGCTTGCCTGAGAGACAGACATAATGATAGCCTTCTGATGGGGATTTTGTGAGAATGTGCATGAAGTACTTTGAGATTGCCCAGATGAAAGACACTCCATAAATGCAAAGTGTTATTATTATTTATTAGTTTAAGGGGGGCTGGTGACATAACATGGGATAAGTTATGGAAGAAAGGAAGGAAACAAACATTTATTAAGTGCTTAGTAGGTACCAGGCCCTGGGCTGAGTGCTGAGAATACAAATGGAAGGTGGGGGGAGATAGTATTTACCCTTCAGATTATGTTCTAATGATGGAAGATAGCAAGCAAAAGCTGAAAGGGCTGAGGGATGGGGAGAGAGATCTGAAGCCAAGAGTGGATGTCCGGTTCGTTGAGGGCATGCCCCATTGCACTCTGCCCTCAGCAGACCTCATCTGGAGCACAGTGTTCCGTTTTGGTGCCACCTTTTAAGAAGGATATTGATGATCTGAGGAATTCAGAGGAGGGTAACCAAGGTGGTAAAGGGCCCTTTTAAGCCCATATTATGGGGTTTGGTTGGAGAAACTGGAGGTACTTGGCCCAAAAAAAGACTTGGGGGCTGCAGAGAGGTGATAGCTCTCTTCAAGTATTTGAAGGGCTATCCTAGGGAAGATGGGGCTTAGACTTGTTTGTTTTGGCTTCAGAGGGCCAAATGAGGGGCAGTAGATAGAATCAGATCTGTCCTAAAGTGGAATGGGCAGCTTTAAGAGGGGTTGCTTCCATCTCCTTAGAAGTCTTTGAGCAGGGGCTGGATATGAGGGGATTCTTCTCATGTATAGGTTGGACTAGATGGGGAATGGAATAAACACTTATTGAATGCCTTACATTCCAAGTGCTGTCTGTGCTTGGCACTGTACAAAAATTATCTCATTTGATCCTGTAAGGCAGGATCCCACTTGAGGAAACTGAGGCAGAGGTTAAATGACAGCTAGAAAGTGTCAGAGGCTGGATTTGAATTCAGGTCTTCCTGACTTCAGGCTGTGCACTGTGCCACCTAGCTGCCTCTACAGATGGCCACTAAAGCCTCTTCCACCTTCCAAGTTCTGTGATATTCCAAAGATCCATGGTAGAATATGAGAGAATGATGTATAGGAGAGATTATAATATAGTACCTGATCAAGGAAATAAGATTTTCCACATAACTGAAGTCTGTCGTTTTAAACACAGAATTATCTGTGTTATTATCCATTTTAAGTCATTTTGTATACAAAATAATTCTTTAACTCTGCTAATTATATACATCCTTGCCTTCTTGAACAGAAGGTTCTTAGTATAATTTAACCACATATAGATGATGAAGGGTCACCATAAGTATCATTTGTTTACTAATGCTGTAACAATGCTTTAGGGGTTTTTTTGTTTTGTTTTTTACATAGTAATGGGGATTAAGTGACTTTTCCAAGGTCACATAGCTGGTGTCTAGTATCTGAGGTAGAATTTGAACTCAGGTCCTCCTGACTTCACTTCCTCTGTGCCACCCAGCTGCCCCTGTAACAATGTTTTTGATACAAGGTGTATTTGTCACTGTACTAAATAAGTGGCCCCACTCTGCTGTCGTTTGTAAATTTACAAGTTTTTAGTCGAGGGCCACTGTCAGTCTTCATTTTTCCTGCCATCAAGTATTTCTTAACATATACCCGCCCCTTCTAACTAGTTACTTTTATAAGCCATGGACTGAGTAAACTAGCTCCAAGCGAGGGCCCAAAGAACTCTGAATCTTATACAATTTCTTTTTTGGCTACTTGGAGGCCTTTTTGGGTTTTTTTTTTCCCCTCCTACTTTTCAGCTGTGTTGCAGATAAATGATGTTTTCGATGAGGAAGAGGCTGAGGTTGGTAGATCTATTGAGCTCTGGAGTTCTGATCTGTTGAAGGAATAACCTTAATCAGGTGTCTGCAGTAAGCCCAGCAGCAGCATCATTAGCCCTGTATAGTAAGTGGGGAGCCACCAAGCTGCTTAAGGAGAAGCAAACCAACCCATATCAGAAAAAATGGAGATGGTTAAATAAAGCTTCAATGCCTTATCAGCATTTGGGATCAGGCCCATAAATAGCCCTTGTACTTCCAGCCTAGGCAAGAGCTTTCTTTAAACTCAAGGTAAATATGTTGGAGATAGAAACATTGCCTAAGATATTTTTTTTAAGTTGGGTGGCTTCCAGAAAGAAATGAATCTGGTTCCTTGTAAGGAGGAGAGCAAACAGAAATAAAATGCATTATTTATTTGAAGGACTGGGCATGATGTAAAATTTGCCATGACCTGAACCATATACCTTCTTGAAATCTCTTTGCTCTTTAAAAAAGTTTGATTTGGCCTGGAGTATACTTTTGCAGTCCTCAGAGTACAACAGCAAACTTCCTACTGATCTGAGAGACTGAAATGAAGGAAGTTTCTTAAGTTAAGGAGTTTAACTATAGGGTGACACATAGAAAGTATGATCTGTTGTGGGCCTTCAGTCTTCCATATATCAGTTCTCTAGCTTTAATCAGTTAAGTGAATGAAGTATTTTTCCTCTCCCCTGCCTGCTTTGGGAGGGATGAATTAAAAAACATGGAAACCCCAGAAGGTAATAATAACTGAGTTGAACTGAGTAGGGGATTTTTTTTTTAGGAGGGCCTGGGTTCAAATTCCACTTGCACCATAGCTACAAGTCATCTTTCTGTTCCTGAGACAACTACTTAGCTTTTATGTAAGTTGTGCTGGTCAAGGGAGAGTTCCCCTTCAGGAAATTCCCAAAGTGACTATATGCTAGGTCACTATGACTAAACTCATCATCAGTATGTCTTACATTCATCCTGTCTCTTACCACCACCCTATTCGGGTCCTCATTAATTTCAGGTGGCTCCCTACAGCCTAACAAATAAAATGTAATCTTCTTTGCATTGTCATTCTAGAGCCAGGGGTAGAGAACCTTTAGCCTCAGGGTGATATGTGGCCTTCCAGGTGTTTGGGTGCAGCCTTTTGACTGAGTCCCAAGCTTTAATAGAATAAGCCCTTTTATTAAAGAGATCTGTTCTTCGAAGTTTAGATTTAGTCAAAGGGCTGCACTTGAGGACCGGACAGGGCCACATGTGGCCTCTAGGCCACAGGTTCCCCACCCCTGTATCTAGGTAGGCACTTCCAAGGCTGGCTCCAAATCCAAGGCTCTGTAGCCTTGTCTTACACTACATACTTTAGACTGCAGCCAAAGTAAAATAGTCCTGAGCTATAGTAGAAATATCCTGAGCTTCCCCCACCTTTGAATTTTTGCCCACATTTCATCTGCTGAAATTTTACCAAAGCCCAGCTAAAACTGTGCCTTCCTGCCTTCCCTGATCTGCGCCACTAAAAGTGACAGCAGTAATTTCCCTCCTCTGAACTTGTGCCTTGATATATATTCATTTCAGCAAACATTTAATCACCTGCTTTGCTCAAGGTGCTAAGGATTCAAAGACAAAGAAAGAAAATGGCCCATGTAGTCAAGATGCAACATGTAATCGGCATAAGTGCTAACATTTATGTAGTACTTAAAGGATCATTAAAATGCTTTCCAGGGGTTCTCATTTAATCTTCACAACAGTTCTGTGAGTATGTCCTCAATTATATTTCTGCTTTTTTTTTTTTCGTCTTTTTGGAGGGGGAAAGGCAGGGCAATTGGGGTTAAGTAACTTGCCCAAAGTCACACAGCTAATAAGTGTTGAAGTGTCTGAGGCCGTATTTGAACTCAGGTTCTCCTGACTCAGAGCTGGTGCCTCTATTCACTAGCTGCCCCAATATTTCCCTCAGGAAACTGAGGCTCAAAAGAATTAAACACCTACAGTCTCATAGCTCTCAAGTGTCAGGTGGGGTTTACACAGAATAAGTATAAGATAATTTGAGGAGAATGCAGAGAGAATTAACCAATAGAGGAATCAGGAAAGCATTCTATAGGAGGCATCCCTTTGGCCTCAGCCCTGAAGAAAGGTTCTCCTTAATGCCAGAGCCTTCCCTCTGAGGTCACCTCCAAAGCATGCTACCTAAGTCCTGTTTGCACTTGGTGTTTGGCACATTGTCTTCCCTGTTAGATTGGGAGCTCCTCCAGGGCAGGGAGCATTTTTGCTTTTCTTTGTCTTTCTAGCCCTTAGCACTGGTGCATTATTATGTGCATTTAGTAAATGCTTGTTGACATCTAAGACCCAGAATGGAAAAGGAAGTATGTCTCAGATGCCAGGGTGGAGGTGACAGCTGTGCTTGGACAAAGGTGAAAAATGAATGCCCCAAGTAGTAGGTCAATTTAGCTAGAACATAAGGTGTATGAGAATTTATCTGGACTATAGAAAGTTATAGCTAAGTTGTGAAGAGCTTTAAACATTAGTTTCTGTTTTATGAGAAGTTTGTATTTTATCAGAGACAATAGGGAGCCACTACAGAGTTTTAATAGGAGAATGGTTGGGTGCCTTAGGAATTAAATCTGTGTACTTTTTTAGTATTCATTTATACTTTTCATGCAAGAATTATGAATACGGGAATAACAACAGGGTAAATTTATTCCTTTGGGCAATTATTTTGGCAGGTATGTGAAGGATGGATTGGAGAGGGAAGAACTTAGGCTCCAAGACACCAAATAGGAAGCTATTACAGTAGTCTGAGTGAGAGATCAGAGCCTAAACCAGGGGAGTGGTTGTCTTAGAGAAAAAAGAGACAAAAATATGCAGTAAATTTTTGAATGAATAAACAGATTATTGGATCTTTGGTTAAAACATTGCCCAGCTGTCTCTGAATTACAATACTCCAAAACATGTACCCATACTTAGTAAAAAGGAATAATCCAAGTCCCTGGTTGTGGAATTGCTCTATGATACTCGGTCCCCAATGCCCGCCCGTTTTGGGTAAGACAATGTTAATGTACCTGGGTATAGTGTCTTAAGGCTTCTGACCTCAAAGCTTTTATGTTAACTGGCTGAAGTAGCATATGCTAATAATGGAGGGTTAGCATTTGGAGTCATTTAAACTTGCTTTGATTTTAGTGGTTTCAAAATAAAGAAAGAGAAAGGAAAGTGAAGGAAACTTCTAAATTGACTCCTACCAGAGTAACCTGTTGTTCCAAAGTATAAGGAAGTGATTATTTCACTTTGGTTAATTATAGCATATAAAGTCATAAGAAGCTCCAAGTTACATGATTTTATGTGGTGTTAGAGCCACTTTCTGGTCACTTAAAAATATAACCTGTCCCCAGATAGTTCTGAGAGGCCTGTGTGACAGTACAACACTGCCATCTTTTGGACAGTTTTCTCAATAGCATGAAGTGTTTGATTAGGAAAAAGCAAAAAAAAATTGGACAAAAAATATGTAATATATATTATATATACAAACACACATGCATACATATACATATGTGTGTATGCACATAAAAAGCAGAAATTTGTTTTGCTTGACTATACATTTTGTGATGGGCTTTGGTTGTCAAGCTTTCTTAGGTGGTGGAAGGGAGAAAATTTGGACCTGAAAATAAATTTTTTTTAATGTGTGTGTGTGTGTGTGTGTGTGTGTGTGTATTAGCATAGACACATAGTTAGAATTAAAAAGACTTTATAGATCATCTAAGCCAATCCCCTCATTTCATATAGTACACTTTTTTTTCAATTGATGTCTTTTTTATTATTATTATTACAGCAGGATTATAACTAGGAATTTTATACCTGCTCTAAGTGACCTAAAAAGGACCTTTAGTTGGAAGTGGAATGTAGCGGGGAGATGTGGAGTCCCAACATCATCCCATGGGGGAAAACAGATACAAGGACAGCACTGAAACTGCAGATGGAGGAGCCACCCTTAAACACACACACACACACACACACACACACACACACACACACACACACACACACACGAGAAGATCATTTGGTAGCTTTCTGTTTAAGACAACTTTACCTTGGCACATAGTTATCAAGAATAAATTGTGAAGAACTTTAAATATTTATTTCTGTTTTTATGAGAAGGCTGTATTTTATCATAAAGACAATAAGGAGTTAAAGATTTTTAAGTTGGAAAATTATTTGTGCCTTAGGAATTAAATCTGTATGCTTTTTTGGTATTCAAATTGGATTTTTTCATGCAAGAATTTGGAATAGGGAAATACCAACAGGGCAAATTTATACCTTGGGATGATTATTTTGGCAGTGTAAGGGATGGATTGGAGAAGAAAAGATTAGCCACCAAGATACCAAATAGCAAGCTATTAAAATAATCCATCCAGCTGTCTCTAAACAGGAATTTGGCTTTTAAGGAGCTTGAGTATAAGCTTAAACTTATACTCCCCACCACCAAATAATTAAAAGAAACAAAACACTTCATGTTTGAGCCAGAAGGCATTTTACTTATCATCTAGTCCCACCCCTTGGTTTGCGGGGGCTGTTTCTGTGTGTAAAAGAGAGAGAGTTTGAGTGGGAAGGGACTTCCACAACTATTTAGTCCAACCCGTACTCAAAAGGAATCTCCACTGTAACATGGCCAACAAGTAATAATTCAACCTCCAGGCTATCCAGAACTTTAGAGATCCTGACTTGGCTATCCCTCCCAGCTGTGTCATTTTAAAAAATTTATGAACTAACATCTATGTCTTTATCCAAGTCATTACCAGATGAAGAAATTCCCTCTAAAGCACTGAGAGGTTAAGTGATTTACAAAAAAGTAATTTTATATTAGCTTTGTTGTCAAGTATGACATTGTAAAATTATCTTTATTCTCACATTATCATTAACTGGATTATCATACAATCAGTGTGAGTCAGAAGCAGAACTTGAACCCGGGTCTTCCAGGCTCTAAGGCCAACTCTGTGTCCACTCTTCATCACTGCCTCTATTTGCATCCAGGTCATTAACAAAGGTGTTAAACAGCACAAGATCAAGCATAATTCTATGGAATACTCCACTGTTGATAATGAACCATTAATAACTACTCTTGTGAGTCTTAACTATCCAACCCATTCTGCACCCATCCAATTGTACTATCATCTAGCCCACATCTGTTAGTCTGTTCCACAAGAATATGGGATATTTTATTAAAAGCCTTGCTAAAATCTAGGTCAACTGTATCCATGGAATTTCCTTCATCAGCAGATTCAATAATCCCACCAAAAAAGAAAATGAGGTTATTCTGGCATGATCTATTCTTGATGAAAGCCATGCCAGGTCTCTGTAATCACTGCTTCTTTTCTAGGTATTCACCATCTTTTTAAGGATCTGTTCTAAAAAAAAATGTCCAGGGATCCAAGTCAAGCAATCTCCTTACTTATCTTAGGTATCCATACCCATTAATCATTCCTGTTCTGTGATTCCCAGTGCAAAGGTCATTCTTGAGAAAGAAAACAAAATAAGAAATAAGCAGTTAGGCTTTCTCTTTGTGATCAGTTATTTTCCCATCAGATTTGGCTTAAGGAGGGAATAATATACACTCAATTGGGTATGGAAATCTGCAGGAAAGTAGGGGTGAAGTGGATAAGAGGGGGAAATAATAGAAGGGAGGGCAGATTGGGGGAGGGGGTAATAAGAAGCAAACACTTCTGAGGGGGGACAGGGTCTAAGGAGAGAATAGAATAAATGGGGGGGTGGGATAGGATGGAGAGAAATGTAGTTAGTCTTTTACAACATGACTTATGGAAGTGTTTTGCATGACTACACATGTATAATTTATATCGAATTGCTTGCCTTCTCAATGAGGGTGGGTAGGAAGGGAGAGAATTTGGAACTCAAAGTTTTAAAAATGAATATTAAAAATTGTTTTTACATGAACCTGGGAAATAGAAATCTACCTTGCCCTATAGGAAAATAGAACAGGGGAGAGGGGGATGACAGAAGGGAGGGGCAGATTGGGAGGTGGGGCAATCAGAATGCAAGCCATCTTGGTGGGGGAGGGAAGAGATGAGGAGAAAATCTGGAACTCAAAATCTTGTGGAAGTGAATGTTAAACTAAAAGTACATTAATTTTTTTTGAAAAAGTGAATGTTGAAAAATAAAAAACAAAGTTATACTAGAAGAAGAGGATGAAAGAAAGGATAATAACTTCATATTCAACTCAACATGTGCCCTCTGTCTACACACACACACACACACACACACACACACGTATTTTCTCCAACTACCTTAATATTGAGAAAGGTCAGGGCGGCTAGGTGGCGCAGTGAATAGAGCGCTGGCCCTGGAGTCAGAAGGACCTGAGTTCGGAGCCGGCCTCAGACACACAAACAAAAACCTAGCCGTGTAACCTTGGGCAAGTTACTTAACCCCAATTGCTTTAAAAGTATATATATATATATATATATATATATATATATATATTGAGAAAGGTCTCATGAGTTACAAATATCATCTTTCCTTGCAGGAATGTAAACAGTTCAGTTTTAATAAGTCCCTTATGATTTCTCTATTTACCTTTTTGATGCTTCTCTTAAGTCTTGTATTTGAAAGTCAAATTCTCTATTCAATTCTGGTCTTTTCATCAAGAATGCTTGAAAGGCCTCTATTTCATTGAATATCCTTTTTTTTTTTCCAATGAAGGATTATACTCAGTTTTGCTGGGTAGGTGATTCTTTGCTTTAATCCTAGGTCCTTTGACCTCCAGAATACCATATTCTAAGCCCTCTGATCCCTTAATGTAGAAGCTGCTAAATCCTGTGTTATCCTAATTGTTTCTACAATACTTGAATTGTTTCTTTCTGACTGCTTGCAACATTTTCTCTTTGACCTGGGAACTATGGAATTTGGCTACAATATTCCTAGGGGTTTTCCTTTTGGAATCTCTTTCAGGAGGTGATAGATGGATTCTTTCTATTTCTGTTTTACCCTCTGCTTCTGGAATATCAAGGCAGTTTTCCTTGATAATTTCTTGAAAGATGTTGTCTAGGCTCTTTTTATTTACCACGGCTTTCAGATAGTCCAGTATTTTTAAATTATCTGTCCTGGATCTATTATCCAGGTCGGTTGTTTTTCCAATGAGATGTTTCACGTTGTCTTCTATTTTTTCATTCTTTTGGTGGTGTTTTATGATTTCTTGATGTCTCATGAAGTCAGTAGCTTCCATTTGCTCCATTCTAATTGTTTTGGGGGGAGGGCAGGGCAATTGGAGTTAAGTGGCTTACACAAGGTGATACGGCTAGTTTTTTGTGTTAAGTGTCTGAGGCCAGATTTGAACTAAGATCCTCCTGACACCAGGGCTGGTGCTCTATTCACTGTGCCACCTAGCCACTCCCCTCCATTCTAATTTTGAGGGAATTATTTTCTCAGTGAACTTTTGGACCTTCTTTTCCATTTGGTCAATTCTGCTTTTTAAGGCCTGCTTCTCCTCATTGACTTTTTTAACCTCTTTTGCCATTTGTATTAATCTGCTTTTTTAAGGTGTTATTTTCTTCACTGTTTTGGGGGGCCTCCTTTAGCAAGCTGTTGACTCGTTTTTCATTATTTTCTTGCATCACTCTCATTTCTCTTCCCAATTTTTCCTCTACTTTCTCTTATTTGATTTTCAGAATCTTTTTTGAGCTCTTCCATGGCCCATGTCCAATTCATATTTTTCTTGTAGACTTTGGATTAAAAGCTTTGACTTGATTGTCTTCTTCTGGTTGTATGTTTTGGTCTTCTTCTCACCAAAATAAAATTCTGTATTCTGATTTTTTCCCTCCATTCATTTTCCTAGACAATTACTTGACATTTTAAATCTTTGTTAAGATTGGACTCTACTTTCAGTGTGGAGGGTGTACTGTCCCAAGCTTTAGGGATTTTCTGCAGCTATTTTCAGAGATACTTCTAGGGACCTGTAAATTTCAATTCTTCCAAGGTGATACGATCAAAGGAAAGGTGACTTGTGCTATGGTCTATGAGTGACCACAAGCACTCTTTTGTTCCTTGGAACTGTGAGGAAGAGTCCCTCTCCACCACCACCAAAAGCTTCTTTACTCCAGTGCTCCTCCTCACCCCAGGACTGTGACCCAGATCCAAGCAAGAGTAAAGCAGGAGAATCCTGCTTTAGTGCCAGCAAAGAAATCCCTGAAATCCCCCTCTGAGCAGCTGCTCAGTCCCCCCACTGTCTATGGGCATAGGAGCTCCAGAAGCAGCTGCTGCTGCTATCATACAACTCTCTCACACAAATCTGATCCATCTTTCCTACTGACCTTCTGAGTTATCTTTGGCTTTTATGCACTGAGAAGTCTGGAGACTACCACAGCTGCCAGTGATTTAGTCCCCTGCGACTTGCTCCAGGTTTGCTAGGGCCCAGTCTCTGTTGGTGTGGCCCATGCTGGATTGCACTCCTCTTGCAGCTCAGTACAACAGACCTTTCCTGTTGACCCTTCCAGGTTGTCACAGACTGGAAATTTGTTTCAATCTGTCATTTTGTGGGTTCTACTACTCTAGAATTTGTTTAGAGTCATTTTTTACAGGTATTTGGAAGGGTTTGGGGGAGAGCTTAAGTAAATCCCTACTTCTATTCTGCCATCTTGGCCCCAATATAACTTTATAAAAATAAAAACTTTTTTGTTATCCTTAGCTTCTCTCACCTGCTCATTCTGAGTTTTAGAGTTCCTGACAGTATTTATAAGACTATGCCACACATCCTCTTACCTGGTCTTGTTTTCATCTTCTGCGAATTGCTTTTGAAAATCTAAATTGGTTCGTCCTGTACATCCACATCATTTTCTCTCCTCCCTCTACCCCCCCTTCTCTCTCTCTCTCTCTCTCTTTCTCTCTCTCTCTCTGTCTCTCTCTCTCTCTCTCTCTCTCTCTCTCTCTCTCTCTCACACACACACACACACACACACACACACGTTTTCAGTTGCATTGATGTATTTTGTATTTTGTTACAAATATCTACAGATTATTCTTGCTTCATGAGCAGTCTACTATAACAAAGCATTAAGTAAAACTGATTCACCTTATGTGAATGTTGAAGCAACATTTTATACCTACAGCACCTCCCCTTCACCCATTTTTTAAAAATTAACAGAAAACTATTTTGTCTCCCTCCTATCTCCTACCCCATGGGGGAGAGGAGGTGAAAAGGGAAAAAAGTAGATTTCTTATAACAAATATACATGGTCAAGCAAAAGTTTCCCCCGGTGGCTATACACAAAAATATATGTCTCATTCCAAACCCTAAATTCATCAGCTCTCTCTAATAGATAGCATATTTCATTATCAGTTTTCTAGAATCATGAATAGTCATGGTACTGGCCATAGATTTTTTGTTTGTTTGTTTGTTTTGTTGGGGGTTTGGGGTTTTGGTTTTTTTTTTTTTGCTTTTTTGGAGGGCAGTTGGGGTTAAATGACTTGCCCAAGATTACACAGCTAGTAAGTGTTAAATGTCTGAGGCCGGATTTGAACTCAGGTCCTCCTGACGACAGGGCTGGTGCTCTATTCACTGCACCACCTAGCCACTAGGCCATAGTTCTTAAGGTTTTGAAAGTTGCTTGTTTTTAGTGTTGTTATTATTTAAGTTGTTCTCCTGGTTCTTCTAATTTCATTATTCATTCATTTATAAAAGTCCTCAAAATTGTTCCTTTTTATAACATGTTATAAATTATTCTTCTTGTTTCTCCTTCTCTCTGCATCAATTCATCTAAATCTTTCCAACATCATCTATTTCCTCATTTCTTATAGCACAACAGTACTCCACATTCATATTACCACAACTTATTCAACCACTCCTCTACTGTTGCACATCCTCTTAGATTGTTTTTTGCAACCACAAAAAGCTACTATAAATATTTTTGCACATAAAAGACCTTTTCCCTCTTTGGAGTATAGGCTTATCAGTGGTATAATTGGGTAAAAAATCTGATTTCCCAATACCAAGGTTGCAGGTGTAGTATGCCCAGATTTTTTCCCCCTCTATCACAAGCTTGAAGAGAAAGTGATCACTTCTCCCGGATTCACATCATTTTTTTTTTGGAGGGGGGAAGGGAGGGCAATTGGGGTTAAGTGACTTGCCCAAGGTCACATGGCTAGTAAGTGCTAAGTGTCTGAATTCAGGTCCTCCTGATTCCAGGGCCAGTGCTATTCACTAGGCCACCTAGCTGCCCCAGGGTTCACATCATTTCAACCACAGCAATCAGTTCTTCCTTTTTAGTGAGAAGCAAATCCAGAATTGACTTTCCCCTCAAGTCAAAGCATTTATAAGCTGTTTTACTTTTAGCAGAGAGAGAACTCTGAACAGTTTCTGGAAACTTGAAGGCTTTCTCCCCTCTCCCCCCAATCAATACTCTATAATTCCAGACTTGTGATACTTTCCAAAAACATCTATTTCCTCAAGGTGGTTTGCATTATACTCTAGCTTTATAGTCCAACTCTCACAGCTATATATTGCTATTAAAGAAAGCCATAGGGACCTTTGTCAGCAAAGTCATATCTCTGTTTTTTAGTATGCTATCCAGATTTGACTTAGCTCTTCCAAGGAGCAAGCATCTTTTAATTTCATGGCTGTAGTCAATGTCTACAGTGATCTTTGAGCCCAAGGATATAAAATCTGACACTGCTTCCATTTCTTCCCCCTCTACTTGCTAGGAGGTGATGGGACCAGTTGATAAGATCTTAGTGTTTTTGATATTAAGCTTTAAGCTTTTATACTTCTTTCACCTTCATCTAGAAGCATCTTAATTCCTTTTCATTTTCTGACATCAGAGTGATATCATTTGCATGCCTGAGAGTGTTGATATTTCTCCTGGCAACCTTAATTGTGGCTTTTGATTCATCCAGCCTGACATTTCACATGATGTACTCTGCATATAAGTTAAATAAATAAGGTGACAGTATACAGCCTTGCTAACTTTTCCAGTCTTAAACCAATCAGTTGTTTCATGTTGAGTTCTAACTGTTGCTTCTTGGCCTGCATACAGATTCTTCAGGAAACAAGTAATATGATCTGATACTCCCATCTCTTTGAGAACTTGCTATATTTTGTTATGATCCTTACAGCCAAAGACTTTACTTAGTGTAGTCAAATGAAGCAAAAGTAGACATTTTCCTGGAACTCCCTTGTTTCTCAATAATTCAGTGAATGTTGGCAACTTCATCTCTAGTTCTTCTGCCTCTTCAAAAAACTAGCCTGCTCTTCTGGTAATTCTCTGTTCACATGTTGTTGAGACCTACCTTATAGAATCTTAAGCATAACCTTGCTGGCATGTGAAATGAGTGCAATTGTTCAGTAATTTGAACATTCCTTGGCATTGCCATTCTTTAGGATTGGGACATAAACTGATCTTTTCCAATCAAGTGGCCACTATTGAATCTTCCAAGCTTCGTGGCATATTGAGTGCAGCACTTTAACAGTATCATTGTTCAGGATTTTAAATAGTTTGGCTAGAGCTCCATCACCCCCACTACCCTTATTGTTGGCAGTGCTTCCTAAGGCCCATTTGACTCCTGGATGTCTGGTTCTAGATGAGTAATGACAACATCTTGGTTATCAGATGTTAAGACTTTTCTTATATAATTATTTTGTGTATTCCTGCCACCTCTTCTTACTCTCTTCTGTTTCTGTTAAATCCCTACCATTTTTGTCTTTGTGTGAGACTTTCCTTAATTATCTCTAATTTTTAAGAGATCTCCTTTCCCTTTCCTGTTCTTTCAACTTCTGTTTCTTTGCATTGTTCATTTAAGAATATCTTCTCTCTCCTTTCTTTTTTTTTCTTTTTTTTTTTTTTTTGCTTTTTGTAAGGGCAGTTGGGGTTAAGTGACTTGCCCAAGGTCACATGGCTAGTTTTTGTGTTAAGTGTCTGAGGCCAGATTTGAACTCCTGACTCCAGGGCCAGTGCTGTATTCAGTGTGCCACCCTTTTTGAAAGTATTTTTCTTTCTTTTTTTCCTTTTTTCTTTTTGCTGTTATCTCTCCTTTCTATTCTCTGGAATTCAGAGCTGTAGCCCCTGGGCAAGGCTCAGTACCTGCTGTGGAATTAACATAAATCCTTTGGGCTTGATTATCTTTTCAAAATAGGAAATTTAGTTATCTTCTACCTTCCGAACTCCTTATCTAGCTATTCCCGAGCCTCAGTCATTCCAAATGCAGCTGCAAGTTGTCCTCTGTAGTTCTGTACCCTCTTGAAAAGCCATAGGTTTTGTTAGCTTAATTTTTACTTCCATAAGGATCTTTTCTTAAGCCCCAGAATTTTAATATACATCTACAATCACCAGATCTTTTCTGCACCAGAAGAGTCCATGAAAAAATAAATTGTACCCAAATTCTATGGCTCATGTAGAATTTCATCTTCATTGGAATCTATGGAAGGAAGGAAAGTAACCTCATATAAAGTCTAGAATTCTCCTGGCTAGAAAATCCTGTTAACCCCCCCCCCCATAACTGCAGGGTATTCTTTTGATACCAAAGGAAGAGGCTGTGTATCTCCAGATTGATTATAGGTATTAGTTTAATCACTCATTATAAACAGGGGCAGTCTTCGGTCTGGGGCTGCAGCCAGCCAGTTTAGTGGATCCCCACAAAAACCCAAAAAATCCTGTGGTAATTATAGAAAATAAAGGCATAGCTAGAGTGCATCACTACTGATGGGTGGGTATTTTTGGTTTTCTGCTTATTTAAGAGTTTGGGAGTTGAGCCAATGTTATGCCCAAATATAAGTTTGTGTATTGATCATGTCCTGGTCACATATAGGTCACAATATTCTTGTTTTGGCTTTCATAGGTCATAGTATCGTAAGTTATGAATCAGTGTTCAAGTTATGGTTTAGAATCTAAGTTATGATTTTTAACAGGTCACCATGTTCAGGCTTTCCACCTTTCACAAAGTTTAAGTTTTTATGGCTTTTCACTTTTTACCGTATTTTATGACTTTTCCCCAATTAAGACCCCATACCTCATCACCCTATTATCACACTGCATCTACTGAAAAAAAAAAAAACAACAACAGGTATTTAACTGATTTTAGTGGCCACAGAAATTTGGAATCAGGGAGACTTGGGCTTAAATTCCACCTCTGACACTATGAAACCATGGACAAATCATTTTACTAAAGTCAGAAAAATTATAAAATGGGACCTCTAGTACTTGCTTTAAAGGTTTGTTGTAAGGCTTAAATAAAATACTGTATGTAAATCACCTTGCAAACTCTCAAGTTATAAATATATGTCAATTATTATCTTATTTTAAAATTGCAAATAGATCTTGCTATGAATGTTTGTTCCTCAGTGGAGAGAAATGTTTTAAAACATCTGGAGCTTCTAAATTGTATGTTTATTTGCATTTAAGGAAAATTTAATTAAAATGCTTCTATTTTTACTATTAGAATTGTTGTGCTTTGGGGCGGCTAGGTGGCGCAGTGAGTAGAGCGTCAGCCCTGGAGTCAGAAGGACCTGAGTTCGGATGCGGCCTCAGACACTTAACGCACACACAAACAAAAACCTAGCCATGTGACCTTGGGCAAGTTACTTAACCCCAATTGCCCTCCAAAAAGCAAAAAAAAAAGAGAATTGTGCTTGAATGAGACAGAAACATTTTTTAGGCTTGGCAAATGTATGGGTTTATTTTGCTTAATTATACTTATACTTCTTTGTTAGAAGAAGGATCATGTTTTTCCCTTTTTATTGGGGGACTCAGGGGTATTAGTGATAGTGGCCAAAAAAAGAAAGAAAAGGGTATCATTGAAGCACCTTAAAAATGCATAGAACAGAAGGAAATTCAGAAACAGACAAGTTTCAAACAGCTCTTTAACACGCTAAAAAAAATATTTTTAAAGCAAGCTATATATTCTAGAGATTCATGGTTCCACATATAATCCATTTTCTGTTTTACTTTGTATATGAGAATATTCCCTCTGTGTATTAAATTCAGAGTAAGTTTTTTAATTGTTTTTTAATTGTTATGATATTAATAACTTTCATCTTCTTTCTTTGCAGAAGCCAGATACAAATGGAATAGCAAAGCCTCCCTTTCTAAGGTATTTATTTTTATCTCGGCACTCTAGTCTGCTGTTGTTTTCCACTGTGCACACAGGTGCTTTATTCAGTGATTACAAACATATACATACCCCTAGCCCTGGACATCTAACTTGCAAATATTACTTACCAGGAGACATACATAAGAGTATGTATGGATGGCTCAGTCCAGAGCTATACTTGCTACTGGAAAAACTCTAAAGCACATGCCATTACCAGTGAATCAGTGGCTTTTTATCCCACTATTTCACTATAGGTATTGTATCTCCCAGTAGAATGAAATAAAACTCCTTCAGGTACTTAACATGGTAAAGCACTACACGTTTTCTAACTGATGAAGCATCAAAGGACAATGGCACATTACCATCATCAGTCATCTTGACTTTTGTCCTGCCAATGGACTGTGTTGACCCTGGAAGACATAGTGAGGCTAAGGACTTTATGCGACTCTGACCCGCTTAAATCCAAATCAACACATCACCCTGTGATATCATTGGTCTTCTTCAAAAATGAACAAACATCAACAATATTTTCTATGGAGCAGAATTTAATATGAGGCGGTTCCATCTTAAAATCTCTTCAAAGTAGGGCTAGTAAAAGGACTGTTAGAGAAATTCCACCTATAAAGTATGAACCCAAGGAGGGTTCTGGTATATTGTTTGTATTGTATTGTATCCATTAAGTACTCTGGGAGCAGCTAGGTGGCCCAGTGAATAGAGCACCAACCCTGGAATCAGGAAGATCTGAGTTCAAATGTGGCCTCAGACACTTGACACTTAACTAGCTGTGTGACTTTGGACAAGTCACTTAACCCCAATTGCCTTCCCTTCCCTCCCTCAGAAAAAAAAAAAGGTACTCTGCATTCTAATAAGAATATAGTGGAGAGTTCTGGATTTAGAGTCAGGAAAAACCTAAGTTCCAGTATACCTCGGACACTTCTGATGTCTAAATACAGTGAGTCGTTTCACTTTATTATCATCAAAATAACCATAATATAGGTTTCATTAGAAGGGACTTTAGGTAGAAAACTAAGAATCAGAGAATTAATGAGACTGGTACAACTTTATACAGCCAGCAGAGCCAGGTAGGCAGCATGAATAATGAAGACTCAGATTCAAGTCTTGCCTGAGACATCTACTGATGACTATGGGCTTAATTTCATTGCCCCGAGGCAATTCTCTGGGTTAATTTGCCACAGTCCTCAACACAGTATCTATGAACTTATTTTTAAAATATTTTGATAGCTGGATTTCAATGCAATTGTTGTCCTTTGCATTCCTATGTTTTATTTTAGGCATTTAAACATTTTGAGAAAGGGGTCCATAGGCTTCACCAGACTGTGATAAACATAGGATCCATTACACACACACACACACACAAAGTTAAGAACCCTTTATTTATGGTGTTTGTAGTTTCCACACATATAATTTTATAGAATGATCAAATCACAGATCTAGAATGAGTATTTTTCTTAAGTTTCTCACAGATAATGGACTCAAGGTACAGAATGTGACGTATCTTTTGGACATACTTTTTGCTTAAAAAAAATTAAAGTGCCATTAAATGAAATAATATTGAGTGCTTCATAAATCCTACTAAAGTGCTATATAAAATACTAGCTGTTATTTTCATCATGGCTGAAAGTTTGTGTGTAGTTTCATTAGATTGCTGGCACAACAGTATACGAGAGAAGTTTTTGGGTTTTTTTGTTTTAGCTTTTTGGAGGGCATTTGGGGTTAAGTAACTTGCCCAAGGTCACACAGCTAGGTTGTTTTTTGTTTGTGTGTGCATTAAGTGTCTGAGGCCGAATCCAAACTCAGGTCCTTCTGACTCCAGGGCCGACGCGCTACTCACTGCGCCACCTAGCCGCCCCCCAAGAGGTTTTGATATAAGAAAGAAATAAACAAGGGGCAGCTAGGTGGTACAGTAGATAAAGCACTGGCCCTGGATTAGGGAGGGCCTGAGGTCAGATTGCCACTAGCTGTGTGACCCTGGGCAAGTCACTTAACCCGGACTGTCTCACCAAAAAAAAAAAAAAAAGAGAGAGAAAGAAATTTGATGGTGATGTAAAAATCAACTAGCTGTTTCTTTGTTATTCCTTGTACTAAGACAAACCCTGATACCCACCACAACTCTCTTATCTTCATGAGAGCTCTACTGGTCTTACTATACCACAATTCGCACCTTAGTGAATCTATCCCGTTTCCTCCAGGATGACATTTTCATGTGAAGCCCAAGGAAACAGAGCAAGATACACTTGTTTCATTTGTGTCAAAATAATTTAATCTTAATATTGATGTTAAACTGTGGTTTCTTTGGGGAGATATTATCATCAGAAGTGATAGGATGCACCATTTCAGTTTTCATTACTATACATGCAGAATTTACATTAAGTGCAAGGGAGTTAGAAATGTAATTTCTTAAAAGTTAAATATTAGTTCAAGTTGCCAGAGCTAACAATCGAACATCTCTGTAACTTTTCATCAGTAACTGGTTCTGTGGTTTGTTTTTTTTCTTGGTCCACAGTGGAGAAAATCCTTTTGCTACTGTGAAACTCCGACCAACAGTGACAAATGACAGGTCAGCACCAATAATTCGATGAATGAGTCAAGACACTAATACCCATCATTATCCCTCGTGTAAACTATATGTTTGATATTATGATTATCTTGTTTAACATCTGCTTTCATTGTATAGGAATGGAATATAACAAAGGTTTTTCCAGTTTTCAATGAATCTGTTAAATTAAGGAAATCATAATTGCTCAAAAGATTTGAGAGTGAGCTCACTTCTGTCTTTAAATGAACATAATATATTGTAATAGCCACCACAATTAATAACTTAAATGTTTTCTTGCTCATCTGTTTGGCAAACCAATAGACTGTTCCACTTGTTCCACTGATTCTCTTTGGGGTTGTAGCATTCTTTTTTTAAATGCATAATTTTATAGAAATAAACAATTGTCTTTGCTTTCACTTTATCTGCTTCCCAGGTGCAGAAATTACTCTTTTGCTTCAAGGTTAAACACATGCTATATGAGCAACAGCACTGTATTTCATGGATTTGCATCATGCACAGATAAATTATTTGTGCTGACTTAGACTGTTAAGATACCATTTAAAATTGTAAAGTTTGTTGTTTTTTTTTAACTTAAATTTTTATTTTTTTTAAATCAAAGCATAAAAACCCCAAATACCCTGTAAAGGGGAATCTACCTCCCTTCCCTAATAGTCATACTGAATCTTGGGGGAAATCATCCTCTTCACACACAAAATTTTTAGAACCATTCTTCCTAAGAAATTACTTAAATTTCAAAACAATATAATGGAGGGTGCACGTTGGAATTATTGTATTATACCATGTCAAATAAATCGACGATGACGCACAAAAAAAACTGCCATAGTTTAAGACTTCTAAATATTCATTACTAAACATTCATTAATGATCTATCTATTCTACTAGGTCCCCACCATGAATATACTCTGAGGTTTGAACATAGGTTTCTCCATCTTTAAAGGGGAGGAATATGCTTGCTCCAGATAGCATTTATTAATGGATTACTGCTCAATAATGAGATTATCTTCTTGTGTTGGGTGTTACTGTGTTTCATCTGAGATAATAATTAGAACCTCCAGAATTCTATGCTTTCAATTTCATCTGAAACTCAACAGGGTAAACAGGTGTATAACATGAAGCCCACAACACTCCTGGGTAGTATGGTCCAAACCAGATTAAAATTTAATTGGGAAATATTTAACAAAGTAAATATAAATGCCATCATTATGTCATGACCCATAGGAATCCTCATGTACAGGGTATGTATGGGGCTAACAGCCTCATTTCTATTTGGATTTGATAGAACTGGTGTAGGTAGCCAAAGTTCAGCTCTTTCTTCCCTAATTTCCCAAAGCCCACTAAGTCTCCAGGGGCTACTGTGGAATGCCATTCTCCCCTTATAAGTGAACTGGGGGGAGGAGGGGAGATACACACAACCTAACCTACCACCTGCATGTGCTGCTTACTCACATTTAAGCCAAGCTATGTTCCTGTTTTTTTCCAGGTTGCATAAACGCAAATTTAGAAAGCACAAATGTAACCTTCCTTTTTTTAAGCTTCAGTTATTAAAGGTCAAATGTAAGCAAAAGTACATGTAAAAAATTGCATTCTGTAGATCAGCTATTCCAGTCTCTTAATATGTGTTTAGGAAAAGTCATCCTCCTCTCAGTAGCTTGTAAGATCTGTAGCTCTGATAACCTGGCTACTTAGAGCAAGCTTTGGTTCTTCCTTGAGCAGTTATGTTAAATCCAAGTTAACTGTCACGTGAACAAGCAACACCATGGGTTGAGGCTTCATGGCTACCAAGTCTCTGGAAAACATCCATTCTGTACAAGATGGAAGGAAATCAAAGTGCATTTAAGAAACAGATTTACCTTTAAAAATATCTCACTGTTTAACAGTTAACATGCCAAGCATGCACACAAAAGAGAATTGAAAAGAAGGGGGTTGGGGAGGAGATAGCATGGAATAACACCATTGGATCATTTTATTTCTCCCCTGTGCCTACAATCAATCTTAGAAGGTACTGAGGTAGTAAACTTGTAGTCTTCTAGTCTACTATCCTTGCTATATAGTTTAGAGGAATACCTATGCCTGCCTGTCACCTTAACTATCTACCTCACAAGGCTGTTGTTGAGGAATTTACTCAGTTTGGATTTTAAAAATCTGTAAAGTTACATTCTGTGTGAGGTTATATGCTACATAAATTTCAAGATATTGCAGTTTAATAAAAAATCCAATTCAAACATTCATTTTTGTTCAACTGATTTTCTGATTATTTCTTTAAAAAACAATTCTGAATGCATTGTTGTGCTTGGGTATTGGGACTAGGTTCAAATCAAACTCAGCCACTTACCTGCTCAATGTCACACTAATGGGAGCAACCTCTCTCATCTGCACAGTGAGACTGAACTATATGACTTTTAAAGCTTCTTTGTGTCTATGAAATAATGTCTAGCCAAAGTTACATATATTTTTAAAACCAACCAAGTACAAGAAGCATAATTCATGTATGTGTTCCAGAAGATGGCAGCTGTGTATTAAAGTTAATACTGTTAAACCAGTAGGGTGTTTTTGGATTAACAAAGTTCTAAGTAACCAAAGTACTTTCACATATGTTATGTATATTTTAAAGATGAATTCAAATTCATTTTTCGAAACAAAACATGTCCAACATTTGGGCTATACCCAGTTTTACCATGAAGCATTGCACCTGATTTCACAGCAATGACTGAAGTCAAAGAGTTGAGGTGAGTTAACTTTATTTTTTAAAAATATACAGAAGTGACAATGTGCAAACATCAAATGAAGCAGGACCAGTTAAAATAGTATGAACCTCATTTATAAAAACAGCATTTCTCAATTTGCACAAAGTGAAAACTGCACAAAAAGAAGCTGTGTCTTAAATCAGAGTTGTCATTAACCTTTGAAAGCAAGTTTGCTTTTTTCCATATTCTGCAAATCATAAGCCCATGAAACATTGGCTATCCCACCACACTTTGCAAAACAGTTCTGATGCTTGATCAAATAAAGCTATTATACAAGACATTTACATTAGAAAAAGAAAAGTGGGGACAGGATTGTGTTGTTCCATTTAAAAATAAACTACTCCACAATTAGGACATTTTTGCCTTCTCAAAGCAAAACAGCAGATAAATCCAATGGGAAACAAGAGAATGGCCAAGAGGATACCTAGGCAAGTGAAGGACTCTTCCAAAACACCAACTCTGTTGAGGGAAGAAGGAAAAAAAAGTTATACATACATTGTAAGACAGTTTGATTTAAGAGTATTGTTGGGAACTTGCTATAACTTCTTCCAGGATAAAAACAACCATTTTATAGATGGAGAAACTAAGGCTCAGATCACTTATCCGACTGCTTCATCTACTTATCTGCCACAGTAAATGGACATACGGTTTACAATTTAACAGTTACCACATATTCAAAGGAAGAGAAGTAAAAACCTTTAACTAAGGGGAGCCTTTATTCATAAGGATGTTCATTTGGTACAAAGACATAATTTCATGTTACTGTACCATACTGTAGGCTATTTACAAAAACAGTATCTATAGCCTTCAATGTAATAGCTATGTTTCGATCAAAAGGAAAACCACCCGAAAAGGTAACAGTGACTTAATAATTGGGGGGTGAAGAGGAGGTTAGGATAAGGATCCACAAATATTTTTATTTACTGGCCATAAAATTCATCCCATTTCTCTGCATAAACCAAGACCCAGAAAAATAGGGAAAAGGCAAGAACTTGGACCTAAAGTATGTATCAGATGTTATATTCTATATAACTTTAGTACTAAAAGCTGATGCTTTTGCAAAATCCAGACTACCAATTAAAGTGAGAATGAAGCACACTCAGTATTTCACACGGATCATGCACAAGTTTTATATACAAAAACAATCTTCCTTCCTTCCAGACCAGGAAATGCATTTCTTGTAAAGAATTTTGTTTCCCACAGACAAATGTTAAGACTGCATCAGTCACTACATCTGGCTAGCTCCGTTTTGTTTTTAAAATATTTTGTTTTTAATTTTCTTTTGGGGAGGGGGTCTTTATTAATTTGTTTGTTTCAAATTTTCTCTCCCTCCCTCCCCCCATCTTAGCTCCATTTTTAATGAGTGTGGTGCCCTGAAATTTCCTGCAAGAATTTCACCTCCGTAATGAGCAACTGTTTGTGGGTCTATAGTGAAGTGATGGAGTTACTAAGAGTCACCTCTGTCTATAGGATAAATAGGTAAATGCCATTAACACTGCAGCTGTTCTCCAGTTTCTGGACAGATTCAAACTTTAAAACAACTGTTTAAATGAGTTCCAAGTTAGTTACTATCGAACAGTAACTATAGCCAACCAGGCTTCCTGGACAAGGCAACACAAAAGGTAGACAAGGTTCTCTCCCTTCAACAAGACAAGCAGGTAAAAAGAAAGGGAGAGGGGTGGCTAGGTGGCGCAGTGAGTAAGAGCGCTGGCCTCGGAGTTGGGATGACCCGAGATCGAATCCAGCCTCAGAAAATGAGCACCCACACATAAAATAATGACTAGCCATGTAACCTTGAGCAAGTTACTTAACCCCAATTGCTTTAAAAAAAAAGGGGGGGGAGAAACAAGATTAAATGATATCCTCAGTCCCTGAACAAACCACTTCTATCACTGTTTTACTATGAGAATAGACTGCAAGAAGAATTCATTGTGAATTAATAAGGAAAAAAATTGTAAATAAAAATCAAAGTTCAATCTCTGAAGAAATAAATGATATTGACTGCTATTTCACATAACAATCATATCTCTACCCCACACTCCACCCCTGCCCTTTCCTAACATAAAGCTATTATCACATTGTTACCTAGTCCCCAGTTTAAGTTTGCCTCATCCTTGACAGTCAGGAAACCAGGGTTCTTGTCCCAGGTCAGACCTTGACTATGTGTATGAGGTATCTCTGGCCCTTCCAGTGCTAAAAATGCCATAATTATGCAAAAGAATTCTCCCCGATCTGGGTCAAAACAAGACTTGATGTTGACAGCTTCAGGGACTATTGCAGGGACCCCACTCAGAAAAGGCAGAAAAGCAACCTTATTCTAATCCATTTGGTCTGGATGGAACCTTACAAGAGCTTAAAATATATATTATTATATTCCCCTGATTCCTGAGTGTAATAAACCTTGTCCTTGAGCCAGGGAAATAGATCAGGTGCATATCACAGGCTTTCAGAAACGTCATTTAGCCTTGGTATCCTCTCCCTTTTGTTTTGGCAGGACTTCCCCTTTTAAAGGGGAAATTTTTTGTTTTGTTTTGAAAAGGCTTTTTATCCCAGAAAGAACAGGTGTAAATTTTTTTGAGTACTTAATAATATTGATGTATGCTGCTGTCGATTTCTACATTCCCCAGATAACTTCTGTTCTAACTTAAATGTCAAACATGCCCTTGTCTCCCCTTCCTCAAAATACCCTCAAGTCATCTATTCATCCATCCCCACCTATAATCACATATATCCACTAACAAGTCCTTTTATATGCTAAAACAAAAAAAAAAATGGGAGTGATATTCTGATGCCCCATTCTAGAACTGAGAATGGGCAGGTCCCACCTAGCTGGAAAAACTTCAGGTCTGCTACTAGAGGTTCTGTTCTAGTCTTCCCCAAAAAAGGGTAGTTCAAATCAAAAGTTCTTAATCTTCTGTGCATCAAGGGCCCCTTCTTGGGCCCTTCCCACAATAATGCTGAATAAAATCAAAATACCAAGATTTCTGAAGAAATCAATTATATTGAAATAAATGGCATTTTTTCCCCATGCAAGTTCACAAACACCACCTTCCCCCCCCCCAAAAAAAAATCTAATAACAGAACCCTGTATTGTTCATGTATTTTTGCTTAATGGTAAGATCTTGCCCATCCAATAGGTCCATGTGACCTGCTTGAGTCACATGAGTCAGTGGTGGGAAGAGCTTGCCACATAGGTAGAGCAGGAAGGGCATAGCAGAGCCCAGGAGAAGTTGGTCAGAGCAGTTGAAGCTGAGGAAGAGAGAAGCAGTCAGTCAGAGCTGTGAGTGTTCATCATGGAAAGGCAGTATCCCCTGTAATGGTCAATGTGTATAGATTTCTTTGTTATTATGATGGATTTGGCTTTCTGGTGTTGGGATTGGGTTTCTGGTGTTTGAATAAATGTTTTGGTTCTGTCTTCCATGGAGTCTGTTATATTTTGCAATTCAGAATTACACTGGCATATTTATAGCCACCATAGGCACTGTGAATATTACATTGGCGCTACAAACTCTTAGAAGTCTGTGGATCCCAGGTGAAGAGCCCCTGATCTAGATAGCAATTTGTTTTAATTGTCTTGTCAACTACAATTCACAGTCAGTCTACCTAAGACTATATAGGATAGTCTACCATGCATATTAAAGTATGCATGGATTGGATGCTGTTGGTGGAAATCTATGATGTAGTCTTAGCTATACCACTAACGAGCTATGAAACTACAAGCAAGCCACTAACACTACAAGCCTCAGTTTCTCCAAGTAAAACTAGGGGGTTGGACTACAGAGGCCAAACAACTAGCCTAAGGAAATATAGTTAGCCACAGAGGCAAAACTCAACCCAGGCCTCCTGATCCAAAGTACAATGTTTGCATTTAACACCTCCATTCAACTTCTCCCCAAGCTGCTGTGACCGAAGACTTTGAAAGGAATAACTTCTAAATGGAAACTCAAAGTATCAACACTGGATCTCAAGTAAAACACACTACAATAAGGCAGCTTCAAAGGTCAAACTCTCCCTTAGGTGAGGAGGGAGAGTGTGGTTGGATAAGCCCGAAAGCAAAAAGCACTTCTGACAACTCCCTAATTTCACTTATGAAATACTGCACAAGTACACTCTCTGACCATCCACCATTGCCTAAGGAAACCAGTCATTCAGCTGGGTGACAGAGAAAAGAAGGATGTATACATCTTCCACTTCAGAACTATTATGAAAACTACATGACATCAAAAATAGTGACTCAGATTTTCATCTATGTACTATTCTATAGATTTCATAAAGGAAGTTATACATCTGACTGCCCACTAATAGCCCTACTGGTCCAAACACTCAACTGATAAGGCCAACCAAGGTTTTATGGGTTCAATCCCCAAAGTGATCACTCATCTTTAGAATTTGTCTCATAGCAAAAGATTATCTTTGAAAAGGCCCATGGTTTGGGGGAACTTATGTAGGGGGTGCTTTTGAGAAGACTGTGCCAGCACAAATACAGCCCCCTCTCACCTCCCCATCAGAGACAATAACTCAAAGAGCACATTCAACAAATGATGACTCAGTAATATCCCCTACAATACAATCTATGTAATAAACCGTTACATCATGAGCTCCTCTCATGAGAATAGGGACTGTCTTTTGCCTCTTTTTCTGTCCCCAGCACTTAACAGAGGGCCTGGCATATAGTGAACACTTAATAACATTTACTAACTGACTTATCCCATGATACTCAACAATATAAAAACAAATTCAGCCATGACCTGACAAGAGCCTTAAAAACTTAATTATCATGAGCTGGGTCTAAAATTACTATTACAACAAATTTAGCTTACTGGGGAAAAAATAATTCAGTTTTATCTTACCAAATACAGAAATTATATTCTGGTTTAAAATGTTAAACTTCAATATCATCAATTCATATCAACGTAGCACCTCTTCAGAACATAAGTTCAAAGTACATGATTAGCAGCAAAGATCCAGGTAAACCAAAGGATCCCTCCCTCCCTTCAACACTCAACCCAGGCAGGGCATCCTCTGCATTAAGTACTCCTTGCCGTATGAGCAAGTTTTAACAAAATGACAATATTAATAACTAGCCAATTTGGGTTAGAGGATAGAACCTGCCGGGATGGAGAAGACTCACTTTTCTCTCATTTTAAGGTTTACAATAATACAAATGGCCAAGTAATACCATGATTTTACAGAAGGGGAGATATAAAACTAAAGAGATGATAAGTGACTTCTACAGTCACAAAGCTCCTAAGGATAAAAGTCAGAATTCAAGCCTACACCTCCTGACTCCAAATCTGGACTCTCTCCCTTCTCAGGTAGACAGAAGCTATGTGGGGTAATCCACAGAGTGGGGAAATATGGGTTTGAATCTTTCCTCAGATGCTTAATAGCTGTGCAACCCCGGGCAAATCATTTAACCTATGAGCCTCAATTTCTCCATTTATAAAATGGGGTAACAGTAGCACATACTTCACAAAATTATTATGAGGATCAAATAAAATAATGAGCTTTGCAAATGCTAAAGCCTACAGAAATATAAGCTTTTTTCCACAGCAAACATTTATCAAGTACCTACTGTTAATGCGTTGTTCAAGGGACTAGAAACACAAAGATAAAAATAAAACCATTCAGCCAGAAGAGTATAACCCCTCACTATGTTGTTCCCATTGAGTAAAGCCCTTAAAGGTTTTCCAGAGAGAGGCTGCCTTTTCCAAAGTCTCCTCCAGAAAAAACTCTCAGTTTAATGAAAAAGTTTGATTAGGCAAACTGTCTTAGCTAAGATATGGTGATTCACAAAGGCCTCCCTGGAAAATATCCCAGGTTGTCTAAAAAAAAATAAAAAGGACTGCTTAAGACTCTCTAATCACTTAAAACTACAAGGATATCTCCCCCACAAACTTATGAGTCCATCAAAACCAATTTCAACTAATGTCAACCATTCTAGTTCTTTACCCAAAGAAGCCACCAGAAATTAGGGCACAAACTAACCAAAAAGGGGGGGGGGATGCTAAAACTGGCTCTTTTGTTGTAGGTTCTCCCTGAAGTAGGTTTATAACTTGCATTTTTATAAATTAATCCACATTTATGAAAAGAAAAGAAAACCAAAACACCATGGTCCAATCCTAACCTAAAAACAGGCTTATAAATTAGATGGTCTTCTTTTGTTTTCCCAACACTAAGTGCTTCCAGGATTATTTTAAGTAATCACACATAAGCCTCCAGTTACACCCTAAGCTACAAGTTTTACTACTAACTGGCATATACACTGCTTCTTGTTCAGTCATTTTTCAGTTGTGTCTGAGTCTTCGTGACCCCATGTGCGATTTTCTTGGCAAAGATACTGGAGTGGTTTGCCATTTCATCTTCAGTTTGTTTTACAGATGAAGAATTGAGGCAAACAGGGTCACACAGCTAAAAAGTGTCTGAGGACATATTTGAACTCAGGAAAATGAGTCTTCCTGACTCCAGGCCTGACATCTATCCACTGTGCCACCTAACTGCCCTATATACTTAAAATTCCCCAAAGAAGCAAGTCATTATACCACCTATATAAACTGAGATTTGGGGTTTTCCACAGGATTATTGAGACACCACCCATGTAATCAAGTAGGATTTTTCTAACAACATTTTCTCCTGTACATGGTATTCTGAAAACACTTAACACTTACTCAAGCATTTCCTTTGCAATCTTCACAACAGAATGTGAGCTCCTGGAGAGGAAGGACTGTCTTTTTTTTTCTTCTGTATATCCCTAATACTAAACACAATCCTTGTCTGGCACATGGTTAAGTCCTTAAGTGCCTATTGAACTGAAAAGCAGCACAGGACATCAAAAAGAAATTTGGATTCACAGGATCTGAGTTCAAATCCAACTCCCTGGGTCTCAACTTCCTCGTCTGTACAACGAGGGGTTTGCACTAGAAAGTCTCTATGGCCCCTTCCAGCTCTCAATCTGTGACCTTCAACACTGGATTCTTAACATTACCATTTCCCATTTTTAATGAGAGATGCAGGACTAATATTGACACAATCATTCTGAAATAATATTTCTAAGAGCTAATTCATGGAAAAACTGAACTGGTTTGTTAAAAGCCAAATCTGTAAGAAAAACTGCAGTAGACTGAGAAGTCTACTACTCTAGGTTCTACTGTTGTTCCAGGTTCCTCCACCACCTCATACGAGTCACTTGAGCCCTCCTGGCCTTAGTTAGCTCATCATATATTAAAGAGGCTGAATTAGATGGTCTCTAAGGTTTATTCCAACTTTAAAATTCTATGATGCTATTATTGGTCCTCAAGTCAAAAAAATTACTAATCACCTATAACATCAGAATTTTTTTGACTGGAGGACAGATAATAGCACCACAGAATTTTAAAGCTGGAATAAAGCTTATAGACCATCTAATTCCACCTCTTTAAAAAAATTACCAATCCCCTATAACTTCAGAAAGGGCAGCTAGATGGCATAGTGGGTACAGCACCAGTCCTGGTGAAGTCAGGAGGACCCGAGTTCAAATTTGACCTCTGGCACTAGCTGTGTGACCCTGGGCAAATCACTTCACCCTGTTTGCTTCAGTTTCATCATCTGTAAAATGAGCTGGAAAAAATGGCAAACCACTCCACTATCTTTGCCAAGAAAACCCCAAATGGGGTCATGGACTGAAATGACTCAACAACATAACTTCAGAAACCAAAGAGAAAGATGGGAACAAATGTGCCCAAGACATTTAAGCCCTAAAGCAAAAGGTAAAGTGTTTTGAACTCTCAGGTCCAATACTGTTACAACAAATTAAAACTAAATTCTATAATGGTACTAGCAAACAGGTGGAAAAGTACACAGCTAAAAGAATATTAATTTTGCCATTTAGCATCCATACAACAAAATTTTAATGAAGACAAAGAACAGAGTAGAGTCCCTTTGCCCTTCATTCAAATAGATTTGAACTTTGAACACTCATCTCTCTAAATAACCAGAATTTTAAAGCTGGAATGGAACTTTAAATAATTTAGTCCATCCCCTTCTACTATCACCAACTTTTAACTACAAACCTTGGGAGTGAGGATTCTAAAGTACCAGGGCATGAAGAGTCCCTTTGCCCTGAAAAAGAGACTACTCATCTCCATCTCAACCTGTTATTGCATGCCTTACTTCTTTGTCCCCTACAAATGTAAGGAGACAAAGTCTAAGTCAAGACAGGGCAAGTCCTAGCTATTTATCCCTTGACTAAGAAGACAATCTTAACATGAAGGTCTTCTTTTAAAAGCATTCTTAAGAATCTGCTCAGCATTTTTCCTCCTTCACTTAAAAATTATTCCTCCTAGTCCAAGATATGTTGGGTGTTTGGGGCTTTTTTTTTTTTTTAGGAGGGGGAATAGGGAAGTAAAAATATTAACTAATTTTTGTACACTTTATTTGATTCAGTACTTTTAATTAATAAATAACAAGAATTGCTACTTATTAACTAAAAATGTTTGGCAAGCATTTCACATGCTTGATATAGATATGAGCAAAAGGTGAAGGTTCAATTAAAGTATAAACTACTTGAAGGGGCAATATACTTAGGGTTAAGTGAAAAGGACATCCAAATGTCCCTTTAATTTCACTGTCTGTCCCTACTTGTCAGCAATGACACGACCAGCATACATTCAATAAACATTTGAGTGTCTATTGCACAGCCAGCTAAAAGAGGTACACAAATAAATCTACCCTGGAAGATGAGCCAAAGGACTGGCCAATCCCCTTACAAATATTAGCTGCTTCATAATTAAAATTTGGTCAAATTAATTCTCTGAACTAAAGAATCATGATTATGAACTTGTAAGATTCAGCAGGATGAGAAGTAATAAACCAGCAAGTTAACAGGAACATGCAATTAGGAAGGCTTTCCTCAAAGAACTAACCCTTTCCCACCCCCACTGTGATGCTGTCCAAGTATCCTAAAACAATGTCCAACATTCCAATAAGACTGTCCCAAACACTTCACTAGAAGAATACCATCCCCTTGTAATAGACCGTCCTAGATAAAAGCATCCCAAAGGCCTTGTTAACTTTAGAACTCAATTCCAAACTTGACTCTCCCAACAAAAACCTTTTTGCTATAAGAGATCATCTCAATATCCATATACACTATACTCGGTTTTAAACACTAAGACTTTTTTAATGCTCTCCCCTACTACAGCACCTTTTTTCCACTCCTTTTTCCACATGTTAAAATCTCTTCCATCTCCAGGCCTACCTTTTCCATAAAGTTTTACCCTACTAGTAGTATCCAATATCCTCTTTGATCTAATCTCATCTCAAATCCCACTATATTTGTGACTCATACCAAGTCAAAATCTCTTGGTGGCCCAATGGAGGCTATAAATTAGAGTGGGTACTCATCGGCAGAGATAGAGGAAAATTTTTCACAGGGAGCTCCTTAACCAATGAAATCAAGGTCTAGTCCAAAAAAGACAAAACAAAACAAAAACCAATTATATTACAGATCCAGTCCAAAAATCAAAAAACAAAAATCTTTTATAAGTTGTTTTTAAGTTACAAAAGAAACTGAGCTAACAGAAGGAAAAAACACTTTGATTTCCTCATCTATAAAATACAGGGATTATACTTGACCAACACTAAAATTCTATAAGTCTAAAATCAAGGAGATATATAAATGACAAAATGGACAAATTCTGAGATATGAATGAACTGATGCAGAGTAAAAGGACCAGAAACGGGAGAACTATTTTTACAGTAACAACACTGTAAAGAGAAACAACTAAACACAACTTCAGATGACTGATGATGAAACATCCTTCCCAATTCTTGGTCTAGCAGTGATGGGCTACAGGTGTAGAATAAGACATACATTCCCTCACAGAACCACAACACAAATGTTCTGCTTAACTAAGCTTTCATTACAATGGAGAACTTGTGGGAGTCAAGGGGGTAAAAAGGAGAAATCAAAGGGAAAGTGGAAGAGGTAGTGATAGTGATGCCAAAAATAAATTAAAACAGCAATGAGCATCAGTGAAATATCTTTAAAATACAAAGGAAACCACAATGGGATTCAGAGAAGGTTAAGAAGCAAGACTATATCTGTACTAATCATGTTAAAGCTAATGTATGCTAAAAGGGCTAGGTTATATGCAGTTGGTTCACAGTTTCATGTACAATCTCCATATTCTGACCTTTCTATGTATGGTAACTCTATGTTTGTTGATGACTTTCTAGTTCATAATTAAAAATTAAGAAGTTATATATACCTGGGTGGAAATCCATGAATTGAGAAGAAATATGGAGACTTTTTGGATGAGATTCCAAGAAGAAAGAAAACTTTATATATACTGTAGTGTAGGAATGTATTACAAATTACCTGACTCAGTGGAGAAAATAGTTGATGAATTTTCAGAGATCAGAAAACTGAAAGAAGCAAAGTATTTCAATGATGAGGAACTTCAACTACCAGGGAATTGCTACAAGTCTCATTCTGCTACAAGTGAAAAATCTTACAAATTCATCTCTCAGAAAGAAGAGGAAGTGATCAGGGGAAGTGCTCCTTTGGATCTGATTCCAGTCAGATATAAGGTAAGAGTCTGTTGGTGTAAAACAGAATCTTAGGAGAAAAAAAAGGACTCTATCATACTCGGGCTTTTGGTAACTACTAAGGAAGACAATGCTGGTTCAATGTCTTAGTCTACCTGAGACTTTAGGAAATTCAAATTTAAAAAGTTCAGAGAAAATTTAGGCATGACCATGTGGCTTGAGACTAAATTGTCAAAAGTTACCCAAAAATTCACTAAACTGTTATAATACTCCTTGATGAGGATGATGATGAGCTAATATTTATATAGTGCTTTAAGGTTTGCAAAGAGCTTTAAAAACAGTATCTCAATTGATTCTCACAACCATCTTAGGAAGTAGGTGCTAATAATAATAATAATAATATTATAATAATAATATCCCCATTTTACAGATGAGGAAACTGAGGCAAACAGTGGCTTGTCTAAAGGCATATCGATAGTAAATGTCTGAGACAAGACTTTAACTCATGTATTCATGACTCCAGATCCAGAGTTATATTTACAATCCCACCTACTTGCCCTCTTGACCCAAGTGATACTCATAAAATATATATAATCCAAAGATTTTGTCAAAGACAGCAGGAAAGGATTTGTGCTTACAAAAACAAAGCAGAACTTTTATTGTAACAAAGAACTAGAAACAAAGTGGTTGCCATGGAAAGAGGGAACTAAAATTGGGGAAGGGTTGGACACAAGTCATAGTACATAAATATAACAGAGTATTATTGTACTATAAGAAATGACTCAAGGTAAAAAGAACCAGAGGGGCGGCTAGGTGGTGCAGTGAGTAAGAGCGCCGGCCTCGGAGTTGGGATGACCCAAGATCAAATCCAGCCTCAGAAAATGAGCACCCACACATAAATAATGCCTAGCCGTGTAACCTTGAGCAAGTTACTTAACCCCAATTGCTTTAAGAAAGAAAGAAAGAAAGAAAGAAAGAAAGAAAGAAAGAAAGAAAGAGAGAAACCTGGGGGGAAATATACAAACTGATGATACAGAGTACAGTAAGCAAGTACGAGAACAATTTATAAAATGACCACTCTAAAGAAAATCAAGTGAAAACTCAGATCAATGAAGTGATCCACAATGACTTTAGAAAGCTGATGATGAAGCATGCAGAGACAATAGTCTAGAACGAGACATTTCAGGCACAGCCAATGGGCTGATTTTTATTTCTTACTAAGGAGGGCTTCTTTGTAGTTGGTAGATAGTAATAGTGATGCAAAAAGATAAAAAAAAAAAGACAATGATGAAACATTAAAAATACACCAAAAAAGGTAAAAGAAAGTTCAGGGGAAGAAACAGAAGCAGAGCAACGTTGTTGCTGTTGTCACTGCTTATGTTACTGTTAACAACGTTCCTGTTGTTCAGTGTTTTCAGTCCTGACCCACTCTTCATGACCCTATTTGGGGCTTTCTTGGCAAAAATCCTGGAGTGGTTTGCCATTTCCTCCTCCAGAACATTTTACAATAAGGAAACTGAGACAAATAGGGTTAAATGACTTGCCCAGAGTCACACAGCTAGTAAGTGTCTGAGGCCACATTTGAACTCAGGAAGATGATTCTTCCTACTCCAGGCCAGGCACTCTATCCATTGTACCACCTAGTTGTCCATGTTATTACTAACATGTCAAATTTGACATGCACCTTTTTTCTTTTTAATTAACTAATAATGTGCTAGTGACCGAGGATGGAAGAAAAATCCTCCTGGGGAAACCCAAGAGATTCTCAGGAACTGTATATAACAGAACTTAAATTTTATATATAGACAATGCTCTTCTGTATAATGAAATGTCCATGTCTTTTCATGAAATATTCAAGTTTGTTTAATGTTCATAATAAGGGGAAAAATTCAAATGAAACTAACAAAAATGCTAACTAATCCAAATTCTTTTTTAAATGGGAGTGGCATCTAGAGAAATCAATAGAACATACACAATTAAGAAAGAAATGGATGAGTTCAGATATTAAAACAGCACACATAAGGAGATTATAAGAAGAGTTTGTAGGAAGAATACATGTCTTCTAACTGGATCAGAAGACAGCTTCATAAAGTTGACATCTGAATTTTATGCTGGAGAACAGAATTTTAACAGGCACAAAAGGAAGAAAGCATTCTTCCCACTATACTGAGCTTCTCAATCTGGGTCTGGCCTGTCTTACCCAATACTCTATAAGCATCCTGAGAATAAGGACAGCATTTCTATTACTTTACAGTCTTCCCACCAAGTCTATGCTGCTGCTACTATTCCCCAAGAGGACTAAAAATAGGGTTTCTCCCACACAAAGAACACATCCCTAGCCTACCCCTCTTCTCTTTCCCTGAGTCAGAAAACAAAAGGAAGAATTATCACATTAACTGTTAACTTTTCCTTGGAGCAAAGGTTCTTAACCTGGAATCCATGGATTTGGTTCTCCCCCAACTCCTTCAATATTTTGATAACTGAATTTCAATATAATTGGCTTTTTTCCTAATTTTTCATTTTATTTTGTGCATTTAAAACATTCTTCTGAGAAGGGATCCATGGACTTTACCAGACTGCCAAAGAAATATAAGACATAAAAAATGTTAAGAACCACCTCATCTTAGAGCCAGTAGAAGCACTTAAGTAAAAACTCACCCAAGTCTCTTGCTAAGAGGCCATAAGGGCCTTGGAAAGGGCTCAAGTTCTTTAGGTCAGAAGTGTCAAACTGCACAGAATCCCCACCACCAGATTAAAATGTGACTGGGAAATGCTTAACAAAATAAATAAAAATATAACATAATATAGATAATGTTCATTTGTGGTTTTCTAAGTCAATATTTGGCCCTCAGGAAGCAGTTTCTATTTGAGTTTAGGGCATTCTCTTACCCCAAACATTAAAATAAATCACATTTCTCACTAAAAATAAAATTCTTAGATGTCAGGCGCTGTAACATTTCCCATAATATATAGTTCTTTTTTTAATGTTTATGTTTATAGCTATACAGAAGCACACAATTTTTTTTTCCTTCTCTCCAAAGCACTTTGCTTTCACACTATTAATTTCTTCTAAACAAATATGGCTATTTTCATATAAATATATAGACCCAATCAGTGATTCAGTCTTTTTTTTCCAAAAAAATATTACAGCTCTAAGTTCGTAACCCAATCCTTATGAATTCAATTAATTAGTCCCAGGATGCCCTTGTCGGAGCTTTAAAAGCAATAGACTTTGTTATTGGAACCTAACAGACTTGGCTCTATCTCCTTCCAAATCTAACTTACAGGTTTATTGAGAGCCAGGTTCATTTCTGGGGTTCTTTTCTTCCTACATCTAGTACCAACACAAAGCATCATGTATCAGGACATTTTTACTTCATTCACCCAACTCACAGAGGCAGGCAGGAGCCAAAAGCTACTTTCTCCCTAACCTGAGTTTGCAAATCTGTCCAAGACCCTCCACCTAAGATTTAGTAGGAGACTGTAGCAACAGCTAAAATAGTGTAAAAATGGTAAGTAGCAGAAAGGTTCATATGATGATCAAATACAAAAATCATCCTGTCATTCCCCAGGAGTCATTTTAGGATAAAATTGTCAGTTTGAATCTACTCAGAAATTTTTATCTTCCTATTCAGTTTCTTGGCTGAACTTCCCTAGAAAGAATACCAGGAATGATTTGTGTGGCTAGGAGGCAGGACATAGAAGGAGGGTAGAGTTTATGTTCATTCTGAAAAGTAAATAGGGTCCAGGACAGCTAGGTGACACAGTGAATAGATCACCAGCCCTGGAGTCAGGAGGACCTGAGTTCAAATCCAGTCTCAGACGCTTATCACATAAAACAGCCATGTGACCTTGGGCAAGTCACTTAACCCCAATCACCCTCGCCCCCAAAAAAAGTAATTAGGGAACAGGCTGAGGGGGTATAGATATCTGACAAATGGTGTCAAACTTACAAAGGAACTCACCCCCACTCCAAAGATACATTACTGGCTGTTCTTAATTAACAAGAGTACAGCCTCTATCAGTTTAACACAAATCAATGTTTTCCTCACTTCAAAACCAAATTTAGACCGAAGGCCAAATGGGTCAATCATCCTTAAATACGTTTTTCTTGCACTCATCTGAATTTTAATATTCTTTTGTATAGATTTTTAAAATACATAATATTGGGGGAGGCTAGGTGGTGCCATGAACTCAGGAGGACCTGAGTTCAAATTTGGCTTCAGACACTTAACACTTACTAGTTTTGTGACCTTGGGCAAGTCATTTAACCCCAATTGTCCTGCCTTCCCCCCTCCAAAAGGCAAAACAAAACAAAATACATAATATTATTATGGGCAGCTCTCAAAGACTCACAGAGTTTTAGATGCTTTGATAGAGAAGAGCTTCCCCGAAGTCCCCAAGAGCAATGAAATCACCAGTCTAGCCCTATCCTTAATATTATAGTAAATCTTTTCCTCTGCCTGGAATTAAAAGCCAAGAAGAGTCAAGGCAGCTTTCCAAAGGGTGGCCAAGAAGCCAAAGGTAAGAACTACTTCATAACAAAAGTCTTCTCTACCATCTCCAAGGAACAGATCACGGCTAGAAGATGGGTTGATCTTTATATCTCCAAAAAGCACCAAATGTTTTTAGGACCTTTAAGGGAACAAGTTTTTTGAGAATCAGTCTGAGCTTTCTGTTCCTAAGGAAAGCCACAGGCACGATTGGCCTCTTGCCCCCTCATCATTAGTCACAAGTGGACAACTATATAAGCAATTATCAAGGACAAAATGTCTCCATCATCCTTCTCCTCTCTCTGATCTCCCTTTCAAAGTCCCTCAGTCTCTGACCTCCTTAAATCCCAGGAGGCAAAGGGCCAAGTTTGCCATAGCCAACAGAGAAGGATCCCATTTTTTGCTTTGGTTTTCAGTCTATGGCCTTGTTAGGAAGGGGAAGAAACTGAGAATCCAAATGATTAGGTAACAGAGCAAGCCACTCCATTAAACCATGCTTGAACTTGAGACAGTATTTATTTGTCAAGAGGACTAAAGAAAAGGGGAACCAGTCATGCCATTAAAGTCTGGGGAAGCTATTATTCACAAACATAAACTCTTTTTCCTTCTCCTTTACCCCACTACCCATTCAGAAAGAAATGCTCACTGAGCAAGGAGACCCACTAGCTACCCCAGATTTGAAGACCATTATTTTGGTCATATTTGGGGGCATGGTTATTTTGAAATATTTTTAAATAGCCATGACAGACCTGCCAAAAGCAAACTGTTCACTGATCTTCCAATAAATAGTTTCATCATAAACATATTAAGGCAGGGTGTAGAGAAAAAAGGATTCCTTTTCAACTTACTAAATTTTGCTTTCTTGGAATGTGCTGTTTTTATTATTTTTTTATTTCAAACTAGGGAGTCACACTAAATAAAAAGGACAATGTAGGAGTGTTTGCTTTATTAAATTGGTTTTGAAAAGTTTGTTTTCCTTCAAGTAATAGGTTGGATCATTTTTAATCATTTTTAAGGAAGGAAGGGAAAGTTGTGGACTCAGGACAGTAATTTGACAGCTGCCTACAGGTGTTTAGGTAATGGACTACACCTCTATTAGGTCTAAATTTTACAAGTTCAAAGCTTGTTCTCAGAGAAGAAATCGTTTTTTAGCTATACTTTTCATGGAAACTCCCTCCCACCCCACCCCCACACCTCCAAATCATAGATCACAAATCTTAAAATTTTATACCTGGTAGAGTCAGAGATCTATTCCATCACCACCACCAATATCCCAAAAATTCTTCTTTTAAGATGCATAAAATGAGGCCCAAGAACAACCACTAGGGAAAAGGCTTCTGGGGGAGAACGTAAGGGAGAGAGAGAGGGAGGGAAAGAGGAAGGAAGGATTTAAGCAACTCCATATGCCAGATTCTCTAAGCATATTACAAATATCTGATCCTCAGAACAAGCTTGTTAGGTAGGTGCTATTATTATCCCCATTTCACAGATTAGGAAACTGGGGAGGGGAGAAGGAGTTGAAGGGAAAGAAGGTAGATCTTCCATGAACATAAAATAAAATTTAAACTTTTTTAGCTATATGAACTAAAATGCCCCTAAAAGACTTCAAATATCAGAATCTTATTAAAGATAAAGACAAATTTCTGTTTCTCACTTTCTCAATGCAGAGCAGGAGCCAAATGAACTTGTTATAATGGGATGTGGGGAAAAAAATAGAAAACTGGCTAATTCGTTAACAAAGTACAAAATTTTTTAACCTAGACTTGAGCTGAATGGGTCAGAGGAAGACAGCAACAATGACTTTACCTACAGGTAGGTCTGCTCTACCTATCTGCAGAAAATATATTCAAGTGAGCTTTCTCTCCCAATTTGGTACAGAACAGATCCAGTCATCTGCAGATAGCATTTATAAATGAAGCACTGCAAAGAAAGTAAAATGGATACACATATTGGTGATATACATGTATATGTCATGTACAATATAATGAGTTTTCATGCAAGGCTGGTTAGGTTAAAGGAGATGGTTGTATTAGATTATAGCCACAAGTTACATTTTCACAAATCCAGGGGCTTAGAATGATAGCTAATCCTAGCAAAATATCCTTTATTTACCCCAAAGGGATCTGAAGCAATGTACAGATGCAGGTATAATCACGAAGTATCAAAAACTCAGAAGACTTTGGCAAAAGAAAACACCCATGTTTGCTTGAGGCTTGAAACAGTACAAACTGATCCCAAAAGGTTTGCTGTAAGTATACCTTTTGAGAATAACATCAAATACCCTCAAAACCACAACTGAAAACCAAGGTTCCTTTGCTCGGTTAAAGGGGAGGGAGAGAGGAGGAAAGGGGATGAGCAGAGGGAGAAAGAAGGTGAGAGAGAAAGAAAAATGGAAAAGAGTCTCTGAGACTTACCAATTTGCCTAGGGTAGTGGATGAGGATTGAGGGCTTATTCTACTACTTCTGGCAAACCATAACAGGAAACAAATCTAAATACCAAGTAAACACATCTATGTACTAATGAAATTCCAATCCCGAGAAAAGGGCCTATATATATACATTTTGGCCATTTAAGTTCAGTATTCTGACAACACTGAAATCAAATAATTAAAGTTAAAATATACTTCCTTCCTTTCTGTTAACAAGTAGTCAAATACAAATTGGAAAACTACAGAATGCAGTCAACAGAGACTGACTTGGTAGTCATTAAATATGGGTTGGAATCCTTCGTTTGGCATTTACTAGCTGGGTCAAAACAAAGGCAAAAGTAACTTAGACTCTCTGGCCCTTAATTTCCTCAACTATAAAATGGGGGAGAAAGGAGAAGTAACTAGATGGCCTCTAGGGTCCCTTCCATCACTAAACCTAGTATCTTATTGTACACTAAGTTCTTTACTTAATTGTTTTACTTAACAAAAACCAGAGGATAAAAATCTTTTTATGAATACCAGGCTAAAAATAAAATTAAGAAAACAGATTTGAAGAAAAAAAAATCAAAATCTTCCCTTTCCACCAACACCTGAGGTTATAAAGCCTAGATATCCTATACACAAAGATAAGAATCCCATGCTATTCCTAGTATACTATCATTCTGTTTTTGTGAATGCCAGAAAGAACCTACAACTAATGTTACATTAAAAGCATCACTCAATTTGGAAAGGGTAAAAGTAGAAATAATGTCCAAATTAGTGAAATGTTTTAATTATATATTTTTAAATTTAGCTTATAAAGCACTTTATAACTTTAAAATACTATTTATAAAGTACAGTTTAGATATAAATTTGTGCTAAAAAGTACTAAAGTAAAATGAAATTCATGAAGAAATATTTTAATATCTGTGTATTATATATGTGCATATATGTATATATTTATGTGTGTATATATATACATATGTATATACACACACATATGTAGTACATTAAAAATATGCTGGTTATGCTATTTATTTCAAAATTTTTACTTTAAAAACAAAACATAAAACACTATATGGAATCAGTGTACAAGTCAAATCATGTGGACTTAAATCAATAAGCTGTTTTTAGAATAGAAATACCTTAGAAAAAACAAGGCTCAGATGGACAGGAACGGGGTCTTGCTTAGGATGTAACTGTCAAGGGTACGGTCCTAAAGAGAATGCATAGCATACTAGCAAAGTAATGGAAGTAGTCTCAGATAGACAGAGTGGATTAAGAACAAAGGAGCAGTCAAGTATAGAGACTGGTTTTAAACCCCAAATGCAAATAACTCAGTATTAATCTATGTGTATACCATACCCAACCCAAACAAAAAACCTACAACCTAGGTTCACACAAACACTAGGCCAGCTGACATTTTAAGAGTCAATGATGTTATGACCCCAGAAAGTACACAGTGCTCTCTGTTCCTGGGCTACAACTTGGAGAGAGGAGGAAAGCAGAGCTGAGAGCAATGCCTGATCCAACTTACAGGTTCAGAGTTCTAGAATAAGCAATTTGTCCCTGTAATGCCTCACAACTGAAAAGATTCTACTGGTCCTGCTAGTTTCAGAAGTTGGCATGGCAGGGTTGGGAACACCCAATTATCTTCTCTATGCATTCAGTCAGAAGAAAACAGGCTGAATAGCAGCTGGTGAAAAAAAAACCCAGCCAGGAGAGCTCTGAGAAAACTTGTGGTTGGGCATAGTTACATGGACCAAAATTAATACTGCTTACTATTAGGTTAGAAGAAAACCCACCCATGACTGCTCTCACCCCCACAGCAAGCAAACTTTCCAAGTGACAGTAAGTGCAAAAACAGACCATGTTTTTATAATTTTATGGCAAAGCTCTATATAAAATACTAGTAGGGCAACTAGATGATACAAGGGACACATCACTGGTCCTGGAGTCGAGAAGACTCATCTTTCTGAGTTCAAGTCTGGCTTGATACTTGATACTTACTAAATGTGTGACCCTGGGCTAGTCACTTTAACCTTGGTTGCCTCTGTAAAATGGGTTAGAGAAGGAAATGATAAACCATTCCACCATCTCCACCAAAAAACGGAAAACCAACCAAATGGGGTAATGAAGGGTCAGACAAAACTAAAATGACTGATCAAACAACAAAAACACTATTATTCAACCCCATTACTACTATGAGATTTACCAGAATTACTTTCAATTTGACAAAGGTAAGCAGAAAAAAAATGATTCTACTATGGGATTTACTTGAATTACTTTCAATTTGACAAAGGTAAGCAGAAAAAAATGATTCTACTATGGGATTTACTTGAATTACTTTCAATTTGACAAAGGTAAGCAGAAAAAATTATTCACAGATGGGGGATGATTTCTCTGTCAATGAGACTCATTCCAAGTTAAAAAAAAAAAAACACAGGCAATAGGTTGTCTAAGTATTTAGAACACAAAACATGCTCCTCCCAACTTCAAACCATAAAAATAAAGAATTTCAGAATGAGAAAAGGGATACAATACAACCAAAAACAAGTAATTATTTTCTAATCACCTGATATTTTAGGTCCTCTACTAGGATACCTGCCCTCTTTCCTACAGTAGTCCCCTCCTCCACATACACACTCTCATACTTTAATCAAGAACTACCTGTACCAAAACAACCTGCTAAAAAGTGAGAGGAAGCAAGGGAAAGGGGGAAAGGGAGGGGAATAAGTAGCTTTTCCCCTTCTACTACCAAGCTGGCCTTTGGGCTGCCTACCTAAGACTAGAATACAGAGCAACTCAGAGGCTGATTACCTAGAACATAGCTCTCAATTTTTTGACGTAAATAAAATTTTGCACTTATTTTCAATGTCAATATAAAAATCTCGCTTCATATGAACAATTTAATGTAATAGTCACCTGACTAAAAGAACACATATACTGTGGGTTGTATAAGCCCTGTTAAGGATTTGAGATGCCTCCCTATAAGCTACTGCCCTGAAGTGCATGCATGGATTATGCCTTGCCCCAGAATCTACAGAACTATTGAACTTATGCCCTCATCAAATAAAACCAGGTCCTTAATAAACCCGAATCATTCTAAGATTATATAATCCAATGCATCTGGGAGAAAAGTACAAAAAGTGCTTTCCATCTCCAATATAGAAGCTAACCAACACAAACCTCCCACCAAAGCTTTAAAAATTCTTTAAGAAGCTCTTCAAACTAAGCAGTTAAAATGAGAAGGGAAAAACAGGTAACTGGAATAAAAAAATATTTGCAACAAGTTTCTTTCATAAGGAATCCAAGGAAGGAACTGAATAAAATTTATAAGAATATGAGTCATTCTCCAGGAAATACAAGGGAAAAGGATATGAACAGACAATTTTTTCTTGTGGGGCAGGGAGAAGGGAAGGTAGGGCAACTGGGGTTTAGTGATTTGCCCAAGGTCACACAGCTAGTTTTGTGTTAAGTATCTGAAACCAGATTTGAACTCAGGTCCTCCTGACTCCAAGGCCACCATTTAGCCGCCCCTGAACAGACAATTTCAAATCCATTCTATCAACACCATATTAAAAAAAAATGTCCAAATCACTAACAATTAGAGAAATACGAATTAAAGGAACTGAGATTCCACCTCTCACACACACACACACCACATTGGCAAAGTGGATCAAAAAAGGAAAATCAGAACTATTGGATAGATTCTGGAAAAACAGGAATACTAACCTACCATTGGTGAAGTTGTAAAATTCTCCAGCCATACTAAAAGCAATTTTGAACTATGCCCCAAAAGTTACTAAACTATGCATAACCTTTGACCCAGCTATACCAATACATCCCAACAGAGATCAAAGAGGAAAAGAACCTATATATACAAAAATATTTATGGCAGCTCTTTTCATATTAGCAAAGACTGGAAAACTAAGAGGGGTACCCATCAACTGGGTAATGGCTGAACTAATTATGCTATATGAATGTAATGCAATATAACTATATCATAAGAAATGGCAAAAGGGACTGTTTCAGAGAAACATGGGAAGACACATAAACTGATAGAGTGAGCAGAACCAAGAAAATACTTTGTGGAATAACAACAGTATAAAGAGAAAACAACTTTGAGAGACTTCAGAACTCTGATCAATAGAATAACTATCCACAATACCAGAGGACTAATGAAAAAGCATGCTACCTCATCTCTTGACAGAGAGCAGACAGACTCAAGAACAATACATAACAAGACACACACTTCTGGTCACAGCCAATGTGGGGATCTGTTCTTCTGGACCATGCATATTTGTTTTTAAGGGCATTCTTTTTCTTTTCTCTCCAATGAGGGAAGAGGGTCGGAAGATGAGGAGGATAGGGTAACAAAAGGGGGGTGGGGGGGAGAAGGCATCTTTTTTTCTTTTTTAAATGAAGAAAAGAGAACAGGAGGGCCAGAAAGAAACACATACAAGCAAGGCAACTTTGAAAACTACAGTTTGAACTCCAGGAATCTTAAGGAAAAGGACAAAGTAAGTTAAAAACAAAGTTCTGGGTTAACATTCAACTCTTAACAGAAAATCTCTGAAAGCTCTAAGAATTCCTTCTCAGACCACTCCCAGCAAGTTCAAAAGGACTTCCCAGTGATCAATACACTAATCCCTACAGAATGAGGAAAAAGGTTCAATTAGTCACTATCCAACCTTAGGCAGATCAGAACTCTCATGTTCTGAACTAAACAAGACTTCTGACATTTTCTTCTAAAGGGAAAAATTTGTAAAGGACTTTAGGCTAGAGAAATACTTATTTAAAAAGGTACTGTTTAAATAAATACTTATTTAAAAGTTTAAATAAATACTTCTTTAAAAGTTTAAATAAATACTTATTTAAAAAGTACATAAAAGAGTTTTAATTTTAGTTTTCCACAAAAGTGACTTAGGGGGTGGCTAGGTGGTGCAGTGAATAGAGCACTGACCCTGGAGTCAGGAGGACCTGAGTTCAAAAATGGGCTCAGACACTTAACATTTACTAGACATGTGACCTTGAGCAAATTATTTAACCCTAATTGCCCTGCCTTCCCCCCTCAAAAAAAAAAAACAAAAAACACCAAAGTGACTTGCTGAGAATTACAAAACCAGTATATGTCAAAGGCTGAACTTGAACTCAGTCTTTCCTGACTCTTCAGACTAGTTCTCCAGCCTCTGTAGCAAGCCCCCTCCTCCCCAATTCATCATCTAGATCAGTTCCACTAACAGTAGCTGCCTCCCATCCCCAGTCCAAATCTCTTTTCACTTTGTAGTATGACACTTGGCTACCTCATCAGCTCCCATGGGTTCAATTATCATCTCCACAGATGATTCTTTCATCTATACATCCAGCCCTAAGCTCTCTCCTGAGCTACAATCTCACATAACTAACTGCCTCTTAGATCTCTTGAACTGAATGTACCACAGACATCTCAAATTCAGTGTATTCAAAACAGTTATGTTCCCCATGCCCTCTTCTGAACTTCCCAAACTTAAGAGGAAGGTTATCACCAATGCCCCAATCTCAGCTATCCCTAGACTCTTCACTGACACTAACCTCGGGCAAAATCTAAATTAAAAATGGGTGAATCCTAGAAAAGTCTCTAACTATATTTCAAAGCCAAACTGAATTAAAAGCCAAATTGGATTTTGCAATTCAAATTATCCTCACCTCAGGTTACCTCCATTATTGTACAAATTATTTGACTATCACAATGAAATCATATATACCCATACTAATGGTACACCAATCAACTTTAATGTACTTTATATTAGAATGTATTCCCCCTTAAGGGAAAACGCTAGGTCTTTAACATAAACCCTCAATTCATTCAAGGTCATACTTCCTAAAAGCACTGAGTAAATATTACCCAGAAAGCTTGGGGGTAAAGGGGGGGTGCTATTTCCCCAGTTACAATCCATTCATCTGAGTATTTCTCTTTCTGTTGACTTTAATTTCAAACTTTTCTAAAGTCTCAATATAAGAACAATCAGAACTAACCTATAACTAGATAATGCAGAGGTACAGTTTCCAATTATACTGACTCATAAGAGACATAATACTGGAAGTGTAGGTTTGGAAATGTAGGTAGCACAATCTTGTAGGGAATGGATGGACAGACTGCTTCACTGGCCTCCACATATTAAAAATCCTAGAGAAATGATTTCCAGAGGCAGGTCCTCTCTGAAAGACTTATATGAAAAAAAGGCACAATCATTTATTAAATCATTATCATTATTATTATTATTATTACTTTATTAAATTATTGTATTAAACTATGTGTCAGGCACTGTCAGGCACATTTTATAATTATTATCTCATTTGATCCTCACAACAACCCTGAGAATAACTGTCAGACAATAAACATTTATTACATGCCTATTATTACTCAGTAGGCAGGATGCTAAGTGCTAGGGATACAAAATAAAGGCAAAGCCAGTCCCTGCCCTCAAGGAGCTCACAATCTAATGGAGGAGACAAGGAGACAACAAACAAAATAAATACTGCACATACAAACAAGCTAAATATAAGAAAAATAGGAAATAATTAAGAGAGGGAATTAAGAGGGGTAGGGAAAGACATGATTTTAACTGAGATTTAAGTGGATAGAAAGCCAGGCCTGGAGTCAGGAAGACTCATCTTCCTGAATTCAAATCTGGCCTCCAATAAGACTTACTAGCTGTGTGACACTGAGCAAGACACTTAACCCTGTTTGCCTCAGTTTCCTCATCTGTCCGATGAGCTGGAGAAAGAAATGGCAAACCACTCCAGTATCTTTGCCAAGAAAACCCCAAATGGGAAGAATCAGACACAACTGAACAATAAATAAAGGAAGCCAGTAAGCAGGGATAAGGAGCATTACAGGAATGTGGGACAGTCAGAGAAAATGCCCAAAGCTGAGACATAGAGGTCTCATTCAGGAATCAGTAAGGAGGCCAGAGTCACTGGTCTGAAGAATATATATTGGCTGGGAGGGGTGGTGGGAGGGGGGAGGGGGTTAAGGTATAAGACTGGAAAGGCAGGAAGGGGTTAGGTTATGAAGGGCTTTAAATGCCATACAGGAGATTTTGTATTTGATCCTGGTGGCAGAAAGAGAGCCACTGGAGTTTATTTAGTAGGAGGGATGACATGGTTGGACCTGAATTTTAGGAAAATCACTCTGATGGTGGAATGAAGGATGGGACTGGAGGGGAGAGAGACTTGAGATAAGCAGATCCATCAGTAGAGTACTGTGACAGCCCAGTTGTGAGGTGATGAGGGCCAGACCTTGGCAACAGATTGGATATTGGGGAGCTAGTGAGAGGGAGATAGCAGAGTGGAGACAACACCTAAGTTGTGACCCTGAGGATACTGACCAAAGAGAGGTTAAGTAACTTGCCCAAGGTAACTAGCTAGTAAGTGTCTGAGGCTGAATTTGAATGCAGGTCTTCCTAACTCCAGGCCCAAAGCTCTACCAGCTGCTTCTAAAACCATATAGGTGTGGACAGGTGTGGATTTGCACCAATAGAGAGTAATTGAGTTGATGGACCACAGCCATCAAAAAGGAGGTCAATAACTCCTTTTGACTCAAGTATATAGAAAACTCAAAGAACTTAACATCTTATCACATAACAGAACCACACTGTGGTCTACCTTATTTCACTCCTCCCCACACCCTCACAATTACTTTAATCAAAAGCAATTCACCTACTTCCCTCAAACAGTGGGCGCTACCACAAACCTTTTTTTAAACCTCTATATATGTGTTTACTAATATAACCTCACTGACTTAACTAGATACTTGGGGGGAAGGGGGGAGGAAGGGGTGCTTCCAGTGTTGTATCTGATTTCTGGTTGAATAATGTTACCTATCATTAGTACTGCAAAAAAGAGCCAGGTATATATTTCTAATCACAAACATATTTTTAGGATTTGCTCAAGGCAATGAAACACATCACAGGTAACAATACAGAATAATGTGGGGTTTCCTACTTTTCTCCAAATGAATGGAACAGTTTCCAAAAGCCAACACCTATTATGATGGATAGGTAATTTTCAACAACCAACACATTTAATTCTACTCTGCATTCAGTTGAAAATGGGTCAGTAATATTTACTAAACAAATCTCACCAGAATGTTTCCTCATTTTTATCAAAGAATTACATTTCAATTAAAAAAAGCTTATAAATGTTTGGAAGAGAATGTTTTCTAGAGCTTTCTGAGATGTCTAGGTGAACCAAAAACAAGGAGAAATAAAAATGCAGTCCTGACTAAAATATTTACATTTCTTAACTTCTCTGTGACAAAGTACAAGTAGCCAGAAACATACCAGTAATTCTGAATTAAGAAGCTTACTGAGCTTAACCAAAAAATAAGAGATGAGAACAATTAATAAGATATTCTTATAAGGCATTAATAACTTCAATTACATTGAATAAGTACTTTGCCCACTATACAAGGCACTCTGTAAGATGCCTTTGAAATCCAAAGTTTCATGATTCCTGCCCTCAAGAAAGGGAGGGGAAACAAGATATATACACAAATAAATATAAAACAATTCAGAAGAAAATCTTAACATATCCATCTGACTGGCAAAGTTAAAAGGAAAGTGATAAATGTTAAGAGAAGCTGCATAAAAACAAGCAAATTAATGCACTGTTGGTGGAGCTGTGGTCCTGCCATTTTGGAAATCAATTTGGAACTATGCCCCAAAAGTCACTGAATTGTGTAATGACCCAATGATATCACTACCAGGCCCATACCCCAAAGATATCAAAGACGATAAAAAGAACCTACATATACAAAAACATTTTTATAGAAGCTTATTTGTGGTAGCAAAGAACTAAAAACTAATGGGTTGTCCATCTTTTGAGGAATGGCTGAACAAATTATGGGATATGACTATAACCAAATACTACTAAACCACAAGAAATTATGAGTCTCAGAGAAATCTGGAGAAGATTTCTATAAATTGATGCAGAGTAAAGCAAGCAAAACCAAATAAACAAAAAACAAAAAAAAAACCACAAAAACAAAAAAAACACACCAAAAAAAAATAAAATAAAATAAACAACTTATACAAAAACAACACGGTAAAAAGAAACCACTTTGGAAAATTTAAGATCAATGCAATGACCCAATACTGGTCCAAGAGAGTAATGATGATACCTCTTTTCCATCTCCGACTCTTAACGAACTCTTAGATGCAGAAACGTCTATTTTTATTTGTGGCCAATATGAGAATTTGTTTTTCTTAAATATGAATATCTGCTATAAAGATTTTGTTGTCCTCCCTTTTTTCCCTATGGGAGTGTTGGTGGGAGAATTGAGAAAAGAGATGCTTTATCAACTGAAAAAATTTTAAAGGAGAAAAAAAGTGTTGAGAGAAGTCATGGTTTAACCTCCAGCTAGTGCACAAAAGGCTTCATAGAGTAAGTGCAACCAAACTAAAAAGGTAGATAGATGGTCGAAAAACATAAGAGTAGAGGAAAAAAGACAATCCAGACAGAGAAAAAAGCACACAAACAAATAAGGCAGAACAACGCAAGCATGTTCAAAAAAGAGTAAGCATTATTTGGCTGGCATATAAGTTATATGTGTTTAAGAAAATAATAGGGGTGGCTAAGTGACACAGCGAATAGAGCACCAGCCCTGGAGTCAGGAGGACCTGAGTTCAAATCTGGCCTCAGATACTTAACACAAAAACTAGCCATGTTACATTGGGCAAGTCACTTAACCCCAATTGCCCCTGTGCAAAAAAAAGAAAGAACAGAAGATAAGATATAATATATTATTCTTAAAATAAGAATATACACAAATATACCAACCTCTCTGTCACACTGACAGAGAGGTTGGTATAGAGCTTAGAATGCAATACTAAAGATTTTGGACCTGATTCTATAAGGAAGGGAAGTAGCTGAAGGGTTTTAACCAAATAATATAATCAGAGTAATATAATCAGAAATCATGCTTTGGAAAGGTTAACAAGTAGTATGGATTATGGGGTAAAGACTGGGAGTCTGGAAGACCAGTTTAGATAATGATACAATTACAAGAGATTAGTGTAAGACTTAATTAAGATAGCAATAAGAATGGAAAGGAGAAAAGAGATATTTCATTGGTAAAATGAGATGAAAAGAGAGGAATTCAGAGACAAGGAAAAGAGAATGAGCTCCCTTTGAATAATGTTGAGATGCCCAGTGGCTATTTCTACTTGATAGTCTTACTAACCATCAGTAATGCAAATGTGAACATCAAGATGAAGGATTAATATTTAGAGCTATCAAATTAGAAGTCCATAATCAATAGCTGAGTAGATGAACATCTAGGAAGAAAAGGAAAAGAGACAAAAATGTTAAGGACAAAATTAAAGGTAGTGCGGGGCGGCTAGGTGGCACAGTGAGTAGAGCGTCGGCCCTGGAGTCAGAAGGACCTGAGTTCGGATCCGACCTCAGACACCTACACACAAACAAAAAAACCTAGCCGTGTGACCTTGGGCAAGTTACTTAACCCCAATTGCCCACCAAAAGGCAAAAAAAAAAATTAAAGGTAGTGCAAGAGGAGTCACAGAAGGGAGACTAGTGTAATAGAGAAGCAAAGGAGAAAAATCCAAGGTGTGTCACGGAAACCAAGGAATAAAAATTCAAAGTAAGGGGTAGTAACTATTAAATGCTGCAGACGCCGGCCTCGGAGTCGGGATGACCCGAGATCGGATCCGGCCTCAGAAAATGAGCACCCACACATAAATAATGACTGGCCGTGTAATCCTGAGCAAGTTACTTAACCCCAATTGCTTTAAATAAATAAATTAATTAATTAATTAAATGCTGCAGAGAAATCTAAAAGAATTAAGGCTGAGAAAGTCCCATTGGCTTTGATGATAGGGATGGCAGGGGCTATTTTTGAAAGAACTATTTCAATAGATTGATGAGGGCAGGAGAAAGACTGAAAATGGTTGAAGGAGTAGATGTCGTGGAAGCAGCAGCAGGAAGTGTATATAAGCTAATCAATAAATAGAGAGTCAAGAAGACTTGGAGAAGGAAGAAAGTAAGAGTCACTTCAGTATATTTTTAGGCAAAGGAGTCAGTGAAGGAAGAGTCATTTTGCAAGAAAGAGGAGGGATAAATTAATGTATTAAAGTTCCATAGAAGAGAAAAGATGAAGTTACAACTACATGCAAAGGAAGAGTGATTATTAGATGGTCTGCATCTTCTCAAAACAGGAATCCAAATCATCCATCAACTGAAATTAAGAGAACAGGGCTAGGCATGGAGGAAAGTAACTCTCTTCACTGTTCCTATTACTACAAATCACTTATATCAATCTCTCCTACTAATAATTTCAAAAAAATTAAGACATATCTATTTGCAGTTATGCCTTTGTCTCCCTAGAACCCAAATAATTTAGTCTGTTAGGTTTTGTGTGAATGTGTTTAAATTTATTTTAGTCAACAGTCAATCAGTAAACATTTATTAAGTGTTAACTATTCGACAGGCACTGTATCAAGCACTGAGAATATAAAGGCAAAATCATGGTCTCCACCCTCAAGGAGCTCACAGTTGAAGGAGGGGGAAAGAAAGACAACAAAAAAACACACACAAACATGCACACACACAATATGAAGATACATAAAGTATAAATGGTAGGGAATCTCAGAAAAGGCACTTGGGATGGGGAAAAAGTGGGAAAACAACACTTGGATATATCTCCCAAAGATGGGATTTGAGCATAGTTCTGAAGGAAATAAAGAGATGGAGGTAAGCAGGAAAAGCATTTCAGGCATGGAGGACACCCTAGAACCTGGAGATGGGGCATCATTTTCAAAGAACAACAAGGCAGCCAGGGTCATTGGATCACAGGAGTACACAGAAGGAAGTAATGTATAAGAAAACTGAAAACAGTAGGAAGGGACCAGATTTATGTAAAGTAAGAAGTCACTCGCTTAAAAAAATAATAATAACAATTCAATGTAGATAGAACTATCATACCTGCAGGCTGGACAGCCTCCAACAACTACTATGGCACTGGAGGGATGGAACACAGTTTGTGATGGAAGACTGTAGGATCCAGGTGCGTATGCAGACCGACCTGTCAGGAACAAGCATCACATCCAAGGAAAGGGAAGAGGAAAGAGAAAAAAAAAGAATATTTCATAAAACTCAATCATAAAGAACCAAAAAAAATAAATAAATCCCCTTACCCTTATTTGAGGGGAAAAAAAGGGTCAATAAGGAAGTTTCTAAAGAAAGATGTCTCACAATATGCATATTGTACAGTAGCTCATTGATTAAAAAAAAAAAAACAATAGGTGGAAATCACCTGGCTTTGTATAATATTCATCACCATGCCTGAAGATAGCTGAGTTTAAGTCTGTGATAATCAACACTTAATTTCAAGGCGAAGCACTTAAAACATGATGGTAATAATTTAGATTTGTATCTTGCTTTAAAATATATGAAGCAGCTTTCCTCACAATTCTGGGGTAGATGGCACAAAAAAGCATTACAATAATTAGCACCTATGAGAAAAAAAAATATTACCTAAGTTTCAGGTGTACTACAGCACTAGTGCCAGTAACAGGCTTCATTCGAGCTGGCTAACTCACTTCTTAAAGTGTATCCTGGTTAGCACAGCAGCACAACTGACTCCCTCGGAACTACTTTTAAAAAGTTCACTTTAGCTAGACTTAAAACCCATTTATTACAATTTTACCCAGTAGCCCAATGTTTATCTTACATTTGCATTCCAATGGTGACAGGATGTGTCAGTAGAGCTTAGCAGTTTGATTTCAGGTTCACTTTTCAAGTTAAACAGTAACCCGAAAACCCAGTGAAGAAAGAGGAAGACAGCCACCTCGAAAAGATCACTCTTTCAGGCCATGGACTGAGACAACACTAATAACTTTACTAGCTAGCTCTCCTTAGAGGTCTTGAAAGGAAACCATAAATACAACTTAAAATCTCCAGGCAGAGTAAAGAGAGGTAGAAAGTTAAACAGCCTTATAGAGGCTGTACTCATGCCTGAAAGGGACAAGCATTTATTTCCCCATCACCAAACAGAGACAGAACCCCTGGATTCAGTGATACAACTATGCTGAAATTACAAATCCAATACTCAAATAAAAAGAGCAAGTGTTCTAATCCTTTAAAATAGTTACCATACTAAGCAAAGCTTCTACTAAAGCTCTACTCTGAGTGTGGCATGGGTAGTGAGTGACCTTGCGTTGTCTAAGGCTGCCAGGAGAGCACAAGTTCTGTCTGGCAGGTCCTTCCAAGCTGGAAAGGCTGGGTTAACAGGCTGTCCTCGAAGGAACAGCCCAGCTAAGTTTGGAAAGGCTTGTCACCAGAAGGTTGGCCACCAGGTGAATGTTTTTTTCCAGTCACAGCAACTTAAAAAGGCCATCAACTACAAGAGGGCATAGAAAGATGAAATCTGCTAATAGTGGAGGAAGTACTCACATGAAAGATATTAGGGATCTCTGTAGGTGGGGAGCCAGCGCTCAAAGAACCACACAGATCAGAAACAATACAAATACTAACTAAAGACCCCAGAAGCCAGTAAAACTTACTCCAAACAATTTCTTTCTCCTTTACACCAAACACATTTTTGGAGTTGAAAAGGAAGATGACTTACAAAGAATTGATTTGGGCTTCCCTCCTTTTCTAAGGAGGTAGCAGTGAGAATAATAGGGATAAGCCACAACCTGGATCTGTCCCTCAGAGAGTTCACCATACAGGAGTTTTTTCTTCCAAGGGCTCCGGAGAATATTAACTCCCAGTCCCAGAGACAAAGAGGGAAGGAAAACAGAAGGCACAGGCAGGCCAAAGCCACACTAAGGAAATACTTGTTAACTCGAATCTTACTCCAAGTGTTTCAAAAGTGAAACACCTCACCCTAGGCCCAAGTACCCAGATTGGTTTCTCAATATTTCTTTAGAACTGTTACAAATAATTCCTTTACTGGCAACAGAAGCAGATATTCTACAAGCCAGGGGTGTTATTCACACTTCCTAATAAATAATTCCTACTTGAAACAAGTGACTTCAACCACCCAGAAGTCTTGTTACTAGCCCAGAATGAGGTCTGCAATCCTTAACCAACCTAATAATAAAGAAATGCACACTACAAAGCAAAAATAAGAGCTCTGTTGCGCTTAGTGTGCATTCTAGGCACTGACTGCGCAGTAATAGGGGTCATAATTCCAAGGGTTAGTACCATCTCCAAAAGGTTTCAAAGTTTCTTCCCTAAACATCCTGGCCCCTGGCGTCCTGGAAAGTTTCCAGGCAAGGAGTCCTGGCCTCAGGCACCCAGGCTGCCTGCAGTTCTAGCAGACAGAAGGGACAAATGCAGCTCGGAGGCTGCACTCCAGATGCATCAAAAGAGGAAACTTTGGAAGCCTGATTATCTCCGAAGGGAAGAAAACAAGAGAGGGGTTGGAGCTAGCCTGAAAAAGAAGTTTCCGACTTTTCCTGCGTCCTGGGGGGGGTCTCATCAGATGCCTCCCAACCCCCGTATAAAACCAATCACAACCGTCTCCCAAGGCCCCCTCCACACTCAGCCCCGACACCCAACAGGGACCCCACCCATTCTGCAAAAGGGGGGGGGGGGACTCGTGGATCGCAAAACTTTGCCGCCCCGCACCCAGAGCCCAGGGCGGCATCCCCAGCGTGGTAGGAAAGGGGACCCACCTGCAGCGCTGTAAGGGTAGGGCGGCGGGGGCTGGGCTGGGGCGCCCGGGATGGCCCCGTAGTTGTGCCTCCCGTAAGCGTAGTCGCCCTGGCCGGCCTCCAGGTTGTAGGCAGGTGGTCGCTCCTGCAGCAGAGGCTTATTATCCATGGTGGTGCAAGGGGAGGGGGTGCGGAAGGAGAGCGGCAAAAAAAAAGTGCAGGAGCCGACGGCTAGCCCCCAGCTGCTGCAGCTGCTGCTTCCTCCTCCTCCTCCTCCTCCTCCCGGGTTCGAACCTCTCAACTTCGCAGTGGTCAGAGGCAGCAGCAAAGGGAAAGCCCGGACGCCACTCCCCCCGCCCCCTGCCCCCGGGCCAGAAGGGGGATTCCCTCCCCGCAGCGAAGCGGCGCTGCCAGAGGCGAAGCGGAGCGGCTAGGCAGGCACGCGCGCAGGGGCAGGCGTGGCGCGCGGGGCGCGGGGGCCGGGAAGGACCCGAGCCCTTCCAACTCCAAAAGCGGGGGGGATGCGGGGGGGGGGGGGCTCGGAGAGTAAGGGGAGGGGCGCGCGCGAGCGCGTGCTCTCCCTCTCGCGGGCGGGGCAGAGCTGGAGCGCGCGCGAGGTGCTCGCTCCCACCCCTCCCACCCCGAGCCCAAGTCTTTGGGCTGCCTCTACCGCTCCCGCTTCCCAGGCGGGTCACAAGACTGGGGGTCACGTGGCGCTGCTCCCCGGCGCGGCGGCCCGCTGGAGCGGGGGGAGGGGGAAAGGGGGCGGGAGCAGAGGAGAAGAGTCTTAAAGGAGCCGCGCCCTCGGCTAGCCGCCTGCTGTTCCTCCTCCCCACCTGTTGGGTCGGCCCGAGGGTGCTGGGGGAGGGTTAGTCCTCGCCCCACTCTCCCCTCCGGACCAGAAGCCCCTGACCCTGACCGCTGGGTAGGCGCCCTCACCTTCTCCCGTGGGACCCCAGGTTACGGGCCTATCCCCCATTTCCTTCCCCGGCCTGGAGGGGGGGGTCCTCAGACACTCCCCGAGGGGCTCCCTTCCATTGTCGATCCGCACATGCACAAGGACGTCTTCAGGCCTGAGCTGAGGCCGCTTCCCTGGGGGGGGGGGCCATAGACGCACCCCACCCCCAACCACACCCGACCTAGGCACACACAGCCCGGTGCAGAGCGTGTCGGAGAGGCCCCCAGCCTCGGCCCCCGCACCCTCCCCCACGTGGCGGCTGCCTCCCAGCGGGGTTCCATCCCCTCCCCACGGACACGAGACCCAAACACGCACTGCAGCTTCCAGTGCAGAAAGCCATGGGTGGACACACACACACACACACACACACACACACACACACACACACACACACACACACACGCACACGGCTGACCCCCTGCCCCTCACTAAGAAGCTCACGCCTCCCAATCCCTGACAAGTGCGGCTGACTCCCAGGGTTTCCATCCCTGTGCACCCCACAAACCCCAAACCACCAGCCTAGACCTGCACCAACTCTATCTTCTCCAGGATCCCACATCTCACATTTCATAACGGTGTTAAGACTACCACCTACTCAAAGGATCTTGGTTCAAATCCCCCGAGAACCGAGATGCCCTTAAATGTGTTACCGTGGGCAAATGATTTCACTCAATTGTGTCATCTGTAAAAATGAAGGGATTGGATGAGATGGGCCCGGAAGTCTCTTCCAACTCTAAATCTATGATTCATATAATACTAAGTACCCCACAAATGTACACACACACACACCCTCCATGAACAATCACACCATGGATCCTAAGGCCACATGTAAACAGGTACACACAATCCAGTGCCCATGCACCCACATTGGCTCACACATCCACCCCACAGACTGGGTCAAGACTCCTTTTCTGAGGGTCTCCACTCTCCCATCTCAAGCACATATACAACTGTCCTCATCCCTGGGACAGAGAGAAATAGAAAGGTGAGGGCAGCTCATTGCAGAAGGTGGTGGTAAATCTGGAAGGACCTGAGCCCATTGACTGTGAGCCCCAGGGCCTCCAAGGCTTTGCAAGAAACAACCCCTCCTAGTCCAAAAGCAAAATTAAACTCTAGCTGAGGCCAGGGAAGTAAGGTCTCTGGTTTCTAGGTTGGAAGTGGGGGCAGCACTCTTCCCCTGGCTTCAAGAATTGGCAGGTTCCCCCTGAGCTGAGGCCCTGAACAGGGAGACAAGCAGCTGGGTGAAAAGTTGCTGATGCTGGACACTAAGTGTGTTTCCTTCCCTCCAGTTTTTCCTCCCACTCTGTCCTGTCCTCAGAATTTATCTTCTTTTTAGTTTTTAAAGCCTTTCACAACCTGACCCTAGTCTATCTTTGGAACACTGCTGAATTCTACACACTGTCCCTCACTCCAAACTGTCCTGTTCTGTGTTCCTCACAAGAGGCATCTTGAATGCTACTTTCTACTGGAAGCTTTCCCAGATCCCTCCCAAATTCAAGTGCCCTCTCTCCCAAAGGACTTTGTATTTAGTCTCTTTATATTTATTCTGTATGTGCTTATGTATGTCCTTGTTGACATTCCAATTAGAATATAAGATGTTCAAGAGGAGGGACTGTTTAATTCTTGTTATTGATCTGCCTGGGACCTAGCACATTTATTCAAGCTGGGAAGGTAAATTTTGATGTCCATAAGCTACCCACTTAACTTGAGGTTTACTGGCTAGGTCTTTCTTTCTTTCTTTCTTTCACAAAACTTTAAACCCAGTTCACTCTGAAGCTCATAGATTGGACCACAATAGGTCCCTACCCAAGTTTCACTTAATGGCTGTATTTTGAGCCTTCCTGGCTTTACAGTGAAGAATGTAAATGGTAACTCTTTTTCTTTGGAACAGCAGCCTTGAGGGTCTTCTCTCAGTTTGAATTTTTTTTCATTTTTTCTAATTAAAGGGGCTATCCCTTGACTCACTTCTTAAAGAGGTCTATTCACCGAATGGGTGTTACTTCATTCTAAGTGAGTACATGAAAAGGTCTTAGCCTAAAAGGGTATAGCAGCAAGCACCCCAGCATCCCTAGGGTGGCTGACAACACAGGTTCTTAGATCTGCTTTTCTAAAGGAAAGCAATTCAAAATGGGTTAACAATCTTGCTTTAATCAATCAAACATATCATTTACCTAGTTCAGAGGAAAAAGTCAGCACCCCAAACTTCAGAGTATACAGACAGGTTACAAGCAGAAGTTACAAGACAAACATTTCAAGCAGACAGACCTCCAACTGTGCAACCATTACATCCATACCTAGTCAGTCACCAGAGAGGGAAGCATCAACATCTGGGTTTTTCAAAGCTGGGAGGCTCTCAAAGCCTGCTCAGAGAATGTAACAACCCTCTTTACCCACTGCCCAATCACAAAGTATCTCCTGAAAAACAAGCCTCCTGCCACAGGCTCCAGGTGAACTTAAGCCTATCAAATGGCCTAGGGAAAGGGAAGATCTTACACAATACAATCTTAGAAAGATGGCAACAACATAAATTTACATTCCCACTACAAAGGGTCAGGGTCTTTCATTGAATCCTGGGTCATCTCCACTCATCCTACTAAATATCTGGTCACTAGATCCAAATGGCTGTGGAGGAGAAGGTGAGGCTGGTGACCTTGCACAGCCTTCCCTCACTCAAAGTCAATTGCAAGTTATACCATCATTTCCCTTATGCCATGGTGCTCTTCAAAAACAAAGGACAAACACAAAAAGCATATGTACTAAGAACATAGTGAGGTACCTAATAAATGCTTATTGACTGATTGATTTGTACACCAATAGCTCCAGTGACATTGGGCAGCTGGGGGTACAGTGGGTTAGTGTGGTAGGTTTGGCATCAGGAAGACCTGAGTTCAAATGTCACCTCAGACAATTACTAGCTATGTGACTTTGGTCAAGTCACTTAACCCTGTTTGCTTCAGTTCCTCATCTGTAAAACGAGTTATTTGGGGTTACAAAGAGTTGGACACAACTAAAATGACTGAACAACAACAAAGCTTCAATGCCCTACTGCTGGAGATGGAAGGAGCTTGATTCTGGAGTTGCCCCCAAAAGAGTCATATGCATAAGTCCCAGCAATAAAGGCTGATGAAGGTATTATAATGAATTTTGATATTGGTCAAATTCAGCCAACTTGCATTTAAGCTATGAAAACTATGGGGAAATGGCTTGACATTATTCTCAAACCCTAGATAATATTAACTGGTTTTGAATCTTCTCAGGTTCATCCAGGCGAAAGTAAAAGGGATCATTTCTTCTTTTGCCTACTTCTGTGAATTGCTGGTGATCCATCATGTGAGTTTCTTGGGCACAAATCAAGAAGTTAGCATCACATGATTGTGATTGCATTTGCTGCAGAGGAAATACAATCTAGGATCACAGGATCTAGAGTTTGGAGGCCATGTGTGGTCTAACCTCCCTTCTTTTATAGATGAGAAAACAGGCCCGGAGAAGTTAAATGATTTGCCCCAGCTCACACGAATAATAACAGAAATTGGATTTGAACTCAGGTCTGACTAACAAATAAGTGCTATTTCCATTGTATCAAAATCTAAGGCTATGACTAAATTATGATTAGCAATACGTAACTGAACGAAGTACAACAAGAAGTT
>WOXC01003018.1:0-105785 GCA_011680675.1 Gymnobelideus leadbeateri
AGCTCCGGCAGAAATGGCTCAGGCTCTGGCTCTAGCTCTGGTCAGCGGGGTTCTGGTTCAGGCACACCATCTGGCAGCCAGAGGCAGGGATCTAGCTCCCGGCGAACATCAAACAGGAGTGGAGGACTAGGGCAGAGATCCGGTTCCAAGCGCTCTTCTAGCTCTGGCCAACGTGCCTCTGGCTCTGGATCAGTCTCTGGCTCTAGGGACACCTCTGGCTCTGGCTCTGGCTATGACTCGGGGTCGGGCTCGGGTTCCAGCTCCGAATCTGGCTCTGAATCTGGCTCCGAAGCTGGCTCAGCTCAGTCTTCAGGCTCTAGGCAGCAGGGCTCTAGCTCAGGCCGTTCCTCCAGCTCTGGAAGACGCAGTTCAGGTTCACGATCAAGTTCAGGTCAGTCCTCTTCTACGAGGAGGCAGAGGTCCAGCTCAAGCAGCTCTGGAAGGAAAGGACAAACTTCTAGCTCACGTCAGTCCTCTAGCTCCGGCAGAAATGGCTCAGGCTCTGGCTCTAGCTCTTGTCAGCGTGGTTCTAGTTCAGGCACATCATCTCGCAGCCAGCGACAGGGATCTAGCTCCCGGGGAACATCAAGCAGCAGTGGAGGACTAGGGCAGAGATCCGGTTGCAAGCGCTCTTCTAGCTCTGGCCAACGTGCCTCTGGCTCTGGATCAGGCTCTGGCTCTAGGGACGCCTCTGGCTCTGGCTCTGGCTCTAACTCTGGCCCGGTGTCGGGCTCGGGCTCGGGCTCCAGCTCCGAATCTGGATCTGAATCTGGCTGGGAATCTGGCTCAGCTCAGTCTTCAGGCTCTAGACAGCAGGGCTCTAGCTCAGGCCGTTCCTCCGGCTCTGGAAGACGCTGTTCAGGTTCACGATCAAGTTCAGATCAGTCCTCCTCTACGAGGAGGCAGAGGTCCAGCTCAGGAAGGTCTGGAAGGACAGGACAAAGTTCTAGCTCACGACAGTCCTCTAGCTCCGGCAGAAATGGCTCAGGCTCTGGTTCGAGCTCTGGTCAGCGTGGTTCTAGTTCAGGCACATCATCTGGCAGCCAGCGACAGGGATCTAGTTCCCGGGGAACATCAAGCAGCAGTGGAGGACTAGGGCAGAGATCCGGTTCCAAGCGCCCTTCTAGCTCTGGCCAACGTGCCTCTGGCTCTGGATCAGGCTCTGGCTCTAGGGACGCCTCTGGCTCTGGCTCTGGCTCTAGCTCTGGCCCGGTGTCGGGCTCGGGCTCGGGCTCCAGCTCCGAATCTGGATCTGAATCTGGCTCGGAATCTGGCTCAGCTCAGTCTTCAGGCTCTAGACAGCAGGGCTCTAGCTCAGGCCGTTCCTCCGGCTCTGGAAGAAGCAGTTCAGGTTCACGATCAAGTTCAGATCAGTCCTCCTCTACGAGGAGGCAGAGGTCCAGCTCAGGCACCTCTGGGACGACAGGACAAAGTTCGACCTCACGTCAGTCCTCTAGCTCCGGCAGAAATGGCTCAGGCTCTGGCTCTAGCTCTGGTCAGGGTGGTTCTAGTTCAGGCACATCATCTGGCAGCCAGAGGCAGGGATCTAGCTCCCGGGGAACATCAAGCAGCAGTGGAGGACTAGGGCAAAGATCTGGTTGCAAGCGCGCTTCTAGCTCTGGCCAACGTGCCTCTGGCTCTGGATCAGGCTCTGGCTCTAGGGACGCCTCTGGCTCTGGTTCTGGCTCTGGCTCTGACTTGGGTTCGGGCTCAGGCTCCAGCTCCGAATCTGGCTCAGAATCTGGCTCAGCTCAGTCTTCAGGCTCTAGACAGCAGGGCTCTAGCTCAGGCCGTTCCTCCAGCTCTGGAAGACGCAGGGCAGGTTCGCGATCAAATTCAGGTCAGTCCTCCTCTACGAGGAGGCAGAGGTCCAGCTCAGGCAGCTCTGGAAGGACAGGTCAAACTTCAAGCTCACGTCAGTCCTCTAGCTCCGGCAGAAATGGCTCAGGCTCTGGTTCTAGCTCTGGTCAGCGCGGGTCTAGTTCAGGCAAATCATCTGGCAGCCAGAGACAGGGATCTAGCTCCCGGCGAACATCAAGCAGCAGCGGAGGACTAGGGCAGAGATCCGGTTCCAAGCGCTCTTCGAGCTCTGGCCAACGTGCCTCTGACTCTGGATCAGGCTCTGGCTCTAGGGACGCCTCTGGCTCTGGCTCTGGCTCTAGCTCTGGCCCGGTGTCGGGCTCAGGCTCGGGCTCCAGCTCCGAATCTGGATCTGAATCTGGCTCAGAATCTGGCTCAGCTCAGTCTTCAGGCTCTAGGCAGCGGGGCTCTAGCTCAGGCCGTTCCTCCAGCTCTGGAAGACGCAGGTCAGGTTCGCGATCAAGTTCAGGTCAGTCCTCCTCTACGAGGAGGCAGAGGTCCAGCTCAGGAAGCTCTGGAAGGACAGGACAAAGTTCTAGCTCACGACAGTCCTCTAGCTCGGGCAGAAATGGCTCAGGCTCTGGCTCTAGCTCTAGTCAGAGTGGTTCTAGTTCAGGCACATCATCTCGCAGCCAGCGACAGGGATCTAGCTCCCGGGGAACATCAAGCAGCAGTGGAGGACTAGGGCAGAGATCCGGTTCCAAGAGCTCGTCTAGCTCTGGCCAACGTGCCTCTGGCTCTGGATCAGTGTCTGGCTCTAGGGACGCCTCTGCCTCTGGCTCTGACTCGGAGTCGGGCTCGGGCTCCAGCTCCGAATCTGGCTCTGAATCTGGCTCAGGATTTGGCTCAGCTCAGTCTTCAGGCTCTAGGCAGCGGGGCTCTAGCTCAGGCCGTTCCTCCAGCTCTGGAAGACGCAGGGCAGGTTCGCGATCAAATTCAGGTCAGTCCTCCTCTACGAGGAGGCAGAGGTCCAGCTCAGGCAGCTCTGGAAGGACAGGTCAAACTTCAAGCTCACGTCAGTCCTCTAGCTCCGGCAGAAATGGCTCAGGCTCTGGTTCTAGCTCTGGTCAGCGCGGGTCTAGTTCAGGCAAATCATCTGGCAGCCAGAGACAGGGATCTAGCTCCCGGCGAACATCAAGCAGCAGCGGAGGACTAGGGCAGAGATCCGGTTCCAAGCGCTCTTCGAGCTCTGGCCAACGTGCCTCTGACTCTGGATCAGGCTCTGGCTCTAGGGACGCCTCTGGCTCTGGCTCTGGCTCTAGCTCTGGCCCGGTGTCGGGCTCAGGCTCGGGCTCCAGCTCCGAATCTGGCTCTGAATCTGGCTCAGAATCTGGCTCAGCTCAGTCTTCAGGCTCTAGGCAGCGGGGCTCTAGCTCAGGCCGTTCCTCCAGCTCTGGAAGACGCAGGTCAGGTTCGCGATCAAGTTCAGGTCAGTCCTCCTCTACGAGGAGGCAGAGGTCCAGCTCAGGCAGCTCTGGAAGGACAGGACAAAGTTCTAGCTCACGACAGTCCTCTAGCTCCGGCAGAAATGGCTCAGGCTCTGGCTCTAGCTCTGGTCAGCGTGGTTCTAGTTCAGGCACATCATCTGGCAGCCAGAGACAGGGATCTAGCTCCCGGCGAACATCAAGCAGCAGTGGAGGACTAGGGCAGAGATCCGGTTCCAAGCGCTCTTCTAGCTCTGGCCAACGTGCCTCTGGCTCTGGATCAGTCTCTGGCTCTAGGGACGCCTCTGGCTCTGGCTCTGGCTCTACCTGGCCCGGTGTCGGGCTCGGGCTCGGGCTCCAGCTCCGAATCTGGATCTGAATCTGGCTCAGAATCTGGCTCAGCTCAGTCTTCAGGCTCTAGGCAGCGGGGCTCTAGCTCAGGCCGTTCCTCCAGCTCTGGAAGACGCAGTTCAGGTTCACGATCAAGTTCAGGTCAGTCCTCCTCTACGAGGAGGCAGAGGTCCAGCTCAGGAAGCTCTGGAAGGAAAGGACAAACTTCTAGCTCACGACAGTCCTCTAGCTCGGGCAGAAATGGCTCAGGCTCTGGCTCTAGCTCTAGTCAGCGTGGTTCTAGTTCAGGCACATCATCTGGCAGCCAGCGACAGGGATCTAGCTCCCGGGGAACATCAAGCAGCAGTGGAGGACTAGGGCAGAGATCCGGTTCCAAGCGCTCTTCTAGCTCTGGCCAACGTGCCTCTGACTCTGGATCAGGCTCTGGCTCTAGGGACGCCTCTGGCTCTGGTCTGGCTCTGGCTCTGACTTGGGTTCGGGCTCCAGCTCCGAATCTGGCTCTGAATCTGGCTCAGGATTTGGCTCAGCTCAGTCTTCAAGCTCTAGGCAGCGGGGCTCTAGCTCAGGCCGTTCCTCCGGCTCTGGAAGACGCAGTTCAGGTTCGCGATCAAGTTCAGGTCAGTCCTCCTCTACGAGGAGGCAGAGGTCCAGCTCAGGAAGCTCTGGAAGGAAAGGACAAAGTTCTAGCTCACGTCAGTCCTCTAGCTCCGGCAGAAATGGCTCAGGCTCTGGCTCTAGCTCTGGTCAGCGTGGTTCTAGTTCAGGCACATCATCTCGCAGCCAGAGACAGGGATCTAGTTCCCGGGGAACATCAAGCAGCAGTGGAGGACTAGGGCAAAGATCTGGTTGCAAGCGCTCTTCTAGCTCTGGCCAACGTGCCTCTGGCTCTGGATCAGGCACTGGCTCTAGGGACGCCTCTGGCTCTGGCTCTGGCTCTGGCTCTGGCTCTGGCCCAGTGTCGGGCTCGGGCTCGGGCTCGGGCTCCGGCTCCGAATCTGGCAATGAGTCTGGCTCAGAATCTGGCCCAGCTCCGTCTTCCGGCTCTAGGCAATGGGGCTCGAGCTCAGGCCGTTCCTCCGGCTCTGGAAGACGCAGTTCAGGTTCACGATCAAGTTCAGGTCAGTCCTCCTCTACGAGGAGGCCTAGGTCCAGCTCAGGCAGCTCTGGAAGGACAGGACAAAGTTCTACCTCACGACAGTCCTCTAGCTCCGGCAGAAATGGCTCAGGCTCTGGCTCTAGCTCTGGTCAGCGTGGTTCTGGTTCAGGCACACCATCTGGCAGCCAGAGGCAGGGATCTAGCTCCCGGCGAACATCAAACAGGAGTGGAGGACTATGGCAGAGATCCGGTTCCAAGCGCTCTTCTAGCTCTGGCCAACGTGCCTCTGGCTCTGGATCAGTCTCTGGCTCTAGGGACGCCTCTGGCTCTGGCTCTGGCTATGACTCGGGGTCGGGCTCGGGTTCCAGCTCCGAATCTGGCTCTGAATCTGGCTCCGAAGCTGGCTCAGCTCAGTCTTCAGGCTCTAGGCAGCAGGGCTCTAGCTCAGGCCGTTCCTCCAGCTCTGGAAGACGCAGTTCAGGTTCACGATCAAGTTCAGGTCAGTCCTCTTCTACGAGGAGGCAGAGGTCCAGCTCAAGCAGCTCTGGAAGGAAAGGACAAACTTCTAGCTCACGTCAGTCCTCTAGCTCCGGCAGAAATGGCTCAGGCTCTGGCTCTAGCTCTGGTCAGCGTGGTTCTAGTTCAGGCACATCATCTGGCAGCCAGCGACAGGGATCTAGTTCCCGGGGAACATCAAGCAGCAGTGGAGGACTAGGGCAGAGATCCGGTTCCAAGCGCCCTTCTAGCTCTGGCCAACGTGCCTCTGGCTCTGGATCAGTCTCTGGCTCAAGGGACGCCTCTGGCTCAGGCTCTGGCTCTGACTCTGACTCGGGGTCGGGCTCGGGCTCCAGCTCCGAATCTGACTCTGAATCTAGCTCAGAATCTCGCTCAGCTCAGTCTTCAGGCTCTAGCCAACGGGGCTCTAGCTCAGGCCGTTCCTCGGGCTCTGGAAGACGCAGTTCAGGTTCGCGATCAACTTCAGGTCAGTCCTCCTCTACGAGGAGGCAGAGGTCCAGCTCAGGAAGGTCTGGAAGGACAGGACAAAGTTCTAGCTCACGACAGTCCTCTAGCTCCGGCAGAAATGGCTCAGGCTCTGGTTCGAGCTCTGGTCAGCGTGGCTCTAGTTCAGGCACATCATCTGGCAGCCAGCGACAGGGATCTAGTTCCCGGGGAACATCAAGCAGCAGTGGAGGACTAGGGCAGAGATCCGGTTCCAAGCGCCCTTCTAGCTCTGGCCAACGTGCCTCTGGCTCTGGATCAGGCTCTGGCTCTAGGGACGCCTCTGGCTCTGGCTCTGGCTCTAGCTCTGGCCCGGTGTCGGGCTCGGGCTCGGGCTCCAGCTCCGAATCTGGATCTGAATCTGGCTCGGAATCTGGCTCAGCTCAGTCTTCAGGCTCTAGACAGCAGGGATCTAGCTCAGGCCGTTCCTCCGGCTCTGGAGGACGCAGGTCAGGTTCGCGATCAAGTTCAGGTCAGTCCTCTTCTACGAGGAGGCAGAGGTCCAGCTCAGGCAGCTCTGGAAGGAAAGGACAAACTTCTAGCTCACGTCAGTCCTCTAGCTCCGGCAGAAATGGCTCAGCCTCTGGCTCTAGCTCTAGTCAGTGTGGTTCTAGTTCAGGCACATCATCTCGCAGCCAGAGACAGGGATCTAGTTCCCGGGGAACATCAAGCAGCAGTGGAGGACTAGGGCAAAGATCTGGTTGCAAGCGCTCTTCTAGCTCTGGCCAACGTGCCTCTGGCTCTGGATCAGGCACTGGTTCTAGGGACGCCTCCGGCTCTGGCTCTGGCTCTGGCTCTGGCTCTGGCCCAGTGTCGGGCTCGGGCTCGGGCTCGGGCTCCGGCTCCGAATCTGGCAATGAGTCTGGCTCAGAATCTGGCCCAGCTCCGTCTTCCGGCTCTAGGCAATGGGGCTCGAGCTCAGGCCGTTCCTCCGGCTCTGGAAGACGCAGTTCAGGTTCACGATCAAGTTCAGGTCAGTCCTCCTCTACGAGGAGGCCTAGGTCCAGCTCAGGCAGCTCTGGAAGGACAGGACAAAGTTCTACCTCACGACAGTCCTCTAGCTCCGGCAGAAATGGCTCAGGCTCTGGCTCTAGCTCTGGTCAGCGTGGTTCTGGTTCAGGCACACCATCTGGCAGCCAGAGGCAGGGATCTAGCTCCCGGCGAACATCAGACAGGAGTGGAGGACTAGGGCAGAGATCCGGTTGCAAGCGCTCTTCTAGCTCTGGCCAACGTGCCTCTGGCTCTGGATCAGTCTCTGGCTCTAGGGATGCCTCTGGCTCTGGCTCTGGCTATGACTCGGGGTCGGGCTCGGGTTCCAGCTCCGAATCTGGCTCTGAAGCTGGCTCCGAAGCTGGCTCAGCTCAGTCTTCAGGCTCTAGGCAGCAGGGCTCTAGCTCAGGCCGTTCCTCCAGCTCTGGAAGACGCAGTTCAGGTTCACGATCAAGTTCAGGTCAGTCCTCTTCTACGAGGAGGCAGAGGTCCAGCTCAAGCAGCTCTGGAAGGAAAGGACAAACTTCTAGCTCACGTCAGTCCTCTAGCTCCGGCAGAAATGGCTCAGGCTCTGGCTCTAGCTCTGGTCAGCGTGGTTCTAGTTCAGGCACATCATCTGGCAGCCAGCGACAGGGATCTAGTTCCCGGGGAACATCAAGCAGCAGTGGAGGACTAGGGCAGAGATCCGGTTCCAAGCGCCCTTCTAGCTCTGGCCAACGTGCCTCTGGCTCTGGATCAGTCTCTGGCTCAAGGGACGCCTCTGGCTCAGGCTCTGGCTCTGACTCTGACTCGGGGTCGGGCTCGGGCTCCAGCTCCGAATCTGACTCTGAATCTAGCTCAGAATCTCGCTCAGCTCAGTCTTCAGGCTCTAGCCAACGGGGCTCTAGCTCAGGCCGTTCCTCGGGCTCTGGAAGACGCAGTTCAGGTTCGCGATCAACTTCAGGTCAGTCCTCCTCTACGAGGAGGCAGAGGTCCAGCTCAGGAAGGTCTGGAAGGACAGGACAAAGTTCTACCTCACGACAGTCCTCTAGCTCCGGCAGAAATGGCTCAGGCTCTGGTTCGAGCTCTGGTCAGCGTGGTTCTAGTTCAGGCACATCATCTGGCAGCCAGCGACAGGGATCTAGTTCCCGGGGAACATCAAGCAGCAGTGGAGGACTAGGGCAGAGATCCGGTTCCAAGCGCCCTTCTAGCTCTGGCCAACGTGCCTCTGGCTCTGGATCAGGCTCTGGCTCTAGGGACGCCTCTGGCTCTGGCTCTGGCTCTAGCTCTGGCCCGGTGTCGGGCTCGGGCTCGGGCTCCAGCTCCGAATCTGGATCTGAATCTGGCTCGGAATCTGGCTCAGCTCAGTCTTCAGGCTCTAGACAGCAGGGCTCTAGCTCAGGCCGTTCCTCCGGCTCTGGAAGACGCAGTTCAGGTTCACGATCAAGTTCAGATCAGTCCTCCTCTACGAGGAGGCAGAGGTCCGGCTCAGGCACCTCTGGGACGACAGGACAAAGTTCGACCTCACGTCAGTCCTCTAGCTCCGGCAGAAATGGCTCAGGCTCTGGCTCTAGCTCTGGTCAGGGTGGTTCTAGTTCAGGCACATCATCTGGCAGCCAGAGGCAGGGATCTAGCTCCCGGGGAACATCAAGCAGCAGTGGAGGACTAGGGCAAAGATCTGGTTGCAAGCGCGCTTCTAGCTCTGGCCAACGTGCCTCTGGCTCTGGATCAGGCTCTGGCTCTAGGGACGCCTCTGGCTCTGGTTCTGGCTCTGGCTCTGACTTGGGTTCGGGCTCAGGCTCCAGCTCCGAATCTGGCTCAGAATCTGGCTCACCTCAGTCTTCAGGCTCTAGACAGCAGGGCTCTAGCTCAGGCCGTTCCTCCAGCTCTGGAAGACGCAGTTCAGGTTCACGATCAAGTTCAGGTCAGTCCTCTTCTACGAGGAGGCAGAGGTCCAGCTCAAGCAGCTCTGGAAGGAAAGGACAAACTTCTAGCTCACGTCAGTCCTCTAGCTCCGGCAGAAATGGCTCAGGCTCTGGCTCTAGCTCTGGTCAGCGTGGTTCTAGTTCAGGCACATCATCTGGCAGCCAGCGACAGGGATCTAGCTCCCGGGGAACATCAAGCAGCAGTGGAGGACTAGGGCAGAGATCCGGTTGCAAGCGCTCTTCTAGCTCTGGCCAACGTGCCTCTGGCTCTGGATCAGTCTCTGGCTCAAGGGACGCCTCTGGCTCAGGCTCTGGCTCTGACTCTGACTCGGGGTCGGGCTCGGGCTCCAGCTCCGAATCTGACTCTGAATCTAGCTCAGAATCTCGCTCAGCTCAGTCTTCAGGCTCTAGCCAACGGGGCTCTAGCTCAGGCCGTTCCTCGGGCTCTGGAAGACGCAGTTCAGGTTCGCGATCAACTTCAGGTCAGTCCTCCTCTACGAGGAGGCAGAGGTCCAGCTCAGGCAGTTCTGGAAGGACAGGACAAAGTTCTAGCTCACGACAGTCCTCTAGCTCCGGCAGAAATGGCTCAGGCTCTGGTTCGAGCTCTGGTCAGCGTGGTTCTAGTTCAGGCACATCATCTGGCAGCCAGCGACAGGGATCTAGTTCCCGGGGAACATCAAGCAGCAGTGGAGGACTAGGGCAGAGATCCGGTTCCAAGCGCCCTTCTAGCTCTGGCCAACGTGCCTCTGGCTCTGGATCAGGCTCTGGCTCTAGGGACGTCTCTGGCTCTGGCTCTGGCTCTGGCTCTTACTCGAGGACGGGCTCAGGCTCCAGCTCCGAATCTGGCTCAGAATCTGTCTCAGCTCAGTCTTCAGGCTCTAGACACCAGGGCTCTAGCTCAGGCCGTTCCTCCAGCTCTGGAAGACACAGGGCAGGTTCGCGATCAAGTTCAGGTCAGTCCTCCTCTACGAGGAGGCAGAGGTCCAGCTCAAGCAGCTCTGGAAGGAAAGGACAAACTTCTAGCTCACGTCAGTCCTCTAGCTCCGGCAGAAATGGTTCAGGCTCTGGTTCGAGCTCTGGTCAGCGTGGTTCTAGTTCAGGCACATCATCTGGCAGCCAGCGACAGGGATCTAGTTCCCGGGGAACATCAAGCAGCAGTGGAGGACTAGGGCAGAGATCCGGTTCCAAGCGCCCTTCTAGCTCTGGCCAACGTGCCTCTGGCTCTGGATCAGGCTCTGGCTCTAGGGATGCCTCTGTCTCTGGTTCTGGCTCTGGCTCTGACTTGGGTTCGGGCTCGGGCTCCACCTCCGAATCTGGATCTGAATCTGGCTCGGAATCTGGCTCAGCTCAGTCTTCAGGCTCTAGACAGCAGGGCTCTAGCTCAGGCCGTTCCTCCGGCTCTGGAAGACGCAGTTCAGGTTCACGATCAAGTTCAGATCAGTCCTCCTCTACGAGGAGGCAGAGGTCCAGCTCAGGCACCTCTGGGACGACAGGACAAAGTTCGACCTCACGTCAGTCCTCTAGCTCCGGCAGAAATGGCTCAGGCTCTGGCTCTAGCTCTGGTCAGGGTGGTTCTAGTTCAGGCACATCATCTGGCAGCCAGAGGCAGGGATCTAGCTCCCGCGGAACATCAAGCAGCAGTGGAGGACTAGGGCAAAGATCTGGTTGCAAGCGCGCTTCTAGCTCTGGCCAACGTGCCTCTGGCTCTGGATCAGGCTCTGGCTCTAGGGACGCCTCTGGCTCTGGTTCTGGCTCTGGCTCTGACTTGGGTTCGGGCTCGGGTTCCAGCTCCGAATCTGGCTCAGAATCTGGCTCAGCTCAATCTTCAGGCTCTAGACAGCAGGGCTCTAGCTCAGGCCGTTCCTCCAGCTCTGGAAGACGCAGGGCAGGTTCGCGATCAAGTTCAGGTCAGTCCTCTTCTACGAGGAAGCAGAGGTCCAGCTCAAGCAGCTCTGGAAGGAAAGGACAAACTTCTAGCTCACGTCAGTCCTCTAGCTCCGGCAGAAATGGCTCAGCCTCTGGCTCTAGCTCTAGTCAGCGTGGTTCCAGTTCAGGCACATCATCTGGCCGCCAGCGACAGGGATCTAGCTCCCGGGGAACATCAAGCAGCAGTGGAGGACTAGGGCAGAGATCCGGTTCCACGCGCTCTTCTAGCTCTGGCCAACGTGCCTCTGGCTCGGGATCAGGCACTGGCTCTAGGGACGCCTCTGGCTCTGGCTCTGGCTATGACTCGGGGTCGGGCTCGTGTTCCAGCTCCGAATCTGGCTCTGAATCTGGCTCCGAAGCTGGCTCAGCTCAGTCTTCAGGCTCTAGGCAGCGGGGCTCTAGCTCAGGCCGTTCCTCCGGCTCTGGAAGACGCAGTTCAGGTTCACGATCAAGTTCAGGTCAGTCCTCTTCTACGAGGAGGCAGAGGTCCAGCTCAGGCAGCTCTGGAAGGAAAGGACAAACTTCTAGCTCACATCAGTCCTCTAGCTCCGGCAGAAATGGCTCAGCCTCTGGCTCTAGCTCTAGTCAGCGTGGTTCCAGTTCAGGCACATCATCTGGCAGCCAGCGACAGGGATCTAGCTCCCGGGGAACATCAAGCAGCAGTGGAGGACTAGGGCAGAGATCCAGTTCCACGCGCTCTTCTAGCTCTGGCCAACGTGCCTCTGTCTCTGGATCAGTCTCTGGCTCTAGGGATGCCTCTGGCTCTGGCTCTGGCTCTGGCTCTGACTTGGGTTCGGGCTCAGGCTCCAGCTCAGAATCTGGCTCAGAATCTGGCTCAGCTCAGTCTTCATGCTCTAGACAGCAGGGATCTAGCTCAGGCCGTTCCTCCAGCTCTGGAGGACGCAGGTCAGGTTCGCGATCAAGTTCAGGTCAGTCCTCCTCTACGAGGAGGCAGAGGTCCAGCTCAGGAAGCTCTGGAAGGACAGGACAAAGTTCTACCTCACGTCAGTCCTCTAGCTCCGGCAGAAATGGCTCAGGCTCTGGCTCTAGCTCTGGTCAGCGTGGTTCTAGTTCAGGCACATCATCTGGCAGCCAGAGGCAGGGATCTAGCTCCCGGCGAACATCAAACAGGAGTGGAGGACTAGGGCAGAGATCCGGTTCCAAGTGCTCTTCTAGCTCTGGCCAACGTGCCTCTGGCTCTGGATCAGGCTCTGGCTCTGACTTGGGTTCGGGCTCAGGTTCCAGCTCCGAATCTGGCTCCGAAGCTGGCTCAGCTCAGTCTTCAGGCTCCAGTCAGCAGGTCTATAGCTCAGGCCATTCCTCCAGCTCTGGAAGACGCAGTTCAGGTTCGCGATCAAGTTCAGGTCCATCCTCCTCCACGAGGAGGCAGAGGTCCAGTTCAAGCAGCTCTGGAAGGAAAGGACAAACTTCTAGCTCACGTCAGTCCTCTAGCTCCAGCAGAAATGGCTCAGGCTCTGGCTCTAGCTCTAGTCAGCGTGGTTCTAGTTCAGGCACATCATCTGGCGGCCAGCGACAGGGATCTAGCTCCCGGGGAACATCAAGCAGCAGTGGAGGACTAGGGCAGAGATCCGGTTCCAAGTGCTCTTCTAGCTCTGGCCAACGTGCCTCTGGCTCTGGCTCGGTCTCTGGCTCTGACAAGGGATCTGGGTCGGGTTCCAGCTCCGAATCTAGCTCTGAATCTGGCTCAGAATCTGGCCCAGCTCAGTCTTCAGGCTCTAGGCAGCAGGGCTCTAGCTCAGGCCGCTCCTCTGGCTCTGGAAGACGCAGTTTAGGTTCACAATCAAGTTCAGGTCAGTCCTCCTCTACGAGGAGGCAGAGGTCCAGCTCAGGCAGCTCTGGAGCGAAAGGACAAACTTCTAGCTCACGTCAGTCCTCTCGCTCCGGCAGATATGGCTCAGGCTCTGGCTCTAGCTCTGGTCAGCGTGGTTCTAGTTCAGGCACATCATCTGGCAGCCAGCGACAGGGATCTAGCTCCCGGGGAACATCAAGCAGCAGTGGAGGACTAGGGCAGAGATATGGTTCCAAGCGCTCTTCTAGCTCTGGCCCACGTTCCTCTGGCTCTGGATCAGGTTCTGGCTCTAGGTACGGCTCTAGCTCTTGTTCTGTCTCGGGCTTGGGCTCCGCCTTGGGCTCAGGCTCAGGCTTCTGTTCAGAATCTGGCTCTGAATCTGACTCAGAATCTGTTTCAGCTCAGTCTTCTGCCTTTGAGTACCAGGACTCCCTATTATTATTTACCTTTTAAATTTCTTGATTTGGACCTTATGAAATGACCTAAATATATTCTTTGATTGATCTGGGGATTAAATTAGCATGTTGCTCAGGTCCTTCTCTTAACAGTACGGTTTTTCCTCTTTATAGTACTGAGATTATGGAACTGTTTTGACATTGCCAATTAATATTATAGTTGTTCGATAATCATTGAGCTTATATATAGTTGAATAGAGTCCTAGTCCTATAACCAAATATAGCCTTCCCAGCCCTATGTTCCCCATGTGCTGGCAAGACTCCCTGCCATCAAATCATCATTGCATCTTTAGCTCTTCTAAAACATAATGGTCACTAATTCCCGATTTCTTATTCCATCTTTTGTAGTTTAATTACATTTTTAAGAGGACTTGGCTCCATACCCTTCTCCCTCTAAAGCAGGGAAATGTTTATTTTTGAAAGATAGAAATATCCCTCATTTTCATCCTAAGAATTGAAATATGGGTTCTAACCACATTAAATTAAATCCATTTCGAACATGTTCCTGTTTGGGAAGAAATATAGGAAACATTTCCTGGACCTGTGACTTTACACTACCTTTTCCTTTGACTAGCCTTTCTCCTTAGGAGAATGTTATCTGTAAGGAGAAGGGAGGGATAAATGTATGTTACTGTTATATAGCTCTTATAATTATCATAACAACCTTAGGATTACTGGCTTTTCCTTCCTTTGGGACATTGGGTACATTTTAAATTTTGAATTTTATTATAATTGACAATAAACAATTGGTTATCAAATAATATTGTCTGTATCTTTTCTGCTTTATACCAACAAAAGTTAGAAAGTATTGATTTTGCCCAATTGTGGGAAGCAAAAGTAAGAAAACTACGGAGATAATGGAATACATTAACACATAGCTAGTTCTAAGAGACAACTCAAGGTTTTCCAAGCCTTTTACAAAATGTAACATTTAAGCTGAGTATTTAACAAAGCAAAAATTCTAGTAGGTAGAGCTAAGACAGAGACTGAATATATCAGAGGTAGTAATTTCTCATTTGATAAATAGTCAAAGGATATGAACAGGCAGTTTTCCAGTGAAGATTCAAAACAATTTATAATCATATGAAAAAAATGGTCTAAATCATTATTGATTGGAGAAATGCCAATTGAAATAACCTTGAGATATCATTTTACTCCTACCAGCTTAGCTAAAATGATTGAAGAGGAAAGTGACAAGTGTTGGAGGGGATGTGGAGTAATTGAGACTCTGATTCATTGTTGGTGGAACTGCACACTTATCCACCCATTTTGGAGAACTATCTGGAATTATGCCCAAAGAACTATTAAATTCTCTATTTACCCTTTGACCCAGCAATATTACTCTTAAGTCTATTTCCAAAGATGATTAGGGAGAAAGAAAAAATCACCTAGGTGTTCTAGGATGTTTGTGGCACCTCTCTTTGTGTTAGCAAAGAACTGGAAATTTTAGGGATACCCATCAGTTAGGGAATGGTTGAACAAGTCGTGCTATATGATTGTGATGGAATACTACTATGCTATAAGAAATGACCAGTTCAATAATCCTAGAAAAATACAGATAAACTTATACAAAATAACAAAGAGAAAATGAGCACAAGCAAAAGAATGTTGTATACAATAATAGCAATCTTGTTTTAAGAATGACTTTGAGCAAATAAGTCATTCTGACTATTCTAAATATTCAAATTAACTACAAAGGACATATAACAAATATGCTGCCTGCATCCAGAGAAAGAACTGACAAATAGAACTATGTATATTCTATATACATATATATGGCTATTTGTGTCTAATGATAGCCATCTCTAGTCCAGGTGGGGGGAAAGGGAAGAAAAAAAGGGGGAAAAATTTATTTGATTACTACATTTTTAAAAGGAATAGCAAGTTGTACATAATAGATTTGCAATTTTATATGCAATCATCTTTTATTATACTATGTTACATAATTACTTGCTTTATTCTATAAATTTAAAAATAAACTTTAATAAACAAATAAATAAATAGAAGTACCAGGGCTAGATAGCTAATGCAAAGGTATGGAGACAGGAGATGGAACAATGAGTGTGGAGAACAACGCATACACCATAGAGTGTGTGAAGGAAAGTACTCTGTAAGAAGATTGAAAGGATTGGAAAGGGTGAGGGTGTGAAGGCTTTAAAATCCAAGCAAAGGAGTTTCTGTTTGATCCTTGAGGTAATAAAGAGCCACTGGGGTTACTGAATAGGGGGAAAGGTGACATGATCAAATAGATGATTTAGCAAAAATCACTTTGATATCTTGGTCGAAGGTGAATTGAACTCTGGAATGAATTGCAGCATGGAAACCAGTTATGAGGCTATTGTAACAGATAACTTAATTATAAGTTTTCTAAAAAAAAAAAAAAACATGATAAAACTGTCCTGCAGGTAATAGTAGGAGAAAATTGACCATAACTTTTGAATATAGACAACAACACTACTTGATCAAATCCCTAAAATAATTTCAAAGGAAAACCCCCATGTTTGCAGCCATTTATCATGTAGTGCCTAAAATTTCATAAATACAAAGTTACTAGGAAAAAGACCTTCATCTATGAAGGAACATTGTTTTAAAAAACTCAGAATTACTCTTCAGCCACATGAAATCAGAGAATTGAATCAAACATGATATTCCAAAGCATACAAGTTCAAGCTAGAATCCAAGGTAATATATCCTCCAAAACTGAGCCTAATTGTAATTATAAATGGAATGTCAACAACAACAACAAAAAAAGTCTGTTGCATTTCTATACAAATAGTAGTGATACTTTGGCCTACGAGGTAGCTAGGTGTTAGGGCAGTGAATAGAACACTGGGCCTGGAGACAAGGAGATCTAAGTTCAACTTTGACCTCAGATACTTGCTTAAAGTGTCTTGCTTATTCCCTCCCTCCCTTCCTCAAATAGATCTACAGTCAAAGGATATAAGCAAGCATTTCTTAAAAGAAGGAAAAACAGGTTCTAAATAGCAGAATTTTGCAGTTTCATATACAGTGCTTTCCTCTTCTAGAATATATATGGAAATATGCATCTTATTTGGTGTTTGTTATGTTCAGAATTATTTTAAGTTTAAATGGAGGTGAGTAGAAGTTTTGAATTGAAAACACTCAAAATAAAAGAAATGCATAAAAGGTAAATCTGTCAATTATAAAAAAAAGGTGATCAGTGAAATAAAATCTCACATATTTATAGGCTATTGTTGATTGGCTATTTTTAGAAAAAGACTAGGACTGAGTAGTCTTATTTTTTGAGTGGGGAGGTGAGGTTATTGTGGCTAGGTGACTTGCCCACCATCACACCACTAATAAATGTCAGAGGCTGGATTTGGACTCAGGTCCTTCTGACTCCAGGGCCAGTGCTCTACTCCCTGTACTACCTAACTGCACCTTGGACTTAGTAGTCTTAAAAAATTATCACCACAGGACAAAAGAGGTCTAAAGCTTTAAGGAGAAACTTAAATAATCAAGAAAGGGGGAAAGGAAGAAGTAAATTAATATTCAGTGGACTAAATTCCATGTTACCTTAAGAGTGAGTCAATATCTTTTATGGAAGTGATTACATAATGGAAAGTCATGTACTTGAGAGGGTAGGAGACAAGAGAAAGAGGGATCTGGAGATATATCCACACCTTGTCCCATGATAAATAGAAAAGATTAATTTTTTTAATCTCTCAACAAGAGGTGAAACTTGGATGTATAAAATAAAATCAATGGAGGAGAAGGTTGGAGGGATTAAATCTTATCCCAGAAGTGGAAGTTAAGGGATGCCATGAAAATATCACCATATCAGAGACATGGGGGTGGAGGAAAGGGTGATGTATCTGTCACACCAAAAACAGATACCTTGTAATGAATTCCATATGACAGAAATGGGCCCAATGAGAGATGACCTCTCAAACTTGGGCTGTACCTCTCAAGACTTCATATCATCCTGGAACTGGCTATGTATAGGGCCCTGAGGGCAGCCAGAAGCCAAAATGGCAGGAAGAACATAGCATCAGAGATAGAATAACTTGGTCTTTGGGGCAGTGAGTGATCATAGTAAGGGTATAGTAAGGGTATAGCTATCATAACTCAAGAAACCAAAGACCAATATAATTAATGCAAAAAAATCAGAATCCAAAAAAGACTAATAAAATTTAACATTCACTATGGCCAAATTGAACTTATGCCAATAATAATAGGAAACCAATATATTTAATCATATTTAAAACCAAAACCACATATTAATAAAGAATGCAAAATCTGCTCACAAAACATAACAGTTATCTGTGCTACTGTAATAAAAAATATGGATCCCCTGAAAAGTGGATGCTACTCTTTCAAATATCCTCAGGCTAATCCTATGGGTGGCTATCCTCTTCAAACCCCCAGTATGTGCTTCTACTTTACTATCAGTCAGTAGTTTCAATTAGCATTAGCTCAAAAAACAAAGATTTAACTGACATAGAAAGAGGAGTAATTACAGAGAATTTTCAAAAAAAACCAGGGGTGTGCTCTTCCTTAAATACACACAGAAGAGTGGGCAGACTTAAAATACAATAGCAATAAGGCATGGGTACAGGAAACACACATGGTCAGACAACCCCCTGCTTTAGAACTACAGGGCCTCTATATATTTTCCTTCACCAGAGAGTCCTCATGAAGTTCACCATGAGAGATAATAAATGAGTATCCTCAATGGGATGACTCCTCACAGGATTTGGAATCTATCCTGAATGGATAATTCAACTAGTCTTACTCCTTTTAGGGTGTATTATCTTGCCTATATGTGTCAGCTTGCTGCCACACAAGGCCAAATAGGTTGCTTGGCTGTCACTCTTGATCCTCAAGGGATTCAGCTACAGAAGGATTGGGAAATATACTCTAGACAGACCAGAGAGCTACTGAGAGTAAATGGAGGACAGGATACTCTCCTATGGGCTCTTTCCAGGGTACAGTATGTTGGAAGGATCAATCCGTTGGACTTCTTTGACTCGTTCCTCTACAGGAAGCCTTCTTCCACCTTCAGCCATTTACTCAATTTTGTAGTACTGTTCTTTATTCAGTTTGAATGTTACAGTGCTCTTTTCTGCTGAGTATTTGCAGTATTCCTTCAGTTAGGGCAATGACCTTTACTTTAGGATTGACAGAGACCTCTTCTCTTTGATGCCCTCAGAACCTCACCTTTGAGGCTGCTTGTCACCTTCAGGCAGGATGTGGGAAAGGTCTAGCTTCTCCTGACTGAAAAGCCCCTTCTCTCAGTAAAGCCCTGCACCTTGCCTTAAGGGCAATTAAAATCTCACAGTGAATAGAGCACCAGGTCTGGAGTCAGGAACACCCATATTCTGAGTTCAAATATGGCCTCAGATGCTCACGTGCTGTGTGACCCTAAACAAGTCATGTAGCCCTGTTTGCTTCAGTTTCCTCATCTGTAAAATAAACTGGAGGAAGAAATGGCAAACCACTCCAGGATCTTAGCCAACAAAACCCCAAAATGGGTCATGAAGAGTCAGATAAAACTGAAAAGGATTGAACAATACCAACAAATTTTGCCTTAGGGTAATTCAATCAATTCAATTTCCCATACCTTTCTGAAAGCCCTAGGCAGATGAATGCCTTGAAACAAAGGTATACCTATGCCCTGTCTTGCTCATTTCTTCATCTGTAATTAGACTATTCAAGTCTGAGACTCTGCAGGGAGGGACCATCTATTTGAGATCTAAAGGATTTCCCTATTACCTTTCTCCATCTCATTATCTTATTAGCTCCTCCAGAAATATCATTTTTGCTAATGTCTCAGCAGGACACATTACCTTACATCTATAATGGAGAAAAACTAGAAGCTTTCCCAGTAAGTGTAAAGGTAAAGCAAAAATCCTCCCTCTCTCTACTATTATTTAATATAGTTAAAGAAATGCTAATGATAGTAATAAAAGAAGAGAAAGAAATTAAAGGTACAAACATTTGCAAAGAGCAGATAAAATTTCCTCTACGTTTGAATGACATAATAGTCTGTTTAGATTCCTCCCCCTAATCAGATCACCAAAACTATTAATATATCCAGAGAAACAGCATTATATAAAATTAATCCACAAAGTTCTACATAGCAGTAAGAAAATCCAAGAGGAAATGAAATCCATGCAAAGAAACTTCAAAATACTGAAAATATCTGGGAGTCATTCTAAGAAGAGTCATTTCATATTTATACAATTACAATTGCAACTCACTCTTTATGAAAATAAAGAAGGACTTGATTACAGGGAAATATTGTTGAAAATTGGGCTGTTCCAATAAGATAAAAATGATGATAATATAATAATTAATTTATAGATTTAATGCTATGATCATCAAATTGTCAAAGCTTATTTTATAGAGCTAGACAAAGTTGCAATAAAAATTAATTTCATGGAAGAAATTATTTTGGAATCTTAAGGAAATAGTGAGGGGAAAGGAATGTAGAACGATTTAAGCTATATTTATTATGGAAAGATTTTTAAAATAGATCAGTAGAGTAGACTCAATGAGTAAGAAATAGAACAATAATTAATATTAATATAGGGATTACTGTGTACTATGTACTGTGCTAAACATTTTACAATTATTATCTCATTTGATTTTTACTAAAACCCCAGAAGGTATGTGTTATTATTATCCTCATTTTAGAGATGAGGAAACTAAGGCAAATAAATAAAGGTTAAGTTATTTACCCAAGGTCTAAGGTGAAATTGGAAATCAGGTCTTCATGACTCTAGGCTAAGCATTCCATCAACCTCCTGCCACCTAGCTGCAAACAGAAGCAATCAAACCCAATAGGTGAATTTTCTATAAATTCAAGAAAACTTAGTAAAGGACTCTTTTTTGACAAGGACTCCTGAAGAACTGAAAATTATATTGCAATAAATGAATATCTGGATATGGATAAAATTTTCTTTTGTGAGTCCTTTGTAGTTGTCTTGCTGAGAAGAACTGAGTCATTCATAGTTGATCATCAAACAATGTTTTCCTAGTTCCGCTCATTTTGCTTTGCATCAGTTCATACAAGTCTTTCCAGGATTTTCTGAAATCTTCCTGTTCATCATTTTTTACTGTGCAATAGTATTCCATTATATGCACATACCGTAGGTGCATATATGCACATTACATGCACATATATTCCATTATATGCACATACTGTTGAACTATTCCCCAGTTGATGGATATCCCCTCAGTTTCCAATATTTTGCCACCACAAAAAGGGCTACTATGAATATTTTTGCCCATGTATGTCCTTTTCCCTTTTTTTATGATGTCTTTGGGTTACATTCCTAGTAGTAGTATTGCTGAATCAAAAGGTATACAGTTTGGTTGCCCTTTGGGCATAGTTCCAAATTGCTCTCCAGAGTGGTTGGATTAGTTCACAACTCCACCAATAGTTCATCGGTGTCCCAATTTTCCCACATCTTTTCCAACACTTATTTTCCTTTTTTGTCATATTAACCAATCTGATAGGTGTGGAGTAGTATCTCAGTGCTGTTTTAATTTGAATTTCTCTAATCAAAAGTGGTGTAGAAACACCTTTCTTAGAGGCGAGTGAGTGACAAGAGTGTGTGGGTGTATGTGTGTGTCCTTAGGATCAGTTAGAGAAGGGAGAAATGAAGTGCTGGAGAAGATAGAAAACTTTATGATGTTTGGGTTGATAGAAGCAAATGACTAGGATACTAATCTAAGTGCTTTCCTGCTCTGCTGCTCAGGTTGTTTCCAATGACCTCCTCCATCCTTGAAGTTTTGCTAGTATCAGAGCCAAGTAGTCAACTCAGATAATCAGAAACCCCATTCCTTGAATTTCTGAACTGTGATCAGTTAAACCCCAAATAATCAACAAAGTAGACTAAACCAGAGAGTTTATTTTAATAAAATAAGTTCATCTTAATAAAATTTAACCACTCAAATAAAGTGGTAACTAATGTTTGGAGGACTCTTCCCACAAGTGAGTGGTTCTTGGTTGGTGTGGCAACCAGAGTGCATCAGCAGCCTGATCACCTATGACAAATACAAGAACAGTAACTATTCTGTGCAGATCAGCATGTTCTGGTCTGTGGCAATTATTTGCCAGTCTTGGAACACCAAATTTTTCCATTGGAAATGGCTACTGAAAATTACCCCAATAAGCTCAAAGAGATATTAAATGTTTTATGGGAAAAAATAAGACTGAAACTACTAAATAAGGAGGAAGAGAAGTATGCATAGTGTAAGGCAAATGTGCAGATTATGAAACAGGCTGTTGTATCAAAATATAGTCAAATGTACCAGTTCTTGAGGAAAGAAGAACAGTAGTACCTAGAAAGATTGACCGAGAAAGAAGGAAAGAACTTGGGAAAATTAAAGAAGATTGAGTTAAAACTGTCCCAACAAGCTCGAGACCTACAACTTGGATTGGATTTTAAGAAGCTAGATTTGAAAATGGTCCCGGATGTGAAAGACATGTTGAATAAGAGTGAAACATTGCTACTTCAATATCCACAGGATAATCTCCCCAAATGGACAATGTGCCACATCACTGGGCTGAGGGAAATGATAACCTTCCAGAGAGATATAACACTAGATCCTAAAACAACCAGTCCCTATCCCATTGTGTCTCTTCATCTGGAAAGTGTGAAACGCTCATGTATCACCCATCATGTACCTACCCACCCAGAGGAGACAACTTTTCTGCCACTGTTACCTCAAGTATACACTACTGGGAAGTAAAGTGGCCAACGTGACCAAATGGGAAGTGTGGATCTGCAAGGACTCCATTAACAGGAAAGGGAACCCCATATTGTTACCTGGAGAAATAAGTTCCCTGAAAACCTTCAAAGTGGGAGAGAACTTCTGCCTTGCATACTCACACATTGAGAGTAATTGTCACATAAAGAAACCCATGCAAAATATTGGCATTTTCCTTAATTATGAAGTTGAACATGTCATTTTACAATGTTACAGATGGATTGTTTATCTATAGTATATCAGTTACCGCCTTCCAAGGACCTCTTCAGTCTTTCTTCTCTCCTTGCTTTCAAAATGAAGATAACAGCTCCAGATCTCCTGTTATTTGCTTAGGTATACCCATTTCTTAGCAAGTTCATTTACCTAAACCTTCAGAACTAAGACTAACAAAGAGCTAATAATAATGCTAATAATTGTCCAAGAGACTCAGTTACAGATGACTGAAAACAAGTGGTAAAACAATTTTTTCTACAAATTGGAATCTATGTTGAACTGATCAGTAAAGAACTTGAGACTTAAATGTCAGACCTTATTCAAATTCTGCTTCAAAGTCCAGTTGTTTCAACCTCACATAGTACTGGCAGCCACCTTCACTAAATGGAACCAGCCCCTCCCTCCCCAAGGGGACGCTACTGTCCAAATATGTCAAAGAACCTTGGCTGCTCAAGTAGGGCACTGATCAAGACTACCTTTCATGACTTCAACATGATGATCTTATCAGGAGTTCAATTTTTGCATAGAGGTTTTGTTCAGAATGATGAAGAAGATTATTTGACTACATTTCCCAACAGAACATGGGTTCTTAACCTGGTGGCTGTGAAACTTCTTTATTTTTAATATTTTGATAAATTTTAATATATTTAATTTTCTCATAATTCTGTGCATTTTATTTTGTGCATTAAACATTCCGAGAAGGTTTGTAGGTTTCATTAGACTGACTAAGGGGATCCATTACACAAAAAGCTTTAGAAATCTTGCTATGGAGGATGGGATGATTCAATGACTAGGGGGGTTGACTCTTAGGAGGGAGGAACGCTTGTCAGAAGAGCCATCCAAGTCTGTTGTCTTATAAAACTGTGAAGCCCTTGAGGCCCTTCTTTTTTTTCCCTTTGAAGGTAAACAAAATCACCCTCTGGGGCCTTAGATTTCCCCTGGAATGAAGCACACTTTGGGGGTTTGTTAACAGAAAATCATCCCATTGGACCCCTGAAAAAACTTGTCTAGAGAAAGTTGTACTGTGTGGCTGTTCAGTCTATTTGATATACTGAGATGTACATCATTTTGTTTTTTATGTGAACATTTGGTCGGTTGCTTTATCTAAAAAAGGCATGTTAATGACTTTGAAAAAATGTGATTTAGGGGTGGTGAGGTGGCACAGTAAATAGAGCACTGGCCCTGGAGTTGGGAGGACCTGAGTTCAAGTCCAGCCTCAGACACTTAACACTTACTAGCTGTGTGACCTTGGGCAAGTCACTTAACCCCAATTACCCTGCCTTCTTCCCTCCAAAAAGCAAAAAAACAAAAAGTGATTTAGAGCACTTCTTGATATACCTATAGATAGCTATGATTGCTTCATCTAAAAACTGCCTGTTCATGTCTTTTGACCATTTATCAGTTGAGGAATGGTTTTGTTGAATGTAATTTTTATTGCATTATGATCCATGATTTCTGCCTTCTTACATTTGATTTTAAAGTTTTTATGCCCCATTACATGTTGGTGTATTTTATTTTATGTATTTAAAAATTTCTGAGAAGGTGACCATAGACTTCATCAGTGCCAAAGAGATCCATTACACAAGAAGATTAAGAACCCATGGTCTAGGGAGTCATCTGAGAAAGGAGACAGATGTAAGGAATATAAACACTCCTTAGAGAATGAAAATTGCTCCTTACATTCGGGAGGGGAAAGGATGAGATGTCTTCCTCCTGCCACCCACCATTGGCCATGGTCTTGAAGTCTACCTGATAGGAAACCGTGCACCCACCAGAAAGCAGGCCTATTGAGTCAAGGAATGAGACAGAATTAAGTTTGTGAGTTGAGAGAGAGTTCACCTTGGTGATTAAGATTTGAACTGCTAAGAAAAGGCCATAGAGTTCAGCTGAGTAATTTGCCAAACAAACATGCTGTACCCTCAAGAAGGGAAAGAACATCAGGTCTCTCCCATGCTAAAGGTAGGAGTTACCTCATCCACATGTATTTGCTATTATGTATCTCTCTGCTACTTTACTCTACATTGGTGGTGTCAACCTCAGAACAGGAACCACTAGTCCACACTTAAGGATCCCTACAGCTGCATACTGACTTAAAAACCACAAATTAACATTATCTATGTTTCATTATATTATGATTTTGTTAAGTATTTTCCAATTATATTTTAATCTAGTTTGGATCAAACTCAAGACTGTTGGGGTGTGTCTACTCTTCCTATTGATGCTGTTTGTGGTTGTGAGAGAGTGCATCCTGGATTTGTTGAGGGGATGTTTTGCTACTATTATTTGTATGGTACCATATCAAATATCTGCTTTAAGCTAATTGTGTCAACTGGGTATTACAGGTAGATATAAAGGCTCTTGAGAATATAAACACACAGAAAACTTTGAACAGACTACAGCATCTTCTTTGATGCTTCTCCCTCAACTTACATTCTCAGACTGTGTCAGCAAATCCAGGGTACTGTATGGGCATTAAAAGTAAAGACATAGAATGGGAGATGCATCTTGTAACTTCTTTAACATATTAGGATGGCGGGGGCAGGGCAGGCAGGGGCTGATGTCCTTCCCTGTCACTTCTCTCCAAAATCCAACTTTTCACCAAGGTACAGGACAGCCGAAGGCTCATTTTCTCTGGCACTGAACAGTATCCTAAAGTTCAAAAAGTAGAGTTCTCTCAAATCAGAGTCTGCTGCTACCTGCAAAGACCTTCCCTGTGCCCATGTTTTCCAGAGTAATAGCACCCGAATTAAGGAGATCTGAGAAAAGGGCTCATTTTTTCCTTCTCTTGTCTGTTAAGGGCACACTCGCACATGTACACACACACACACACACACACACACACACACACACACACACACGTGGGAAGGGGGAGTGTTTTCCAAACAGTACGTACTCTTGTGAGGTTTTAGAAATTCCAATCCCATTACCCAACTCTGGGATTCTTCTCTCGACCCTCCTTTTCCCCCAAACCAGCTGATGTGACCCAAAAGATCCAGAGCTGTATAATCTGGCTTCTTTCTTACAGGCACATCATTCTGACCTATGCTGGTTTACTCTGGTTTCCTACAAGGAAACAACACCACCAAGAAGAATAAAGGTATTAAAAAGATGAAACTGGAAGCATTTCAGAAAAGTTTGATCATTTTGACCAAAGTCAACCTTCTTCTCCTTCAACTCTTCCTAAAGAAAGAACATTTGTGTACTGAGATATTGTCCTGCATAGCCACATAGGCATGCAGACTGACAAAAAGCACCTGTGTCAAAAGAGAATTCATCTGAACCTATCCCAACCTGGAAAGAGCTTCTCTGTGGCAACAGTCAGCCCCTGAAGGAAGTTAGGGCTCACTCAACAGCCCAGATTCCAACTTACCTTCCCTCCTATAGTCTCAGTCACACCTCCACAATGGCCATTCCCTAAATGAAGCAATGGCTCCCTAGCCCAAATCAACATCCCAGATGCCACATAGAAATAGGAGAGATAGTGAGTAATATGCCCAGTGGGTAGGTTCCTGGGAGAAAATAGGTTGCTGTTACAGAACGTACTAGAATACCTCTTTGGAGGTCTTCTAACAAAGGTTATTATATATAATATTGTTGTATATAACTATATTATATAATATATTATTCATTTCTATATTTTACATATAATAGATAATATTTACATAATACCTTTAAGGTTTATAAAGTACATTATAAATATTATCATCTTTTATCTTCACAACAATCCTAGGAGATAGGGATTTAATGTTATTATTATTATTTCCATTTTATAGTGAAAGAAACAGAGGCAGATGGAGTTTAAGTGGCCTGCCTTAAGTGAATTCAAGTTTTCCCAGTTCCAAATCCAACACCCTATCTACCGCACTACATGGTTGTTTAAGAGGGTTAAACAATGGGGTTTCCCCTCTCTCTCTCTCTCTCTCTCTCTCTCTCTCTCTCTCTCTCTCTCTCTCGCTGTGTGTGTGTGTCTGTCTGTCTGTCTCTGTCATTCTCTATATCTCTGTGTATCTCTTTCTCTCTGTTTCCCTGTGTCTTTGTCTCTATTTCTGTGTTACTTTCTGTTTCTGTGTGTATGTGCCTGTCTGCCTCTCCCACTTTCATTGTATCACTCTTTATATAAATTATGTTTATTTTTCTGTGTGCTGTGAAAAGAAAATCGGCTCAGATTCAGAAGAACCAAGGTCAAATCCTGCCTCCTAAACTTAATACTTGTGTGTCCCTGGGTAAGTCATTTAACTCTGAGTTTCATCCTCTTCATCTGTAAAACAAGGAGTTTGGACAAACTGGCCCCTGAGGTATCTTCCAGCTAAATGTTGTAACTCTGTTTCCCAGAGAATGTAAGTTCCCTGAGAACCAGGTTAGTTTTCAAATTTGTCTTCAAAAATGCCAGCACCTAGCACAGGAGGACCCTGATCACAGCAAGCATGTAATATTGTAGAATTGAGTTTCAATTGCCTTTAGGATTGGTTGTATAGACAGGAGTAGGAACAGAGTCAGCTCTCACCCTCCTACCCTTACCCAACAGTGGGAAGGAGAAAAAAGACAGTACTGGAGCTCTTTATGCCTTGGTCGCTGCTGTCCTGAAGATGTTACATCAAAAGCAATCATGGACCCAAGAAGGGTTTGTGGCAGCAGCAGCAACAGTTCTCATGTGATCTCTATGACATTTCTTTCAGGAGCAGCCCATTTCCACTTCTCCACAGTGGGCCGGGTGTCCTTCTGCCCTAGGACAATCAGATTCCATAATAAGGTGTTCTGTGGGCGTGGGATTCATTATAAGGTGACCACCTCCCTTAGAAGGGACTTTTTGCCATGTGATGATTCCATGGGATCATACTGCTTTTCTTGACATCATGGCCCAAGGCTGATAAGGGTAATCCATAAACTGGATATTATTACCAAAGAGATGCAAGGTGAACACAACTAGACTCCAACCTGATTTCTATACCTAGCCTGAGCTGTTGGGTGGATTTACCTAAACTCCATCATTACCTCTTTGGGATTGACCCAGATTGATGACAGATTTACCATTCACGTTACCGTGCCAAGCACGGTTTACACAATGCCCTATGCCCATGTTCAGACTCTCAAACAGGCAGAGGCTGGCATGGGAGCACCACTGCTAGTCCCTTATTCTTGAAATTTGAGCTCTCTCCCAAAAAAATGTGGCCCTTCCCTATCCAGCCTTATTTCCTTGGCACCCAAACAAATCTGCTTCCAGTCTAGACAGGCTGGTCTCCTCACAAAACAACGCACCATACTAAGCCTCACTTCTCTGCCATCCCATGTGTTATTCCTCATAACCTAACCAAATCCAACCTAATCTTAAGGGGGAAGTTTAGAAAGTAAGGAAATAAATTGAACTGAGAGTCAAGAGAGATGTAAATTCAAATCCTATTTCTGATACTAGCTAGATTAACATGGGCATAGATTCATGGTAGACATCACATGTGAACTGGGCTTTTACAAGATAGTAGGCTTTCAACAGGCATGAGACTCAAGGCCAGACAAGAAGTCCAGACACAGGGAATACCATGAGGAAAGGGCCAGAAGAGAGCACAAGGCCTAAATAAGGCATTGTAAGTGGTCAGGTGAGCTGGAGTATATAATTAGAGGGCTTAGCCTCTCACAACCCCAATTTCCTCATCTGCAAAATGGATGCAATATCTAAAGTGCTTACCTCAGAGGATCAAGAGTTTTGTAAACCCTAAAGTGCTATATAAATGTCATGTATCATTATTATCACCATTATTAATTATTACTAATACATGGTTATTGTTCAAGGCCTAGCCCAGATGCCACCTCCTCCAAGGAGTCTTTTCTGATCACTCCAGTTCTTACCAACATGCCTCTCCTCTGATCTTTGTGTTATTCAGTCATTTATTCTCGTCTACTCTACATGGCTCCATGACCTTAGTTCTCTTAGCAAAAATACTGGAGTGGTTTCTCATGTCCTTGAAATTGAGGCAAACAGAGGTGAAGTGACTTGTCCAGGGTCACACTGCTAGAAGTATCTGAGTTACATTTGAATTGAGGTCTTCCTGACTCCAGGACCAGTGCTCTGCACACTATAATACTCCCTAGCTCCCAGATCTGGAGCTAGGAAGACTCATCTTTGCGAGTTCAAATCTGACCTCAGATGATTATTAGCTTTGTGACCATAGGCAGGTCACTTCACCATATTTGTCTCAGTTTCCTCAGCTGTCAAATAAGTTGGAGAAGAAAATAGCCAACCACTCCAGTATCTTTGCCAAGAAAACCTCATTTGGTGTCATGAAGAGCCAAAAGTCACTTAAATGAATGAGCAACTGAAAGCTACCTCGTAACCTCCTAACTGGCCTCCATGGTCGAGAGTACGATACTAGATTTGGGGAAGACAAGAAGATTAGATAAGACCTATCCATTCCCTTAGTGGAATTTCCAGTGTATAGGGAGATAGAACACTCAGAAAAAAAAACAAAATATAATGTTCTGTAATTCAAGATAAGCACATAGGAGACACACAAGCCAAGTGCCATGTCATGAGGGACAAGGGCTATGTGAGGCCACTGGGGAGGGGAGATTCTTACATCAGGCTCTGTGGAGGAAATAATAGGTGAGAGGGGCTTTTAAAAGATGCTAAGACAATAGGCAAGAGTGTTAATGTAGGGTGGGAAATCCAGGCACAGTGAATACCATGAACAAAGGCCAAGAAGAAAGGATGAACATGGCCTGAACAAGGCATCCTAAGTGGCCAATAAGCCAGAACATACAATATGAGTAGGGGAACAGTATTCAATAAGGGTGGCATATTATTGAGGGCCATAGGGATCCACCAAAAAGTTCTAAGCAGCAGAAGTGACTGACATAATGAAATAAAGCATATGTGAAGAAGATTCATCCAGAAATCTTGTGAAGGATGGACTGGGTGGAGAAGAGATGATGAGAGGCTACTACAATAATTTAGGAAAGCCTATCAAACATGCAATAACCCAAGGACCCTTCCAAATCTAGATCTAAAATCTTGTCATCCCATGAAACACAGGGTCATATGCTTTATTATTATTATGATGCTATATGTTATTATTATTATTATTCCTGCTACAAACTAGACACTGGAGATACAAAGACAAAAAAAGAACTAATAGTCCCTGCCCTCAATGAACTTAGATTCTATATTAAAAATGTAATTTACATTGGGTACATAGTGTTACCACTCACACCATATAATAGAGCATAGTTTTAAAGAAAGAAAAAGTGTCCAAGGCAGATTTGAGAGACATTCATGGTTAGTGGAATCACAGAGATGAAGAAAAAGAGACTAAAAAAGAATGATTAGACAAGTAGAAAAAGAACCAAGATCCTTCTTTTCAGAAGAGAAAATTTAAATCAAATTGAATTAAATTAAATTAAAGGTTAACATGGTCCAGAATACACACAATAAATTTTGGCCACTAAAAAACTTTAGACTTTTTTTGTTTTCTTGGAGTGGCAAAGGCAAAGCAATCAGGGTTAAGTGACTTGCCCAACAGGTCACACACCTAGTAAATGTCAAGTGTCTAAGGCTGGATTTGAACTCAGCTTCTCCTGATTCCAGGGCCGGTGTTCTATTCACTGCACTACATAGGAGACCCTGTAGATTTTCAAGAAAGGAGTTCTCACATTGACTTTTCCAAAAGAAAACAACAGATTGGCATTGGTGTCTGCCATTTACTGTTCAGTCTGCAATACAGTGAAGAAGTCTCCACATGTCGAGCAAATAACAATGAAGAGTCTATTTGCCTTCCAAATTTCCAGTTCTCCTGGTCTGAGGGAGCAGCAACCACAGGAACTTTCTGAGCAGCCTCCTTCTTGGCAGGATCAGACTGTAATACTGCAATCACATGTTGTCCCTTTAAACAGAGAGGTTCCAGAGACTCCAGCAGGTGGTGCAGTTCTGAATTGTCCGTCTCTAGCTACATCCTTGCTAAACTATCAAACACGGCTTAAATCAAAAGCAACAAAGGCTCTCTCACCATCTGCTTCTTTTCCTTCAGCAGAGCAGCAGCCAAGATGGAAGCCTGTAAGGGGCGGCAGGCTCTGTGCATGAACTGCAGACTGAGGTGCCCTCAAGGATTGGATGGGGCCTTTGGACATTTGAAGGGGATTTGTAAGGACAGACATTTCTAAGTTCAAGATAGCTACAAAGGGTCGTAGATAAATTTTGCACAGCACTGAAGACTCCAGCTCACTGAGGCATAATAGGGAAACCATGAGAAGTTTGGGCATTACTGGTGGTAATGAGTTGGGCATGACCCAGAGTGGCTGATGGTATCTGACACTCCTTGGAAGATGTGAGATCTACCAAGTTGTTGCCATCGTGAATTATGTTTTATCTGGGCTATTTGACTAGGTGCAAAGTAACAAGATCTATTCTGAGCTTGGGCCATGGCTAGCATGAAGTAACCCTCCCAGGAGTCAGTTAACACTGATTGATGACCCAGTTATCAGAAAGAACTCTCATTCCTGCTGCATTTACTGACTTAAAGCTAGGCTTTGCTTTCTTCTTTCCTTTGGGCAAGTGTGACACACAGTGACTTAAACACCACCATACACCCCTTCATTTCTGTCACTGCTTTGGCAACATCATCAAGTGAGGAAAAACAGAGAAAACCAAAAGCTTTTCTTCACTCATCTTTGAGCAACACATTGGCACCAGCAATTGGCCCAAAAGGACAAAATCCCCTCCTTAATTTTTCATCATCAGTGGTTAATCCAGGTCATTAGGCTAGACATTCATGCCCCAGTAGTAACACATTTTCTCCTAGTTTAGTTGCTCAGATTTCCATTTTAACTCAACCTGGCATTCAATTTTTTTTCTCTGCCCAGACTACGGATGCCACTTTCCAAAAGATGTATTTTCAATCTGTTTTCTCAAAACTCACAAAACCAAAGCCTTAGAATTTCCCACTGGGGTTGTTCATCACTTTTACACTGTATTTTATATTTGCTGAAAAGTTCCTTCAATCTTTCAAAATCCTTGCCATCTCCAAAGTTTTTGGTATAAATATTGGTGAATTCCTTTGCTTTGCCTCTCATCTCGCCTTCTTACTCTTTCCCGGACTTGAATCTACCAACAAACATCTGGCAGTCCTTGAGAATCCTGCCTTTCTTCTTCATAGCCCTATCTGCAGCATCCTAAGAGTCAAAATGCACCAATGAGTAATCACTATTCTCATCATGTACCATCTTGTAGGACAAGATGTCACCAAACGCTTAAAAGGTGTCACAAAGTACCTTGCTGGCTACAGATTGATCCAAGTTTTTGATGATGATGATGATGGTGGTGGTGGTGGTGGTGGTGGTGGTGGTGGTAGGGATGGTGATAGCCAACCTTCATATAACCCTCCGCACTATCCTAAATGCTTTCCAATCATTGTCTCATTTGAGCTTTACAACATCCCTGGGAGGTAGTTACTATTATTATCCCCATTTTACAGGTGAGGAAACTAAGGCAGATAGCCATCCCAGGGTCACACAACTGAGTGTCTGAGGTTGGATTTGATCTGGGCTTTTTGACTCCAGGATCAGCTTTTTATTCACTGCTGCATCTAGCTGTTTTTAATAAAAATAGTCCCCACTCCAAAATTCCTCAATGAGGGATCCCACTGCATTGATACAGATTGGTTTGCCTTCAATTACTTCGAAGTTCCTGGCATCCAAGGCCTGCTTGGCATCAGCTGGCTGTTGGAAGTTGTCAGAGGCACACCCCAGAAACCCCCTGGGAATCACATCCGGCAGATCTGAATGGAGAACAGGGCTTCACAGGGCTGAACTCCTCATACAGCTGGTTTCAATGACATTTGAGTGCAAGAAACCCAGGTGGAGGGAGGCCATGGGGTAACTGCCAGCAGGCAGCAGGATCCACTCCGTTTCCCCCAATACCCACCAGGAGTGATTCTTTTTGGAACCAAAGCAAGAAGAAAAGACATTTAAAGAAAGAGTTGAAAGCTCTAAGCTGATCAGGGAAAGACTGTCAACAACCACGGAAAGGCTGTGAAGCCTAAAGAAAACATAGAAAAAACAGATTTCTTTGGAATCACGGTAATATATTAAGGGAGACACCCCACTACCCAGAAAAATTTTTTTCTCCCCTTTCCTGGATTATGGCTAGTATCTAACCTTTCTGGCAAAAAGTTTGAATCTCTAAATAGAATTTTCCTTCCTCCTTTACATTTTAATGAATGTCAAGGCGGACCCTTAGTCCGCCTCCATAAAGCTTGCCCACTTAATAGGTTTTTAATAGCCACGTCCCTTTTGCAATAAGGTCCTTTTGCTAGAAGGACAAGCCTTGGGGTACAGGAGGTTTTTAAAATAAGAACACCAGCAGTAAGCTGCAGCCCAAAGAGGAGAGGAGATATATTCGCCTGATCCGTTCAGTGCGCTGCAGACAGAGAGGGGGTATTATTACGCTTATTTTACAGATGGAAAGACTGAGCCGCGGACTTGCAAGTAAGGCAAGTGGAGGGGAAGGAGCCACGCGCTGCAAGTCCATGGACGAGGGAAAGGGCAGGTGCGTGGGAGGAAGGGGGTGATGGCAGATGGCTTGAAAGGGCTGAGGATGGAGAAGGGAGAGGAATGAGCAGGGGTACACATATGGAGGGCAGACACGGACACAGACAGGCTAAGACCGACACGTGGGGGCTGGGGACAGACACGCATTTTTCGAGAGAGGGCAGGCCAACCGAAGGACAGACTCGCGAACATCTGGGAGCCAGACGCGCGACTAAGGTGCGGAGGCGGAAGTGTCGAGTACAAGCCGGAGGGTGGGACGAAGGTGTTCTCTCTTGATGCCAGAGTAATAGATGAAATAGGTGATGGATGGATGGATGGATAGATAGATAGACAGACAGACAGACAGACAGACAGACAGATAGATAGATAGATGGATGGATGGATGGATAGATGGATGAGGGGGAGAGGAGTAGAAGGGGAAGAAAGGGAGAGGGGGAGAGAGAGAAAGAGAGGGAGACAGATTTTGCCGACTTCTATTCTGCTTTTACTGTAAAGGGGGAGGGAGGAGCGGTGCTTTGAACTTTTCTTTTTGGTTGGCTAAGTGGGTCAGCAGAGTTCTGGGTGATTCTTCACTAGGTGAAATCATACAATTTCATAAAATGTAGTTTTATTACCGGTCACAGAATGAAGTTTTATTGATCAAAGAAAACAAACGATCTCAGAATAGAAGGCTTTGGAAGTAAAGGCACACCCTTGGACCCAGCAATACCACTACTAGGTTTATACCCCAAAAAAGACTTTTAAAAAGAAGATAACCCATGTTATATATCTTTATGACTCCATTTGGGGTTTTCTTGGCAGAGATACTGGAGTATTTCTTTCTCCAGCTCATTTTACAGATGAGGAAACTGAGGCAAAGAGAGTTAATGACTTGCCCAAGGTCACACAGGTAGTGTCTGAGGTTAAATTTGAACTTAGGAAAGATGAACTAACTTCCTGACTCCAGGCTAGACTCTATATGCCCTGTGCCACCTACCTGCCCTTCGAGACCTGGAACATAAGTGCTTATGCTAGTTCCCTTTACCCCTGCTCTTAGGTAATGGTAAGATATGACCTCCTCACCCTTGCTGTAGCTAACATCTTAGGGTGATTTGAAAGATCCCATTCAGAGAAATTATTTGGTTCCTTTTTGGTCCTTCTTGTGATTTTATTGATATAAGAAGTCCTTCTACCCATCCAAATTGGAGTGATTTCAGATTCAATTAGGGAGTTTCCTAGGATACTGAGGGGTTCAACAATGTGCCCAGAGTCACAGCCACTGTGTGTCAGGGAGGACTTGAACCCAGATCTTCCTGATGCTGAATCACCTACCCTTCATTTGAGGCTTCAGATAATGTGGGAGAAGTGAGGGTGTTTTTCCAGCTGCTGAACAACTGAAGACAGCTGGCTTGGATTGAGGACATCCCCTCCCAGCAGTGTGGGGGACAAAGAATATCTTGGAGCTCTGCAGTCATTGTATTTTGACCTGTTGCTCCAAGACAGGCAGGCTTTTGGAGGTGGAGGGAGCAGGCTCCCTGTTTCCTTTGTGAGGGGCAGCAGCAAAGGGGAGCACCCTGGGGAGGGGGGTTCAGTGAAGCTGCATGGCTAGAGTCACAGGACAGGCAGAACTGTGCTTCCTGCATGACAGGTAACACCTTGGAAGCCTGTCCCTCTTCAGGAGACAAAGGGAAGGAAACTGAGGCTCACAGACAGTTCGAGAGTGCCACCATTAGTAAGTATCAGACAGGATTTGGACCTGTATTTTCATTAAGTTCCAACACCACAGCCACTATCGAAGCCTGCCTGCCTACTTCAAAGGGATTTAGTGAGTATTAAAGATGATCAAGTTCAAATCTCCATGCAAACCAGAGGGGATGACAAGGACTTCATATGAAAGGGCTATTCTTATTCCAAAGAAGTGAGACCCTAATGACGGAATCTCAGGCACTGGTTCTTCTCGGGGCAAAAGGTGGATACATAGGCTTTCCTGTGTGCCTCATACATCTCAGCTTAGGCCACTGGGACCCTAGGACACAGAGGGTTAGGGACAGAGAAGATAAAGTACTGTGTTTGGAATGAAAAAGATGCAAAGGCACCAAGGAGCAATGCTGGAGGAAATGTGGAGGCCACTCTGCCTCCTGCCGGGAGTCACCCAGATCTGCAGGAGGCCACTCTGTCACCTGCTGGGAGCTGCCGAGAGCTGCAGGAAGCCAAAGTGACACACGCTAGGAGCTGCCTACAGCTACTGGAGTCCACCCTGCCACCTGCTGGGAGCTGCCCAGAGCTAGAGAAGGCCACCCTGACAACTGCTGGGAGCTGCCTAGAGCTTAAGGCGGCCACCCACCTCCTGATGGGAGCTGCCTACAGCTGCAGGACACCACCCTGTCACCTGTAGGAGCTGCATAGAGCCACAGGAGGCCACCCTGCCCCCTGCTGTGAGCTACCTGGAAGTGCAGGAGGCCAAATTACCACCTGCTTGGAGCTGCCTACAGCTAAAGGAAGCCACCCTGCCACCTGCTGGGAGCTGCCTGGAACTGCAGGAGGCCACACTCCTGCTGGTAGCAGCAGAGAGCTTCAGGAGGCCACACTGCCACCTGCTGGGAGCAATCTAGAGCTGCAGTAGGTCACCCTACCACCTGCTGGCAGCTGCCTGGAACTGCAGGACGCCACACAACTGCTGTGAGCTGCCTAGACTGTCAAATGGCCACCCTGGACCTGCTAGGAGCTACCCAGAGCTGCAGGTCACCCACCCCCTGCTGGGAGCAGCCTAGAGCTTCAAGAAGTCACCCTTCCACATGCTGGGAGGTGCAAAGAGCCACAGTAGGCCACTCTGCCACCTTCTGGGAGCTGCCTGGAAGTGCAGGAGGCCAACCCCTCCTGCTGGGAGCTGCCTAGAGCTGCAGGAAGCCACCCTGCCACCTGCTGGGAGCTGTCTGGAACTGCAGGAAGCCACACAACTCTTGCTGGTAGCTGTGGAGAGCTTCAGGAGGCCACACTGCTACCTGCTGGGAGCTGTCTAGAGCTGCAGGGGGTCACCCACTTCCTGCTGGGAGCTTTCTAGAGCTTCAAGAAGCCACCCTGCCACCTGCTGGGAGATGCAAAGAGCCACAGGAGGCCACTCTGCCACCTACTGGGAGCTGCCTAGAGCTGCAGGAGGCCACCCTGCCACATGCTGGGAGCTGCCCAGAGCTGCAGGAGGTCCCCTGCCTCCTGTTGGGAGTTGCCTAGAGCTACAAGAGTCCACTCTGCTACCTTCTGGGAGCAGCCCAGAGCTGCAGGAGGCCAAACAGCCACCTGCTGAGAGCTGCTGAGAGCTACAGGAGGCCACCCTGCCACCTACTAGGAGCAGTCTAGAGCTGCAGGAGACCACCTTGCCTCCTGCTGGGAGCTGTATAGAGGTACAGGAGGGGAGGAAACCCTGCCTCCTGCTGGGAGCTGCCTTGACCTTCAAAAGTCCACTCTGCCACCTGCTCAGAGCTGTCCAGAGCTGCAAGAGGCCACCCACCTCCTGCTGGGAGCTGCCTAGAAGTGCAGAAGGCCAAACAGCCACCTGCTGGGAGTAGCCTGGAACTGCAGGAAGCCACGCTGCCACCTGCTGGGATCTCTCTAGAGCTGTAGGAGGGCACCCTGCCACCTGCAGGGAGATGCCTTCGGCTGCAGGAGAGCTAAGAGCTGCAGGAGGCCACCCTGCCACCTGCAGGAAGTTGCCTAGAGCTGCAGGAGGCCAAACTGCTAGCTGCTGGGAACTGCCCAGAGCTGCAGAAGGTCCCCTGCCTCCTATTGGGAGGTGCCTAGAGCTACAAGAGTCCACTCTGCAGCCCAGAGCTGCAGGAGGCCAAACAGCCACTTGCTGGGGGTAGCCTGGAACTTCAGGCCACCCTGCCACCTCCTGGGAGCTGCCCAGAGCTGCAGGAGGCCAATCACCTCCTGCTGAGGGCTCTCTAGACCTGCAGGAGGCCACCCTGCCACCTGCTGGGAGAGGTCAGAGCTGTAGGTGGTCACCCTGTGATCTGTTGGGAGCTGCCTACAGCTACATGAGAGTTCAGAGCTGCAGGAGGCCACCCCACCTCCTACTCAGACCTGCCTAGGGCTGCAAGAGGCCAAATTGCCACCTGCTGGAAGTGTCTACAGCTGCAGGAGGCCACCCTGCCACCTGCTGGGAGTTGCCAGAAATAAAAGGAGGCCCCCCTGCCAGCTGCTGGGGGAGCTCAGAGTTGCAGGAGGGTACCTTGCCACTTGCAGGGAGCTGCCTACAGCTGCATGAGAGGTCAGAGCTGCAGGAGGCCACCCTGCCACCTGCAAGAAGCTGCCTACAGCTGCAGAAAACACCCTGCCACCTGCTGGAAGCTGCCTAGAGCTGCAGGAGGTCCCCTGCCTCCTGTTGGGAGGTGCATATAGCTGCAGAAGGCCCCCCTGCTACCTGCTAGGAGCAGCCAAGAGCTGCAGGAGGCCACCCTGCCACCTGCTGGGAGCTGCTTGGAATTGAAGGAGACCACCCTGCCACCTTCTGGGAGCAGTCTAGAGCTGCAGGAGACCACATTGCCACCTACTGGAAGCTGTTTAGAGGTGCAGGAGGGCACCCTTCCACCTGCTAGCATCTGAATAGAGCCACAGAGGCCACCCCCCCCCTGCCCCTGCTGGGAGCTGCCTACAGCTGCAGGAAGACACTGTGCCACCTGCTGGGAGCTGCCTAAAGCTTCAGGAGGCCACCATGCCACATACTGGGAGCTGCATAGAGCCACAGTAGGCCACTCTGCCACCTGCTGGGAGCTCCCTGGAAGTGCAGAAGGCCAAAATGCCACCTGCTGGCAGCTGCCTACAGCTACAGGACAACACTCTGCCACCTGCTGGGAGCTGCCTAGAGCTGCAAAAGACCACCCTGCTACCTGCTGAGAGCAGCCTACAGCTGCAGGAGGTCACCCCGCCACCTGCTGGGAGCTGCCCAGAGCTACAGAAGGCCATCCTGACACATGTTGGGAGCTGCCCAGAGCTGCAGGAAGCCAAACTGCCACCTCCTGGGAAAGCTCAGAGCTGAGGAGTATTCCCTGCCACCTGCCGGGAGCTGCCTACAGCTGCAGGAGGCCACCCCACCTCCTGCTGGGAGCTGCCTAGAGCTGCAGGCGACCACCCTGCCACCTGCTGGGAGTTGTCTAGATCTGCAGGAGGCTACCCTCCCACCTGCTGGGAGAGGTCAGAGCTGCAGGAGGGCATCCTGCCACCTGCAGGGAGCTGCCTACAGATGCATGAGGCCACCCTGTCACCTGCTGGGAGCTGTCTAGAGTTGCAGAAGACCACCCTCCCTCCTGCTGGGAGCTGCCTAGAGCCAAAGGAAGCCACTCTGCCACCTGTTGGGAGATGCCTGGAAGTGCAGGAGGCCACCCTGCCCCTAGCTGGGAGCTTCCCACAACAGCAGGAGGCCACCCTGCCACCTGGTGAAAGCTGCCTACAGCTGCAGGAAGCCACCCTGCCACCTGCTGTGTGCTGCCTACAGCTGCTGCAGGCCACCCTGACACCTGCTGGGAAAGGTCAGAGCTGCAGGAGGGCCACCTTCAGGGAGCTGCCTAGAGCTGCAAAAAACCACCCTGCCTCCTGCTGGGAGCTACCTACAGCTGCAGGAGGCCACCCTTCCACCTGCTGAGAGCTGCTTGGAACTGAAGCAGGTGGCCCTGTCACCTGCTGGGAGCACTCTAGAGCTGCAGGAGACCACCTGGCCTCCTGCTAAGAGCTGCCTAGAGCTGCAGGAGGCCAAACTGTCTTCTGCTGGAAGCTGCCTACAACTGCAGGAGTCCACCCTGCCACCTTCTGGGAGTTGCCCAGAGCTACAGGAGGCCACCCACCTCCTGCTGGGACCTGCCTAGAGCTTCAGGAAGTCCACCCTGCCACCTGTTGGGAGCTGCATAGAGCCATAGGAGGCCACTGTGCCACCTCTTGGGAGCTGCCTGGAAGTGCAGAAGGCCACCCTGCCACCTGCTGGGAGCTGTCTACAGGTGCAGAAGTTCACCCTGCCAACTGCTGGGAACTGTGTGCAGCTGCAGGAGTCCACCCTGCCACCTGCTGGAGCTGCCTAAAGCTTCTGCAGGCCACCCTGCCACCTGCTGGGAAAGGTCAGAGCTGCCTAGAGCTGAAAAAAAACACCCTGCCCCCTGCTGAGAGCTGCCTACAGCTGCAGGAGGCCACCCTTCCACCTGCTGAGAGATGCTTGGAACTGAAGCAGGCGACCCTGTCACCTGCTGGGAGCACTCTAGAGCTGCAGGAGACTATCCCACCTCCTGCTGAGAGCTACCCAGAGCTACAGTAGGCCACCCTGCCTCCTGCTGGGAGCTGCCTGGAACTGCAGGAGGCCACCCTGCCACCTGCTAGATGCTGTCTAGTGCTGCAAGGGGTTCATGGCCTGCCAACTTATCAATGATACTTTTTCTAGTTTCTTTGGAAGGTGTTCCTCGTTGGTGGGTACCTTTATTTTTTAATTAATTCTTTTCCACTAACAGTAATCCTTTGCCTTCCCTCCCCACAGAAGCACCTGGTGGCACAATGGACCTGACAAGATTTTTGTGAGGATTAAATGTAATGTATAAAATCTATATAAATGTTTATTCCCTTCCTTTCTTCCCCTCTCTCAAAGTGAGGGTTCGGGAGGAGGGAAAAGGAAAAGGAAAGGAAATAAAGAAGAAAAATCCTTGTAGCAAATTGTCAAGCAAAACACATTCCTGCACTGTCTATATCAAAAAAAAAAAATGTGTCTCCCACGGCCCCCTGAGACCATCACCTGCCTTCCAGGAGGTGGGCGGCATGTCTCACCTAAAGTCCTCTAAAACTGTTATTAGTCATTTGCATCCATTAGAATTCTTACATTTTTCAAAGTAGGCTTTTTTTACAATATTATTTTTATTGTGTAAAACATTTCTATGATTTGCCTACTTCACTCTGCATGATCTGTATAAGATTTCCTACGTTTTGCTGGAATCTCCCCTTTTGTCATTTCTTATGACATGTTAGTATTCCATTTTATTCACTTTAACTGCATGTTAAAAAACATTAATTAATTAATTAATTTTGAGTTCCAAATTCTCTCCCTCCTTTCCACCTCACTAAGAAGTCAAGCAATTGGGGCAGCTAGATGGTGCAGTAAATAGAGCACCAGCCCTGGTGTCAGGAGGACCTGAGTTCAAATTTGGCCTCAGACACTTGACACACTTACTAGCCAGATGAATGGGCAAGTCATTCAACCCCAGTTGCCCTCCAAAAAGCAAAAAAAAAAAGCCAAGCAATTAATAGCAATTATACATGTGAAGTTATGCAAAATATGTCAGCTATATTGCAAAAGAAAACACACATTTTAAAAAACAAGAAAAGTAAATAAAGTTTTAAAAATATGTTTCAATCTGCATTCACTTTATCCGTTCTGTCTCAAGAGGTGGATAGCATTTTTCTTCATGCATCTTTTGAAATTGTCTTGTATCATTGTCTTGATCAAAATAGAGAGATGCAGTTTATCCTTCTTACAATATTGCTGTTACTGTACACGAATGTTCTCCTGGTTCTGCTCATTTTGCTCTGTAATAGTTCATGTAAGTCTTCCAAGGTTTTCCTCACACCATTCTGCTTATCATTTCTTATAGCACAATAGTACAACATCATAATCAGGTACCACAACTTTTCAACCATTCCCCAGTTGATAGGCATCTCCTTGATTTCTAATTCTTTTTTTTTTTAAACAAATGCTTTATTAACTTCTGTTTTACATCATTCATTTCCACCAGATTTTGAGTTACAATCATTTTCCCCCCATTATTCCCCTACCCAACCTCCCAGAATAGTAGTCCCACAAGATATCGCTTCCTCCAATCTGCTCTCTCCCATACCCCATCGACTTTTCCATTAGAGGAAGGTGAATCTTTGTGTCCCAATGCCTGCACATCTTATCTCCCAATTACAAGCAAAAGAGTATTAATAATAGTATTTATATATATTTGAAACATTTAATGTTAAGACCTCGAATTTCAGATCCATTTCCTCCCTCCCTTGTCACCCATTCCCTCTGGGAGATAAGTAATTCAGTATATGTTGTACATGTCTAGCTATGCAAAACATTATCATAGTAGATATATTGTACAAGGCTGCTTATAATTCCCTCCCACTCATCCCACTCCCCCACCTGGTACATTCCCTACATGATCCTGTCCCTCTTTTATAGTGGGTACTTCCAACCTCCCCTCACCCCAAGGATGCCCTCCCATCCATCATCCCTCCTCCCATCCCCCTTCCCCCTATCCTGTTGCAGGTTGAGATATCCCATTTAGTTTGTATGTCATTTTCTCCCTGAACCAAATTCAGTGTGAATGTGGTTTTGCCTTTTTAGCCTTCCTTATTCTCCCCCTCTTTTGCAACCACTTCCCCTTGCTTCTTCTGCATGGGGTAGTTTATACTACCCTGTCTCTCCCCATCTCCTCTTGCCACTTTCCTCTCTCACCTCATAATTTCATCCCTTGAGCATTCTCCCTTCCCAACAAATTCAACCTATGCCCTCTATCCATATATAACTGTAACCATATACACACACATTCACATATGTATTCATATGACCACACACCCCTCTTCCATTATTTTCATAGTGAGAAAGATATCAGTCACAGTTATTGCTTTTCCATATAGGAATGTAAATAGTTCAACTTTGATAAGTTCCTTTTGATTTCTTTTCCCTGATTACCTTCTCAGGCATCTCTTCCTTCCTATGTCTGGATGTCAAATTTTCTATTCAATTCTGGCTTTTTCCTCAAGAATGCTTGAAAGTCCTCTATTCCACTGAATGACCATATTTTCCCCTGAAACAAAATACTCAGTTTTTGCTGGGTAGGTGACCCTTGGGTTCATTCCCAGTTCTTTTGCCCTCTGGAATATCATATTCCATGCCCTTCGATCCCTCAGTGTAGAAGCTGCCAGGTCCTGGGCTATTCTGATTGTGTTTCCACAGTATTGAAATTGTTTCTTCCTGGCTGCTTGTAGCATTTTCTCCTTGATCTGGGGATTCTGGAACCTGGCTATAATATTTCTGGGAGTTTTCTTTTTGGGATCTTTTTCAGGAGGTGATCTGTGGATTCTTTCAACCTCTATTTTGCCCACTGGATCTAAAACATCAGGGCAGTTTTCCTTGAGAATTTCTTGAAGGGTGATTTCTAGGTTCTTTCTTTGATCATGGCTTTCAGGTAGTCCAATACTTTTAAAATTGTCTCTCCTGGATCTATTTTCCAGGTCAGTGGTTTTTCCCATGAGATATTTCACATTGCCTTCTATTCTTTCATTTGTTTGGATCTGCTTAACAGCATCTTGATTTCTCATAAAGTCATTAGCTTCATTTGCTCCAGTCTAACTCTGAAGGAATGAATCTCCTCAGTGAGCTTTTGAGATTCTTTTTCCATCTGGCAAATTCGACTTTTTAAGGCATTCTTCTCCTCATTGCCCTTTGGGCCTCCTTTGCCATTTGAGTTAGTCTATTTTTTAAGGTGTTGTTTTCCTCAGTCAGGCTGTTGACCCTCATTTCATACTTTTCCTGTATCCTTCTCATTTCTCTTTCCAATTTTTCCTCCACTTCTCTTATTTGATTTTTAAAGTCCTTCTTAAGGTCCTCTATGGCCTGCAACCCACTCATGTTTTCCCCTGGGGCTTTTGGAGCAGGACTTCTGACCTCACAGTCCTTTTTCCTGCTCTATGCCCCCAAAATAGGAGTCTAGGGTTGCATTTTTCTGTTTCCTTTGCCTTGGCATGTTGCCACTTAATTACTTGACTTTTGGGCTTATTGCCATACTATGGCTTTAAGGCCAGATAGAGGAATTTTTGTCCCGAACGTGTGGGGGCAACTTCCATTTCTGGCAAGCTGTAAACCCACCCACAACTTCCACCCTAGATCACAATCCAGATCCAGGGAGGTTAAAGCAAGAGCGATTATCCCCCAAGACTGATCGCTGGATCTCCCTACAAATTTGCAGGCTGGGAGCGGGAGCTGCCTCTGAAAACTACAAAATGGCGTTTGTCCTCAGCGGCTTCTAGCCCCCAGGGGAGGGAGCCGACGCATTCCCTAATACCAGTCCCAAAGTCCATAGGACACTAACCTCTTACTTTGTCCTAGGCAAGTCTATGTTGACAATTCTGGAGTTGCCACAGCTCCTGGTGTTCTGGGGTTCCTCCAGCTGGCTGCTGGCCCTGCCGCCCTGGGGCTAAAACCTCGGCTCATGCGGACCTGGGCTCGGCTCGGCTCCTGCGCTCTGCGCTCTGCGCTCTGTGCGCTGCCAGGTCCCAGACCACTGCTCTGGTCCTTCCTGCAGGGCTGCTGGGCTGTCCTCAGCGGGAGTTTAGCTTCTCTGTGTCGTTCTGTGGGTGCTGGGGCTCCAGAAGTTGTTCAGAGTCCCGTTTTACATCGTTTGGAGGGAATCTGGGGGCAGAGTGGCTTGGATGAGCTGTTTCTACCCCGCCCTGATTTCTAATTCTTTGCCAACACAAAAAGAGCTGCTATAAATATTTTTGTATTAATATATCTTTTTCCCTTTTCTGTGATTTCTTTAGGATATAGGCCTAATTGTTGGGTCACATAGCGTGCAAACTTTTATAGCCATTTGGGCATAATTTCAAATTGTTCTCCAGACTGGTTAGACTAGTTGACAACTCAACCAATAGTGCATCAGTGTACAAATTTTTCCACATCTTCTCTAGCATTTGTCATTTTCCTTTTCTGTCATGTTAACCAATCTGATAAGTGTGAGATAATATCTCAGAGTTGTTTTCATTTGCATTTCTCTAATCAGTAGTGATTTAGAATATTTTAGGTGATTATTGATAGTTTTTTTCTTCTTCCAGAAACTTTCTTTAGACATTTATCAGCTGGGGAATAGCTTTTATTTTTATAAATTTGGCTCAATTCGCTATATGTTTGAGAAATGTGAGTGTACAAAATTGTCCCACTTTTCTGTTTTCCTCCTAATTTTGGCTGCATTAGTTTTGTTTGTGCAAAAGCTTTTTAATTTCACAGAATCAAAATTATTCATTTTACTTTCTGTGATCTCCATTTTTGTCAAAAACTTTCTTTGTCCATAGATCTGACAGTTACATTTTCCCATGCTCCCCTAATTTATTTATGATATCACCTGTTATGTCTAAATCACATACCCATTGTGTCTCCATCTTGGTATGAAGTGTGAGTTGTTGCTCTATGCCTAATGTGGGAGCTGCCTACAGCTGTAGGAGGCCACCCTGCCACCTGCAGTTTCTGCCAAACTGCTTTTCAGTTTTTCCAGGCAATTTTTGTCAAATAGTGAGTTGTTGTCCCAAAAGCCTTTATTAAGCACTTATTACATGCTAAGCTCCAAGAATACAAATGCAAGTAGAAAAAAAGGCAATTTCTATTCTCAAGGAGGTTATATTCTAAAGGGAGAAGACAGCCCATAAAGGGCATAAGGGGCAGTCCAGAAATTCAGGAGTAGACTGATGAATAGCAGTGAAAATTTGAAGTCAAGCATACCTAAGTTTGAATCCTACCTCATATATATACTGGATAGATGACCCTGGATAATCACTTAACCTATTTGGCTTAGTTTCCTCATCTGTAAAATGGGGATGATAATAGTGCCTTCCTCCCAAGTTTATGGTGATAATCATTTGAGAAAATATCTATGATTTGCACACCTTAAAGTGCCATATAAATGTTAGCTATGATGATGATGATGATGATTGTGGTAGTGACTGACCTGGGCATTTTCCTTAAAATGGACATTCCTGGAAGAACCAGCTAATCAGAAGAAGGGGCTACAAGGGCAGAGTGAACTTCCAGTGTGAGAAGGCCAAGAAAGCAGCTTCAGATTCCAGGCTGAGAAGGCTGAGAAGGCTGCTGTGGCATGGTAGAGGAAAGTCCAGAGAATCAGGATTGGAGGTACAATAGCTACACCACTTACCGCAGAGCATAGTTTTGAAGAACAAATGAGAGAGTGTACGTAAACTAATTTGAAAACCTTAAAACACTATGCAAAAGTCAGTAATTATGCTTATTATTAAATAGAGCACCAAGACTGACTTCCACTATACCACACAGGTTATAGTTAGAGTCCTCCTTCTACGTTATAGAAAGCTGAGCTGAGCACAGTAGACTAAGGAGCAGGAGTCATTGTCCCTCCCCTGGACATGGGAATATTATTTCCTTTTCAAGGTTATTCAGAATGAGTCCCCAGCCACATTTCTGGGCTTCTAAACACCATGTGCCTGGTGTTTCTCTAAATTGCCACCAGGTGTCTACAGAGACTGACCGTTCATTTCTCTAGCACCAAGTTCGGTGATGTCAAAGTAGGAGAGAAACCTTTCAAAAAGTAACCCAATCTGGAGATCAGATACGGTAATGAACCATACCTCTATCCTCCAGGCAGAAATGTGGGGGGCTACCAGGGAAGAATACTGCATACATTGTAAGAGGGGGCTCTAAGTTGTTTTTGCTGAAGTGCTCTTCCTTGTTATAGGGGAGTGTTCCAGGTTAAAGGGGAGATGGGAGTGAACTATATAAACAAATAACTGCATTGTAAAAATAAGAGGCATCAATTAAACAAATTTAATAGTAATGATAGCTAGCATTTAAATAGAGCTTTAAAGTTTGCAAGGTGCTTTTTATGTTATCTCATTTGATCCTTAAAACAACCCCATGAGAGAGGTGCTATCATAATCCCTATTTTATATATAAGGAAACTGAGGTGTAGAGAATTCATGTGATTAACCCAGGGTCACAAAGCTAGTGAATGCCTGGAGCAAGATTTGAACTCAGATTATCCTGGCTTCAAGTTCAGCCCTCTACTTAATGTGCCACCAATCTATCTTAGTTAAAAAGCAAAAATGGAAACCATATAGTCTTGGGCCTGGAAAGAAACCCACTGAATTACCTTACCTTTCACTCATGTTAGCAATGAAATTATTCCAATTGGGTGAGACTCTGTGTTTCTATTCCACCTGAACTAAGAGGGAATCTTCTCCCCTCAGTCTCTCACCCCAGTGTCTAGAATCCTTCACTTCTCAGAATTTTCCCCCCAGGGTGAACTCAGAATAGCCATTGAAAGTGCCTTAGGATGATAAGTCTATGACCTGAGTGGGCAGGAACCTCAGAGGCCCAGCCAGGCCAAGCTGACTTATCACTTTGTGTTGATAAATATTGACTTTGCTGACACTTCTGTCAGGGGGCAAGTCAGAAGAATCATAGGGTTTAGAGCTGGAAAGGACCTCAGACATTATCTAATTGAACCCCCTTATTTTACGAAGGAAGTAGGCCCAGAAAGACCATACAGGTCACACAGATAATTAACAGGAATTTAGTGTTTGAGCCTGGAGTCTCTAACTCCAAATCTGACACTATTTCTGTTACAATATTCTGCCTCCCTTAGGAGCAATATACCAACACCAAAGCTTCATCAGCCATACTCCCCTCCCTTCTTCCCACCCTCTTACCTTCGCAAAACTAGATGCAGCTGTACACCCCCACAGCTGAGGTTTAATTGAAGCAGAGGCACAGGTGTCATGATGACCCAAGAAGACTCCCAGACCTTATAGGCCTGTGCTGAAGGGATCCAAAGAGGCCAACCCATGACACCCAAAAAGGATGTGAGGCTCTCAAGACTAAAGTCCTGGTGTTACAATAGAGAAATATTCCCATAAGGAAGAAAAGGGAGAGGCATCTAAAGAGACTAACATGGCTTCACCAGGTACTCTGTGATGAGCTCAGATTTGGGGAGAACATGTATAAAAGATTGGGGCATCTTCTTTAGAGGTGACCCAAGAACACTATCAAATGGTGACAGGTCCCTTTAAGAACTGAATAGGAAAACCTAAAGAAGAGAAATACACCAAGGACAGCAGAAATGGACTTTAAAACTACATCCAGAGAAAAAGAGGAATAAGGGTGGTGTTGGCCTGCTGGGGAAAATGGAATAAAGTGAACGGATGACAAAGCGAAAGCAGAACTAAAGAGAATGACCTTTATGTTGCAGGGGAAGGGTTTAAGGAGGTAATTGGAGACAAAGTAAGTAAGGAGAGCATATGAGAATATTTAACTGTTCTCAATACACTTGAGTCTCTGGGCCCAAGGTAATTACAATCAAAGTTCTGAATAAAACATAGCTGTGATTTCTGAACTATTACCAGTTGTTGTTGAGGTGTTTTAGAAAACAGTGTGGGCACAGTAACACTGGGGATAAGAAAATACCCTCTTTAAAGAAAGGGAGATTCAGATTCCCAAAATTATTGCTTTTGTAAGCATTGATGGCAAGTTGAATTCTATAAAGGGTTATTAAATGGACAATTAATGAGCCCTTAGAAAATGAAATATTGAGCACCAAGAGCCAACTTTGGTTCACTAAGAATAAGTCATGCCAGACTAATCTCATTTCTTTTTTGGACAGGGTTATTAGACTGGTAGGTCAGAGAAATACGAAAGACAAGTGTTTCTGGAATTCAACAGGACGTTTGACAAAGTCATAATATCTTGTGGACAAAATGAAAGTAGTCAAAAGAATAGTAAATATGACCCAGGAACGCCACCACCACTAGCCCAAGGATTCTAAGTTTATGCAGAGTATATTTGATCTTAGAGGCTGATCCCAAGGGGCTATTTTCTCATATTAACTCATGGCAAACTGATGGTAAAGCTGAATTCAGTTCAGATATGGCAGTGCCTAGGTTCCACCAAATGTAGGTGATGGAGTCACCAATTTCTACATAGATATTCAAGGTAGAATAAGGATATCAGGTATAGGATAATCTTGATTTCACCCATTGTAGAAAATAAATAAGCTGAAAATGAGTACAGGAGTCCATAAATTAGTACAGAAACACAAGTACTCAAATAATCCATTATATTTGTAACAATCCATTAGATTTGTAATCCATACTTCCTCCTATGACTCAATGACAAAAAGGGTTTCAGATTCACTAGACTTCTCCCAGAAGATAAGAACACTTTGAGAGGCGGTTTTTAAAAAATTATTCTCCTTTACATCAAATCTCTCCTCTCTCGACAACCCTGACAATGTTGTTGCTGTTCATCCTTCATTCTCAGATAGTACCTTGGACAAGTCACTTAAATTCCTTGGGCTTCACGGTCTTCATCTATAAAAAAGGGACACTTCCTATATGGCATTTATTATATATACACATATTATTATTATTATTATTATTTTATCTTTTATATTTAGATCTATGCTTCTAAAAATGGTATCTGAGACAAACTGAGACCAGAGGAAAACCTTAATTTAGGAAGGCCAAGGTCATCCACTACATCCTGAACCATAGCCAGTCATCATGACCATAACAAATCACAGAACTGGCAAAGTTCAGACCTATTGGCCCCATATGGTATGACTTTAGACCCTCAACTGCTCAGTGATCCCCTTCATATCCTTTAAAAACATTGGTATCTTAACAAGACAATTGATTACTTGAAATCACCTGAGCATGCATGGAAAGACCATTATCTAGAAATCTAGTGTCTGATCTCCTCTCAGAAAAGGAAATACAAAAGCATAAGCAAGCAGCTAGTAGTTGGAGGTCCAAGAGCTTCCCTCTGAGGTTTGTTTGAATTAACACAAGCTAATTCCTTGGGGAAAGATTTTGTGATGAGTTGAAGAGAATCAGTTATACCTCTTGGACTATATATAAAAACAGCAAGCTAGTTTGGAACCAGTCAAGTGAGTCAAGTGACAGAGGACCCCAAAATTCAGGAGCTGAGGATTCTAGGTCCCTGAAAAGGAATCATCCAAGAGACTGGACAAGTAAAAGACAACACATCCAGTCAGAGAATAAGACATGCCAAGAACAAAGAGAAGGTCCCCCAAGAAAAGGCAACCGTGTATCTAGGAAAAAAAATTGATCAGTCAGTCAACAAGCATTTATTTAGTGCTCAGGTCATGCTTTGGTGGATTGCTAGCCCAAAGACCTGATGATATGTCAGTGTTGGTAGCAGTTGGCATAGCAGTAGCTGCTGGTGGCATCTTTGTAAAGAGCTGAAAGGCACAATTTGACACAATGAGGAAAGTCAGCTTCACAGCTCTACAAGGGCACCAACCCTCAGATCCCAGGGGAAAAAAATGCTATACCTAAGACAAACTTTATGAAAACTTCATGAATAAAGAAAAGGGCTTCTAGTAACCAGGAGATGTGAAGTACTACTTTATGACACAGCCTTTCTATATGTGTGCCTCATTCCCATTTTACTTAAAGTTTATGGCCACTCTTCTCCAGGGACCTTGTCCATGCAAGAAGAGAGTGATTTAGGACAATTGCCTTTATTAAAACTGTTCTTGCTATATTTGCTTAGTAAATACTCTTTCTAAAAGCTACATAAATGACTGACAATTACTGAGAAGTATATCAGTGGGGGCTTGTGAGTTAGACACTAGAAAAACCCAGTCCCTAAATAATTTCCTTTTAGAATCCTAAGAGTCAAAGTAACAGCTGCCCTTTGAGGACCAGATCACCAATGTGAATGAGAGTTGGGAAAGTGACTTCAGAGGAGGTCCTACATGTTCATTTCTGACCACCAAGTCTTAAGAAGAGAAGAGATAAGCTGGAGCTGATTGAGAGGAGAGCAACCGTGATCATGAGTGGACTTGAAAAAATAGCATCTGAAAAAAATGGTTGCAGGAAATAGCTTAGTGGTACTGTAATATGCATGAAAGGGAATAATATGTAATAAGCCAAGAAAGGTAGATTGGAGCCAGGTTGTTAAGAGCCTTAAAAGCCAAACAAAGGAATTCATATTTAATCCTACAAGTAATAGGGAGCCAGTGGAATTGATTGAGTGAGTGACAGTGCCTCAGAAAAATCACTTTAACAGCTGTATGGAGAATAAATTGAAAAGGTTTGACTTGTTATAGGAAGACCAGGAAGGAAAGGAAGAAAACATTCGTAATATAGTAAACTTCCCTTCCTTGAAAGTATTGCAGAGGGGGCAGCTAGGAGGTGCAGGGGCTAGAGCACTCACTGGCCCTGGAGTCAGGAGGCCTGGAGTTCAAATCCAGATGCAGACATTTATTAGCTCTAGTGACTTAATACAAGTCACTTAATCCTGATGGCCTCCCCCACCAAAAAAAAGTATCATAGAGCCTAGATTACTATGTCTTGAGAATGTTATAGAGAGATTTACATCTCAGATTCAAGTATTGGACTACAGAATAGCCTTATATATTTATAGTATTTACAAAGCCTTTCACATACATCATATCTTTATACTCTTCAAAAAAATTCCATACTCTCACAGATCTGTGATCTTATTGATCACGAATTGAAAGTCATTCACATCTTACTATGTGTGATTCTTGTCCACATACTCTCTTAAATCCTTCATAAGTATCTATCCAATATGCTTGGAACTTTCCCTCAGTTTTCCAGCCATATCCCCTGTAGCATGATATGAACAATTTTATATCACAAACTATTGTCACCCTGGGTTGTGATATCTTTCCACTTGACAAGATCAATTTTGGCTAAAGCACCTTCTAAGTTCTTCTTATTGTAGCACTTGATTTATACATTAATAAATTCATTAGACAATTATGAGAGTCTATGTCATTTTCATATTTTTATCCATTTCCCCATTTTGGAGTGTCAGCTTCTTATTTTAATAGGTCAGGTCAGAAATGCCCAAATTCATGCCAGGTGATCTCATTTTTATTCTTTCTTCTAATATGGCATTTATTTTTATCTTTACTCTAACAAGTCAGTTGTCTGACTGGCCAAAGACATCTGAGTCAGCAGTGATTCCCACATCAGCAACCAGAAATTTCCTGTCAGAATATGTAAGGTACAGCAGCTATTATTATCCTCATTTTATAGATAAGGTAACTGAGACTCAGAGATATAAATGGCTTGCCCAAGGTTATATAGCTCATAAGCTTCAGAGATGGAATCTGACCCCAATATCTGCTGATGACAATCCCAATGCCCTTCTGAACTAAACTTCATTTATATTTCACTTCAATACTTATAAAAATAATTTATATTCATTTTCTTATTTGGTTCTCCCCATAACCCAAGGAGGGAGTTGCTGAAGGCATTGTTGTCATAGTACACAGCCTCCAAGATTTTGATATTCTATGCACAATGATTTGGAGGGCTGGTTAACTGGAGCTCATCAGTTCCCTCTTTCACCCTCCCCCACCCCCAATTGCCTTCACTTGTCAGGGATATATGTGAAGGGAATTCCTGTTCAAGTATAAAGTGGGCTAGACAGTCTCAAAAGGCTCTTCCAAGTCTGAGGTTTTGTGATTCAATACCACTCCCTGAGTCAGGGGATTATTGGGTGGACACATTCATTATGTAAGTATTTATTAAACCCCTACATGCAAAGCAGGATTGAAGGCAGGATGGCGGAACTGAAGATGGAAGTGGATTGGACAGTAGCTGTAACTATGTTCCCATTCCCAGTGCACAAGGCAATTCCTCCCTTAGAGCTCTGCCCCTCTTCTGGGAAGCAGCTTTCTTTTTTCTGGCTCTTACCCTTGGACTATCTACATGTACTCATGCTCCTCCTCAGGAAAGGACACGTGGAGAACTGGATAGGCATGGGAGGAGGATGGGAGGGGGGGGCGTGGAACAAGGAAAGGGTACTTTCCAAAACTTCTGCAGTAGCTTCTTGCTAATGAATTAAGCAATTGGAGGGTTGCCTCTTGGGCAAAATCCTGGCACACTCCCAATTCTATGCACAAGTTGTATGCTGTGGAGCACATCCTGGGGGAGGAAACCATAGAGAGCAAGTACCATCATTGTCCCTTGAAAACAAGCCTTGGCACAACCTGCCTTCCCAACATATTATACAATATTCCCCTTCCTTTACTCTATAATCCAGCCAGGCTGACCTTCTTGCTGTTTCTCAAACATGACACTTCATCTCCCATCTCCACACCTTTGCATTGGCCCTCTCTCATACCCATAATGCACCCCCCATCTTATCTCCACATCTTAGAATCTCTTTTTCTTTCAAAACTCAGCTCAAGTGCCCCATTTTACATGAAACCTTTATTGATCCTACAAGCTGCTAGTGCCCTCTCCCCTAAATTATACCTTGAATCTTTTATTTCCCATAACATAGTATAATGAAAAAAGATGAATGCACATGAAGCCGCAAATCTGTTATATGCAACTTGCTATTCCTTTTAAATGTAGAATAAAGTTGCCATGTAAATTTCTTTTTTCTGTCCTTTTTTTCGTTTCCTCCCTAGAGATGGCACAAATTGGTATATGTGTGCACATATATGTATATATATATATGTATATATATATATATATATATACATATACGTATGTAAATTTATTCTATACATACATCTATTTATCAGTTCTTCTCTGGATACAGATAGCATCTTTATTGATATGTCCTTTATAGTTAATATGAGTATTCATAATAATCTAAATGACTTATTCACTCAAAGTCACTCTTAAAACAATATTGCTGTTACTATACACAATATTCTCTTGGTTCTGCTCATTTCACTCTTCATTATTTCATGCAAGTCTTTCCATATTTTTCAAAAATCACTGAGCTCATCATTTTTTATAACAACAGTAGTATTCCATCACAATCATATGCCACAACTTGTTAGCCATTGCCCAATTGATGGGCATCCCTACAATTTCCAGTTCTTTGTCACCACAAAGAGAGTTGCACTTTGTATCTCTGAATGTACAGTGCAGTGGATAGAGTGCCAGGCCTGGAGTCAGGAGGACCTGAGTTGAAATCCAGTCTCAGAAAATGACTGTGTGATCCTGGGCAAATCACTTAACCCTGCTTACCTTAATTTCTTCATCTGTAAAATGAACTGGAGGACAAAATGGCAAACCACTCCAGTATCCTTGCCAAAAAAAAGTGGAGTCACAAAGAGTCAAATATGAACAAAACAACCAAACATTAACAAAAGCTTTGAATGTATTTTGTACATATCCCATCAATGTTGGGAATGGGAGCAACAGTAGATTAGCCAAGAAACAATTTGGACCAAGTAGGCTTTTTTGAGTTCACCAGCAGGAAAGTCTCACCCAAAGAGGTGTCCCCAAATGAACAGTACACAAGGTTCATATAGGTTTTAAGCAGTGAGGTATAAAGTAAGGAGGACAGGGAAAAAGTTGATTGCTCAAGGTCCATGTTGCAGGGGCTCAAGGCTGATCTGTTGCAATAACACTTTTACCCATTTCAGAGTTGGGAGCTTCTGCATAACAGGATGGGGGGGGGGGGGGTAAGACTCTCAGAATAGGTTGCCCAGAAGGATACCATGACACATCTTATTTTGGGTTACTTGCATTGTAAGCACTAATGCAAGAACACAGAAATATATATGTGAACAAAATTAAGTGATTCTCAAAAGGGAGTAACTCTGTATCCACAAAACTTATTTATATTTAGAGATTATTTTCTTTTTGTCTTGGTGCTTATCACAATCCCTGTCACATAGTACTGTAAATATTTAATAAATTCATTGATCAACGTCAATTCACTTGAATTCAATCAATATTTGCTGAGTGCCTAAACCACAGTAGGCAATGACAATGCAAATATGAAAACTGGTACTGTCTTCTCTCAAGGAACTTATATCCTACAAGGAGGAAAGTAAGGAAGAGAGCTATACAAATAGCTAAAAGTTAGAAAATATTTGAGTGTCTAGGACTAGCATGAAAGATTCAAGACAAGAGATATCATTTCTTTTTTTTGTTGTTGTTAAGTAACTTGCCCAAAGTCACACGGCTAGGTTTTTGTTTGTGTGTGTTAAGTGTCTGAGGCCGAAACCGAACTCAGGTCCTTCTGACTCCAGGGCCAGCACTCCACTCGAGCCACCTAGCCTCCCCAAGAGGTATCATTTCTTGCTGAGGGAATAAGAGAAGTTGGCACTTGTGCTGGGCCTTCACGATAGAGAAGGATTTCACTAGATATAGATAGGGAATGGTGGGGTGAGAGATGGATGAAACAGAAGGACAAGATAAGAAACAATTAGGAATCCAGTTTAGCAAGAGCAGGGAAAATACAAAATTGTGTCTTGTGAAATAAGACTGGAAAGGGAGGTTTGGGGCCAGAGAATGGAGGGCCTTGCATAGAGGAATTTGTAGTTTGTTAATAGGCAATGGGAAGCCATTGAGGGTTTTTGGGCAAGGAAGTGATGTCATCAAACCTGTGCAAGGGGAAGATTACTTAGCAACTGTTGGAAGGATGCAGGGGGGTGGAGCCAAGATGGCGGAGTAGAAACAGCTCATCCAAGCCACTCTGCCCCCAGATTCCCCCCAAACTATGTAAAAGGGGACTCTGAACAACTTCTGGAGCCCCAGCACCCACAGAATGACACAGAGAAGCTAACCTCCCGCTGAGGACAGCCCAGCAGCCCTGCAGGAAGGACCAGCACAGTGGTCTGGGACCTGGCAGTGCGCAGCACGAAGGGGAGCCGAGCCGAGCCGGGTGAGCCAAGGTTTTAGCCCCAGGGCGGCAGGGCCAGCAGCCAGCTGGAGGAACCCCAGAATACCAGGAGCTGTGGCGACTCCAGAATTATCAACATAGACATGCCTAGGACAAAGTAAGAGGTTAGTGTCCTATGGACTTTGGGACTGGTATTAGGGAATGCGTTGGCTCCCTCCCCTAGGGGCTAGAAGCCACTGAGGACAAACGCCATTTTGTAGTTTTCAGAGGCAGCTCCCGCTCCCAGCCTGCAAATTTGTAGGGAGATCCAGCGATCAGTCTTGGGGGATAATCGCTCTTGCTTTAACCTCCCTGGATCTGGATTGTGATCTGGGGTGGAAGTCGTGGGTGGGTTTACAGCTTGCCAGAAACGGAAGTTGCCCCCCACACGTTCGGGAGGAAAATTCCTCTATCTGGCCTTAAAGCCATAGTGTGGCAACAAGCCCAAAAGTCAAGCAATTAAGTGGCAACATGCCAAGGCAAAGGAAGGATGCAGCAGAACCTGGAAGAAAGGAAACCAATTACTAGAACTATTACAAGAGCCCAGGAAAGAAGTAAATAGGACCTGAACTAGGATGGACAATGGGAGTGGAAAGAAGGTGACAGGTGTAAGAGATATCTTGGTAGTAGAATTGACAGGATTAGGAAACTGATTGGACAAGAGTCAAAATCTGACTCAAATCAAAAGTGACTCCAAGATTTTGAAAATGTATACTGAAAGAATGATGGTGCCATGGTCATCATAGTTGGCATGTATATGATACTTTAAGCCTTATAAAAAGTTTTTTTTTTCTTTTGGCCTATTCTGCTTTTTAAGGAGCTCTTTTCTTCAGGGAATATTTGCACCTCTTTTACCATTAGATCAACTCTGGTTTTTTAAGTGTTATTTTCTTCAGCATTTTTGGTCCCTCTTTTACCAAACTATTGATTCTCTTATCATAATATTTCTGAATCACTCCCATTTCTTTCCCCAAATTTTCTTCTAGCACTCATCACTTTTTTAACTCTTCTAGGAATTTTCATTTGGCCTGGGTCCAATTAGCATTTTTCTTTGATGTTTTGCTTGTGCCTATTTTTGCATTATTGTCTTCTTCTGAGTTTGGATCTTGGTCTTTCCTGCTACTATAGTAGTTTTTTTTTTTTTAATGGCCAAGTTCCTTTTTTGTGGTTTGCTCATTTTTTTTCCAGTCTAGTTCTTGACTTTGAACTTCATTTTAAAGTTGTGCTCTGCTCATTTGGGGGTGGGGAGGCACTGTTCCAAGGTTCAGGCCTTTTCATGCAGTGGTTTTTAGAGCTAATTCTGGGGTAGGGGGAGGGGTCTGCAAGTTTTTGGTGCTTCAAAGGTGGTGTAATCTGAAGAGAGGTGTGATCATTACTCTCTTGGTGTCTGAGCTAGTCTTTACCCAAAAAGGGCCTTTCCTCCTCCACAGATACTAATGTTCCTTTTGGCCCTGGTTCCTCTCTACCTTGAAACTGCAACCAGAGCCCATGCTTCCTTGTGACTGACCACCAGCATGCCTTTCCACCCTGGAACTGTGACCCAGAGCTACATATAGACAATAGATTTGTCAATCAGCACCAACTGTGCCTAGTGTCAGCAAAGGTCCCCTATAATCTCTTTCTGAACCGTTGTCTGATTCCTTTACCATCTCTGAGCTTGAGAGCTCCTGCTGCTGTCACAGCCACCCCACAGCTAGTGCTACACCACCTGCACACTGGCCTGGCTCCCACCCCAGTATCACAGACATCTCTTGCCGAAACCCTAGGCTGGAAAAATATCTCACTCTGACCTTTTGTTGGCTCTGCCTCTCCAAAATTTGGTTGGAGGAGTTATTTTAAAGTTCTTTGGAGGGTAATGTTAGTAGAGTTCAGCTGGGTAGCTGCCTGTCCTCCACCAGGACCTCATCCTTCTTCATTTCAACATCTTTTCATTATGTGCTAAAATTTTCAAGTGCCCAAGGATTTAACATGGATTAAGTTGTTAGGGTGGTTGCTTCCTGAAAATTCCCAGGGAGGCACCTTCATTTCATCAGTTACTTGTCTCCAAGTTACACTGCTGGATGGGCCACCTCTGAGGAGTTTTCTCTAGATCCCATCCACAGAGTGTGGGTTTTTGTAATTCTCAAAGAGACACCTCTGGTGACTTAGGCATGTGCAAGGCTCTTCTCTGGTCTTTTGCTTCTATCATTGTTTGCCTAGATCCTAGGGTCCATCTTGTTTTTATTTCAAGTTGACATACTTATTAATTACCTAGATTGTGCCAAACTTGCTACTAGGCACTTAGGGTACAAAGACAAAAATAAATTCCCTTCCCTCCAGGAGTTTATATCTGGGAGAGTTGGGGTTAAAGGACTTTACACTGGGAAGATTTAGGGGCACCCATGTGTCAGGGAATAGAATGAATACACAGCTATCTGAAGGTGAAATATGTGCAAAGTAATTCCAAGAGAGAGATGATGCTAATCATTGAGGCCTTCTGGGGCCCTTTTCACATCTTACTCATAAACTGGTCAAAAATGTCCCACTCTAAGCCCTAGCTCTGGCCTTTGGGGCCCAAAGTGGAAGAAGGAGTCAAGATGGGTAACCACTTGTTCTCTGTACCCCTGTATCAGATAAAGTAAAATAACAAAGCTTGGGGCAGGTAGGTAGTACAGTGGATGAGCACCAAGCCTAAAGCCAGGAAGACTTATCTTCCTAAATTCAAATCTGGCCTCAAATACTTACTAGCTGTGTGACCCTGGGCAAGTCATTTAACCCTGTTTTCTTCAGCTTCCTCATCTAGAGAAGGAAATGACAAACCATCGAAGTATCTTTGCCAAGAAAACCCCAAATGGAGTCATGAAGAGTCAGACACAACTAAACAACAAAAGATTTCTGTCTCTCCTTTTTCATCCAGCTGAGGACCTTAAAGGTCAATTAATTCCACCTGTTCCTCATTAGTGATCCCTGTTGGGCAGCAGTGGATAGAGCCTGGGCCTGGAGTCAGTAGGACTCATCTTTCTGAATTCAAATCCAGGTTCAGACACTTACTAGCTGTGTGACCTTGGGCAAGTCACTTCACCCTGTTTGCCTCAGTTTCCTCATCTGTCAAATGAGCTGGGAAAGGAAATGGCAAACCTCTCCAGTGTCTTTGACAAAAAAACCCCAAATGGGCATAACTAAATTGATGGAACAACAAAAGAAACTGCTTTGGTGCACCCCAAGACTACACTCTGTTCTTCACACACATTATTCTGTCACCCATCTCCATTCAATTTCCTCTCACAACTCCATTTCCCATCTTCCTGCCTTTGCTCCATCTGTTGCCTATGCCTGGAATGCACTCTCTAATTTCTACCTCTTAGAACAACACTAGTCCTTTAAGACAGAACTCAGGTACCATCTTTGGTATGAAGCCAAAGATCCTCCAACTCTTTGTACCCTCCCCCTCAAACTACCATTTATTTGTATTTATAGTTGTGCCATATCTGGACACATAGGAAATCTCATTAACTATGCATATTTTCAATATATGAAATGAATGAAATTTTCAACATTTTACTTAGCATAAATGAGATTTCATAGGAAGACATAGAAAACACATAGGAAATATTAATTAACTAAGTTAAATTAATCTCACCAATATAGAAAATAGTCCCCAATAACTAATGAAAGCTTTTATTCCATATGAAATTGTAGTGGCTAAAATTTATGCTAATTTAATAAAATGTTGTTGAAAATTTCATTCATTTCATTTCTTGGATATATGCACAGTTAATGAAATTTCCTATTTTCCCAGACTTTAGGGGCACCCTGTATATTTAAATATGTGCCCATTGACTATTCTATTCAAACATAAGCTTCTGATAAAAAGGAGTTTTTTCATTATGTACTTGTATTCCTAGTACCTAGCATAGGGCCTGGTCAGGCATCTCATAAATACTTATTTATTAATTGCTTAATTGATTGATGGTGCCTTCCCTTACAAGATTCCCTTCCTTCTATCTACTCAGTATATGTCTTCTATGTCCACAGTTATTTTAATGTCGTTTTCTCCATTAGGCTATGAGCTTCATGAGGGCAGGCTTGCTTTTCTTTGTATCCCCAGTGCTTGGTATGGTGCCTAGCACATAGAAAACATTTAATGAGTGCTTGCTGATCAGTTGTTGATTGAAGCAGATGAGCAGGTGGTCTCAATACAATATTTTCTATTCTCAGAGTCCTCCTATAAAAGCCATCTCTTCAGAAAGGACTCACCTCCATCTTTGAGTTGTCTACTGTCACCAGCAGGCCCTGCCTCCATAGACCTAGACCCAGACAAACCAGTGAGCTCCCAAGGAGCCCCAAGTGAATTGTAGTTGTTGCATGATAATACGGATTTCACAGAGACTTTCTTATGATAAAAACCATCAGCACATTATAATCATAATGCTGGTAATGATAATTATCATCATTGGAGGGATTCTGAGCCCTTTACAAGCCTGGGTAGAACCTCTTTTCACCATTATGCAAACCAACCACACAGTTGAGACAACACAGTCATTAAGGTCAAGCCCTCTGGCTGTCTTTGCAGAAGGCTGGCTAGGATAACCAAGCTGGCCCATCACTTGTCCTTCCACAGTGTGTTCAGAGAGTATATAGATCACAAGTGGTTCAGAAATCCCACACAGGGCTGACTGTCTGCAAAAGTGGAGCTTGAAATTACCCACCCACCCACCCCAAAACCTTCAGACAGCTGGTCCAGCCTACATTAGATTGCTTAGGAAATGAGAGAGTAGCTCTGGGCTATAATTGAAGGGCTAGTCTTGCAGATGACAAAAACCTAAGACCTGCCCAAACACAGCTTTCTCGGGAATTGCCTGAACTCAGAAGCCTGCATCTTGAAACCTTTAGAGACTTCCCCAAGAATGCTTTTATGAAACCCCTGCTTGTCCTTCCTTTGCCTCCTCAGAAAACAGAAATCAGAAAAAATGAATTGAATAGAGAAACTAGGAATGGGGAGGGGACGCTAGCTAAATTCCAACAGAATTAAAAGAAAAAGAACTCACTCGGAGTTACTTGCCAGTAATAACCAAAACACACCTTCAAGATAAAATCATGAAGGTAGATGACATTTGTCTTAAGCATCCTGACCTCTCCTTTTAGCATTTTTCTGATCTGCCATTTCAATATCAGGGAACCAAGGCTCTCATGTTGCCCAGATCCCCTCTTTCATATGGGGATACATACTGATGGAGCCACAACTGGGACCTTTCACCCTTTCTTCCATTGTGAGTACATGGGAAGAATAAGTGGTGGCTAAATAAAGGGCAGTATAGCAATAGATGAGATTAGTAACTGGCAAGGTCTGGAGAAGATAAAAGGGATTCAGGAAGGGAAGAGTCATGAAGCCAAGAAAGAGGGAGAAGAGTCTGAAGGTTTTGTCTTCCTTTTCTATGGGAGAGATGGCACCATTAAATTGAAGAACCCTAGAAGCTCATCTTTCCTTGCCCAAGAAACTGTGCAGACTACATAGTTTAGCAGAGCTATTGGAAATGGTTAGAAGTTAGAAAGGGAAAGGGATAAAAAAGAAATTCACTTACCATTTAAGCCAATGGAAAAAGGTTGGTGAGGATGACAAAAATATGCTACAGAAGCCATATATATATATATATATATATATATACATATATATATATATATACATATATAAATATATATATACATATATATACATATATAAATATATATACATATATATATATATATCCTCAAATATATAGGGAACTGAGCCAAATTTATAAAAAGAAGAGTCATTTCCCAGCTGATAAATGGTCAAAGGATATGAACAGGCAATTTTCCAAAGAAGTAATCAAAGCTATCAATAGTCATATAAAAATACTCTAAATCACTACCGATTAGAGAAATGCAAATTAAAACAACTCTGAGGGGCCAGCTAGGTGGAGCAGTGAATAGAGCACTTGCCCTGGGGTCAGGAGGACCTGAGTTCAAATCCAGCCTCAGACACTTGACACACTTACTAGTTGTGTGATCTTGGGTCAGTCACTTGACGCCAATTGCCTTGTCTTCCCCCCTCAAAAAAAAAAAAAAAAAACAACTCTGAGATATTACTCACACCTATCAGATTTGCTAACATGACAGAAAAGGAAAATGGCAGATGCTGGAGGGGATGTGGAAAAATTGGGACATTAATGCACTGTTACCAGGGTTGTGGACTAGTCCAACCATTCTGGAGAACATTTTGGCACTATACCTAAAGGACTATAAAACTGTGCCTACCCTTTGACCCAGAAATACAATTATCAGGTCTGTATCCCAAAGAGATCAAAGAAAAGGAAAAAGGATATATTTGTACAAAAATAGTTATAGCAGCTCTTTTGGTGGTGGCAAAGGATTGGAAATCAAGGAGGTGCCCATCAATCACCCATCAACTGAATAAATTGTGGTATATGATTGTGATGGACTTCTATTGTGCTATAAGAAATGATGAGCAGGGGAGGCTAGGTGGCGCAGGCCGGCCCTGGAATCAGAAGGACCTGAGTTCGGAGCCGGCCTCCAACACTTAATCCGCACAAACAAAAACCTAGCCATGTAACCTTGGGCAAGTTACTTAACCCCAATTGCCCTAAAGGGGCGACTAGGTGGAGCAGTGAGTAAGAGCGCCGGCCTCGGAGTTTGGATGACCCGAGATCAGATCCGGCCTCAGAAAATGAGCACCCACGCATAAATAATGACTAGCCGTGTAACCTTGAGCAAGTTACTTAACCCCAATTGCTTAAAAAAAAAAAAAAAAAAAAAAGAAATGATGAGCAGAATGGTTTCAGAAAAACTTGGGAAGACTCATATGAACTGATCTAAAGTGAAGTGAGCAGAACCAGAACACTGTACACAGTAGCAGCAATTCTATTATAATTATCAAACTGTGAAAGACTTAGCTACTCTGATCAAGGCAATTATCCAAGATAACTCCAAAAGATGCATAATGAAAAATGCTGTCCACCCCCAGAGAGAGAACTGATGAATTCTGAATGCAGATTGAAGCATACTTTTTTTTAATTTCTTCATCTTTGTTATTTTGTTTTGTTTGTGTTTTCTTTTGCAACCTGGCTAATACGGAAATATGTTTTGCATGGCCACACAATCAAAATCAAATTGCTTGCCTTCTCAAGGAAAAGGGAAGTATGGAAAAAAGGGAGAGAATATGGAACACAGCATTAAAAAAATAATTTTCTAAAAATTACATATAATTGAGAAATATTTAGCAAAATAAAAATAAAGGACTCTAGAAATCTACATAACTTTGAAACTACTGATTGTTCATTCAGGGAACTCTGTCCTTTGCCACTAGCATATGGGTCTATGGGAAATTGTATCAATTTGTGTGTGTGTGCCAGTGGTAGTGAGGGACAGGTAATACAGATTCTATTGATTGACATTTCCTTGTTATTTACTTGGCTATTGTGTCCCAATCAAATACTTTACTATTTGATTTCTGGTTCATGATGCTGTGATTGGGGCTTAAAGCATATGATTCCCCTACACAGAACCCAGTAGCCCATGGGAATTCCAGAGTGAACTATATTTGTTAGAATTTTCATAGGTTTTGTGTATGAGAAAGTTGTGAAGTAAAAGAAATAAATATCTATTGAACTGAAATATAAAAATCTCCTAAAGTGTTACATAAGCTCCTCATATAGAGTCTTTGACATATAAGGCAAATGCTCGACTTTATTCAGATGAATTTATATTTCTGAAAGGATACCCAGAAAGAAGTTTGGCATAGTAGAGGTAGTTATGGTTTTGAATCATATACCTGGGTTTGAATCCTGGGTCTGCAACTTAATAGTTGTATGAAATTGGCCAAGCCATTTTACTTCAAAGGCTCTCATTTTGTTCATCTATAAAAAGAAGGTGTTTGACTAGAATTTACCCAAGTTCACTCACCACTCTAAATTTCTCTTATCCTATAATACAAAATTAATGTTTAATGGTAGGATTCCAGGCCCTGTAGTACTTGAGCCAGAAGCATTTAGGGGAGAGGGTGGGAAGTAAAAAGACCTTCTAGTGCCTCATCAATCATAAAAATAATGACTGACCTTACAATCTAGTCATGTGACACCAAAGAGATCATCTATTTTACCTACTTATAACGTGGTCCCTGTTCTCCATCCTAGGATCTAGACATATATCTGAATTATCAGAAGGACATAGAATAAGGAAGAAGAAGAAGAAGAAGAAGAAGAAGAAGAAGAAGAAGAAGAAGAAGAAGAAGAAGAAGAAGAAGAAGAAGAAGAAGAAGAAGAAGATGGAAGAGGAGAACGAGGAGAAGGAGGAGGAGGAGAAGGAGGAGAAAGAGAAGGAGGAAGAGAATGAGGAGGAAAAGGAGAAGAAACAATACCTTTCCCTTCTCTCTGCTTCTTTTCCTACGTGACAAAACCCTTCTAACATGCTCCGTTAGTCATTCTAAGGGCCCTTGGTAGTCAACTTGCTCACTAACTTGGAATCATGAAATCCTAGAGTTAGAAAGGATGTTGTAAGTCATTTCCCCCAACCTCTTTCCCTCTATGTTTTTCCTGACAAATGATCACCCAGCCTCTATCAACAAGGGACTCACTTCATGAGACAGTCCATTCTTGGACAACACAAAATTTTAGGAAGTTCTTTACACATCCAAATTAGGTAAAGCTCTTTCATATAAAATATTTTTAAATTCTTTCCATCTTTAGATATTCCCTTCTATTCAGATGTAAAACTGCTCCCAGTGAAAGTTTACAGAAGTAAAAAACTTGTTTTGCCAGTTAATAGGGTTTCTCCTTGATCCATTTAATTTTAAATAAGGGACTTTAATATTATCCTATTTAGAGTTGCCTTTCTATAAGTATCCTGAAAAGAAAAGTTTAAGTCCCACATGCAAATGTGTGTGTGTGAACAGAAGGAAGAACATTGGCATAATTTTAAGATAAGTTTTTTTAAAACACATGAAAAAGTACCAGATGAAAAATATAGTGAAAGTGAGCTGGCAGTAGTATCTGAATCAAACTTAGAATGTTCTCAAGACACTATAAATAAATAACAAATACACAATTTGAATGAAAAGAGGAAATGGAATTACCCCCCAAAAAATTGTAACATTAAATAAAGTGGGAAAGGTAGGTTTCAAAATCAGTATGTTTAAAATATCCATGGAATATATAAACTCAACAATGGAATCAATTTTTAAAAGGTGTCATTCTTTTACTTGTGATGGAAGAACAGGAACAGAAAATGTAACCCAAAACACAACTCAACTGGGGAAAAAAAGACATAAAATCAAGATTAAAATAAAAATAAAATAAAAAATCTTAAAAACAGATCAAGCTGACAAACTCTAAGATATCAGAGTCCCTTAAAATTGAAAAATTAAAGAACCTCACAGTTAAATTTTAGGAAATTATACTAGCAAATTTTCCAGAAATACTGGGAACGAGGAGGTGGAGCCAAGATGGCGGAGTAGAAACAGCTCATCCAAGCCACTCTGCCCCCAGATTCCCCCCAAACTATGTAAAAGGGGACTCTGAACAACTTCTGGAGACCCAGCACCCACAGAACGACACAGAGAAGCTAACCTCCCGCTGAGGACAGCCCAGCAGCCCTGCAGGAAGGACCAGCGCAGTGGTCTGGGAGCCGGCAGCCAGCAGCACACAGAACGTGGGGAGCTGAGCTGAGTTGAGCCGAAACAGAAGTTGCCCCCCACACGTTCAGGATGAAAATTCCTCTATCTGGCCTGAAAGCCATAGTGTGGCAACAAGCCCAAAAGTCAAGTAATTAAGTGGCAACATGCCAAGGCAAAGGAAACAGAAAAATGCAACCATAGACTCCTATTTTGGGGGCATAGAGTGGGAAAAGGACTGTGAGGTCAGAAGTCCTGCTCCAAAAGCCCCAGGGGAAAACATGAGCGGGTTGCAGGCCATAGAGGACCTTAAGAAGGACTTTAAAAATCAAATAAGAGAAGTGGAGGAAAAATTGGAAAGAGAAATGAGAAGGATGCAGGAAAAGTATGAAATGAGGGTCAACAGCCTGACTGAGGAAAACAACACCTTAAAAAATAGACTAACTCAAATGGCAAAGGAGGCCCAAAAGGGCAATGAGGAGAAGAATGCCTTAAAAAGTCGAATTTGCCAGATGGAAAAAGAATCTCAAAAGTTCACTGAGGAGATTCATTCCTTCAGAGTTAGACTGGAGCAAATGGAAGCTAATGACTTTATGAGAAATCAAGATGCTGTTAAGCAGATCCAAACAAATGAAAGATTAGAAGGCAATGTGAAATATCTCATGGGAAAAACCACTGACCTGGAAAATAGATCCAGGAGAGACAATTTAAAAATTATTGGACTACCTGAAAGCCATGATCAAAGAAAGAACCTAGAAATCACCCTTCAAGAAATTCTCGAGGAAAATTGCCCTGATGTTTTAGATCCAGAGGGCAAAATAGAGGTTGAAAGAATCCACAGATCACCTCCTGAAAAAGATCCCAAAAAGAAAACTCCCAGGAATATTATAGCCAGGTTCCAGAATCCCCAGATCAAGGAGAAAATACTACAAGCAGCCAGGAAGAAACAATCTCAGTATTGTGGAAACACAATCAGAATAGCCCAGGACCTGGCAGCTTCTACACTGAGGGATCGAAGGGCATGGAATATGATATTCCAGAGGGCAAAAGAACTGGGAATGAACCCAAGGGTCACCTACCCAGCAAAACTGAGTATTTTGTTTCAGGGGAAAATATGGTCATTCAGTGGAATGGAGGACTTTCAAGCATTCTTGAGGAAAAAACCAGAATTGAATAGAAAATTTGACACCCAGACACAAGAAGGAAGAGATGCCTGAGAAGGTAATCAGGGAAAAGAAATCAAGAGGAACTTATCAAAGTTGAACTATTTACATTCCTATATGGAAAAGCAGTAACTGTGACTGATGATATCTTTCTCACTATGAAAATAATGGAAGAAGGGGGTGTGGTCATATGAATACATATGTGAATGTGTGTGTATATGGTTACAGTTATATATGGATAGAGGGCATAGGTTGAATTTGTTGGGAAGGGAGAATACTCAAGGGATGAATTTATGAGGTGAGAGAGGAAAGTGGCAAGAGGAGAAGGGGAGAGACAGGGTAGGGTAAACTATCTCATGTAGAAGAAGCAAGGGGAAGTGGTTGCAAGAGAGGGGGAGAATAGGAAGGCAAAAAAGGCAAAACCACATTCTCATTGAATTTGGTTCAGGGAGAGAATGACATACATACTAAATGGGATATCTCAACCTGCAGCAGAATAGGGGGAAGGGGGATGAGAGGAGGGATGATGGATGGGAGGGCATCCTTGGGGGGAGGGGAGGTTGGAAGTACCCACTATAGAAGAGGGACAGGATCATGTAGGGAATGGACCAGGTGGGGGGTGGGATGAGTGGGAGGAATTATAAGCAGCCTTGTACAATATATCTACTATGATAATGTTTTGCATAGCTAGACATGTACAACATATACTGAATTACTTATCTCCCCAGAGGGAATGGGTGACAAGGAGGAAGGAAATGGATCTGAAATTCGAGGTCTTAACATTAAATGTTTCAAATATATATAAATACTATTATTAATACTCTTTTGCTTATAATTGGGAGATAAGATGTGTAGGCATTGGGACACAAAGATTCACCTTCCTCTAATGGAAAAGTCGAAGAGGGTACGGGAGAAGGTATGGGAGAGAGCAGATTGGAGGAAGCGATATCTTGTGGGACTGCTATTCTGGGAGGTTGGGTAGGGGAATAACAGGGGGAAAATGATTGTAACTCAAAATCTGGCGGAAATGAATGATGTAAAACAGAAGTTAATAAAGCATTTGTTTAAAAAAAAAGAAATACTGGGAACAAGGGATTTTAAATAGACAGGTGATAGCATGAAATTCAATTTCACCTAGGTATCGTTAAGCTTCAAAATTACAATAAAAAGGTGATCTTACAAAAAGTCAAAAAGAAAGGTATGCACTAACAAGCACCGATTCAAATTTCCTGGGAATTTTTAGAAAAATGAAAAAGACAAGAAACACCCAAGCTGAAATATGACAAACCCAGAAGAAATACAGGATTTTAAACCCCATACAAGTTTCCCAACAAAACTAAGCATTCTTTTGTAAACAAAAGATCAACATTTAATCATCAAAATGACTAGGAGTAAGATCAGAATGACTTTATTTACAAAATTTTAAAAAGTACTCAAGATATTAAACCTAGAGAGAATAAAGTCAAGAACAAAGGAGCCTCTAGAAAATATCTGAGCCCTTGCTTCAAATGCTTTAATCAATAGATACTTTCCATCTATAATTACCTAATTACTATCTCAATGAAACCATTACAGAAGGATTTTAAAAAACCAATAATAGTAATGTTTTTATTAAATACTGACTGACAGCCATAGTTAAAGAGGAAAAAAATGAACAAATTAATGTTTTGATTATGGACATTATACCAAAAGAAAAGAACGAGGAAATGAAGATTAAAGAAGTAAAGGGAACTATTTATAGCAAAACTTCTGTTTTAAATAAGGGAAGGGAAAGGTCAAGTTTTTATTTCTAAAATGTATACTCTTAGTAGTATAAAAACCTATTAATTTTGCATGTTTAGGGGGAAGGATTTGTATTAATGAAATAAGGTTGTATGCCCTTCTGATAAAATGAGCAATTTAACAAAGAAGGGGCTAAGTCAAATGCTACCAACTTACTTTGAATGCAAATAGATACAAAGTGACATGAACAGAAGCAGGAAAACAATTTATACAACAGCAGCAACGATGTAAAGAAAACAACCTCCAAAGGGTTAAGAACCTCGATCAACAGAATGACCAACCATGATTCCAGAGGAGTAATGATGAAGCGAGGAGAGGGGAGGAGAGGGGAGGGGAGGGAAGGGGAGAGGAGGGGAGGGAAGGAAAAGGGGGGAGGGAGGAAGGGAGGGAATCATTGGAGAATTTTTTAATGGATAGAGGAAAACAGAAGGAAAGTAACAAAGGAACACAGACAAGCAGGACAGCTTTGGAAGTTACACATTGAATTTATTATATACTTAAAAGGAAAAGCAAACTGTACATAATAGTCACAGTTTCATGTACAAACATCCTTTTTCTGTTCTACTTTGCATAGGGAAATACTGATCTTATTGTACTTATTAAGTTCAGAAAAAAAAATAAGACTAAACTAAACTATTGCACTAAACTCCTAACCAGCATCCCATCTCCAATGGGAGAACATATACTTCTAAAAAATATACATTCGGGTGGTGGCTAGGTGGCGCAGTGAGTAGAGCGTCAGCCCTGGAGTCAGAAGGACATGAGTTCAGATCCAGCCTCAGACACTTAACGCACACACAAACAAAAAACCTAGCCATGTGACCTTGGGCAAGTTACTTAACCCCAATTGCCCTCCAAAAAGCAAAAAAAAATAAAAATAAAAATATATATATATACATACATACATACAACACTCCCCCAAAGTATAAAGCCAGAAATCTAGAAATACAATGAAATTACGATCAACAAGGAAGATATAATCAAAAGGTTTAGATCTAAAATGACCAGTTGGATAACTTCTGGGTTAATGAAAATATTATAGAAGGAATCAAGATACAGTGTACCAGCTAAAGCAGTACTCAAATGACAAACTTACATACATGAATGCTAACGTTTATAAAAAAAAAAAAACAGTTGAGTTTAGAAATCAGCAAACGAACACAATTAGCTCTCAAATCCATGTTCCCATCATGGCATCTCTCTCACACATCCCATAATAAGTAAAGGTAACATAGTGATCAAACTTTTCAAATATGCTTCTAAGAAGCTTTTTTATCTTACTTGACTAGGCTTGTGAGAGTATGACAATGCCATATGTTCACAACCCCAACCCAACTTAATTCCCCTAAGGTCTCTTCTGCCCTCCCTCTTCATCTTAACTGTGAAACTCCTTTGCCACTAACCACTCCTTTTGTTTCTTAATTACCATACCTCCTAGGCAATCATACATCAGGGTCCATCCTGAGGCTGCATAATAGCCCATAATATTACATGGGAGCTATCATTAAGAGATTCAGGAGGCAATGAGTCTCTGTAGTACTTTGTTGCCTTAACCTTTGTCAGACTTACAGCTGTCCTTTGGCTAAAGTTCTCCTGCTTTCATTATCTCCTCTTTCTCTTGGTCAGGGCTATTCTTCATTCAGTCTGGAATACTTTGTAACTTCCTCCAATCCTCTTCCATCAAGATTAGTCTATGACCACCTGGAGTATCCTGCAAAAAACATGCTATGGTGGTGTGTTTTTATTTTTAAACAAAGTCAATGTGGCAATTGCAAATATCATTAGGGGAATTTCTGTTTCAAGCAAACAAAAATAATACACCAAAAAAATCATAAAGAAGATTGTTAAAATAAATTATGTGTGGTGATTCTTCACTCTATAACCTGTCCCCTCCACCTGCTACAAGTAGCAAGGAAGGTCTTGAAGAACAAAGGGGAAACTGGAAAAGGGAGGATAGAAGTGATTTGATTCAGTGGCAGCATTGAGTAGTGAACAAGGTCTAAGTGAAAAGGAACTGTGATGGTTGAATGATTCCTTGCTAAGATTGGCTGCTAATTCCACTCGTGATGTTCTGTGATGTGTAAGCTGCAACTAGATAAGGCCAGAAGTGAACCAAAGATTCACAGAAGAGTTGGAATGGACCTTGGATGCTATCTTGTCCAACCTCTATTCAAAAAATGATCCCTACTACAACATACCTAAAAACTTACTATCCCTACTCTACTGGAAGACCTCCAGTGAGGAAGCTTCTTCTGTATTTGGAGAGCTCTCACTGTTGGGAATTTTTCCCTGCCATGGAGACGAAATCTACCTCTACAATGCATGCCAGTCATAACTTCTAGTTCTGCCCTCTAGGGGCATGATAAATAAGTGTAATTCCTCTTTCTTCTAAATACTCTCGCTTACCCTGGTCCCATAAAACTGTATAGTCAACATTCTTCTCCTAGATCACTAAGCATTCTTTCTCCATTTCCTTTATGGAACTTTTACCCAGGTAGCCAAGGCAAGGGAAGTATCAACCATCTGAGTTAAGGTTCTAACTTGATCATGAGTCCTGTGTTTCCCTACCATGAGTGAACCAAGACACCAACTCCAGAGCTTCTATATGTGTATACAATGACCAGAATTAAGGGAAATGTAAATGAGTCTTCTATGGGAATTGTGTTGTTGCATTCCTTTACCTAGTGACAAGAGGATTCAAATTATGCATGCTAGAACTACTGAGCACCCATTATATTGCTAACACTAAGCCATTATGATGCAAGTATAATATGCTATGATAATATGATGCAAAAAATGTAATTTAGCAGAGTCTATAGAATGCAATAATGTGTAAGATAGAAGTCATAATTCAATTTTAGGAAAATTATGTAGTAAATCAAATTCATAAGGAAAGTTTATGATTACAATAGAAAAAAAGATCTTTAATAAAATTCAATACTCATTTATGTTTTAAACACACAAAAAAACATAGGAACAGAGGGATGTTTTCCCTTAACATGATACAAAATATTTATTTTAAATAAACAGTTGGAATTAGATATAATGGAGAAATACTAGAGACTTTCCAGGTAAGAACAGAGGTAAAGTAGGGGAGGTTCCACAATTACTTTTTACCATAATTTTAGAAATGCCAGCCATAACAACAGAGCAAGTAACAGAAACAAATGGAATAAACATAGGCAAAAAAGAGGTTAAATGTTTTTATTTGCAGATAATATTATTATATATTTAGAAAATGTAAGAGATAAAAACTAAGATAAAATCATCTTTATAAGAGAGCTGGGTTTAAGAAAATCATCAACATTTCTATACATCACTAAGAAAAAAGATGAAATATATCATTTACAATAATGACAAAATACATTTAATGCTTGCCCATTAACTTCTAGATATACAGAGGACTTCTCTAAAGACATCTAGAAATCAAATTTAGCAAAATAAAAGACAAATAATTGGGGGAAAGTTCAATATGCTTGACTAGGTCAAGACAACATAGTGAAGATGACAATTTTTGGAAATCAAAGGTATGTCCATCAAATGGGAAATAGTAAACAAGCTATGGCATATAATTGAAATGAAATATTATTGTACTGTAAGAAATGACAGGATGTTTTCAGAAAAAACTCCAAAGACTTACTTGAACTGATGCCTAGTGAAGTGAACAGAAACAGAAGAATGTTGTACACAGCAATAGCAATATTGTTCAATGAAGAACTATGAATGAATACAACGATCCAAGACAATCCCAAAGGACTGAGGGTGAAGCACACTATCCACCCCCAAAGAAAGAACTGAAATTGACTGAATACAGACTCAAGCATGCTATTTTTCACTTTCTTTCCTTTGTTTTTTTTCTTTTATTCAAGTCTTTCTGTACAAAATGACTAATATGGAAATGTTTTATACAATTACAAATTATGTATATACTTACTGTCTAGGGAAGGGGAAAGGGAAGGAGGGAGGGGGGGGGATAGAATTTGGAACTCAAAACTTTAAATGAAAAAATTTTTAAGGGTGACTATTCTACACAATCAGTTTATTGATTCAATGCAGTGTCCATCAGAATAACAATATGGTTCACTTCATAGAACCAGATAAATGATAAAATGAAAATGGTAAAACAAATGAGGGGAGTGTCAGGGAGCAGCTTACAAACCAAATTTATACTAGCCCAGTGTCCGATCAATCCAAGATCACAAAACATTGAGAAAGAAAATCATTATTCCATCAAAATTGTTGGGAAAATTATATAGCAGCATGCTTAAAAATGGAATTAGATTCACATCTCCCAACACATTCTAAAATAAATTACACAAGTGGGACATGTATAGTATAGTTTCATATATAGATAGATAGATATAGATATATACATCTGTGGGGAGATATATCAGAAAAAAGTGAGTTTGAAGTGAGCTTGAAGAGTTTTTAAAAAAAGAACTTTTCCAGGTGAGTTTAAACCACCAATATTTTAGTGAATAAGTAGGCAAGCTAGCAGATTGCTATAGGAGAGAGAGAGAGAGAGAGAGAGAGAGAGAGAGAGAGAGAGAGAGAGAGAGAGAGAGAGAGGAGAGGAGAGGAGAGAGAGAGAGAGAGAGAGGAGAGAGAGAGAGAGAGAGAGAGAGAGAGAGAGGAGAGAGAGAGAGAGGAGGGAGAGAGAGAGAGAGAGAGAGAGAGAGAGAGAGAGAGAGAGAGAGAGAGGAAATGCCTACAAATCTCAAATCACCTAAAGAGAGAGACAGGTATGTATGTGGGTTACTTGGTGAATAAGGAATAGACCAAGGTGACTAAAGCAGAAGACTCATGTCCTAAAGTAGTGATACAAGTGGAAAATATTGGGAGAGGCTAGAGAAACAGGGTCTAAAAAAACTGCTCTGCCACCAACCATGGGCAAACCTGTGTTATCTTTGGCAAAATCCAGGGAATTTTTTTGTTGTGGTCAACTTAATTTTTGCAACACACAACAGAAGTATGCTAATGAAAAGTTGTTTCTGTGACTAGACAATGACTGGGTAAGATGTTATCATAGGACCCTGGCTCTAGAGCTGAAAGAAACCTCAAAGTTCATCTCAATCAACCCCCTCATTTGACAGATGATGAGGAAAGTGAGGCCCACAGAAGAAAAGTTACTTGCTCAAAGTTCCATTGTAGTGCTATATCTGAGGCAAGATTGAAGCCCAGATCCTCTGACTGGCTCTTTCTCTTGTGTACACACACACACACACACACACACACACACACACACACACACACACACACACACATTGTTGAGGTGGGGTGTGATGATAACTCTAAAAGCTCATATTTCTAGACAACCCAAAAAGAATCCCTACTATGAGACCAGAAACAGGAAGAACTATGACCAGAGAGAAATAGTTGGCTCACTACATTGTGTTCTTAGTCACCTTGTGAAGCTGATCCTCTCACTTAGGAGGAGCTAAAAATCTCTTTTAACTACCTATGTGTCCTTAATCCTAAAATTTCCTTAATCCTCACTAATCCTCCCACATTCTTAGGAGGTAATGGGTGGCAAGGACTATTAGCTACAATTACCTGGGAAAGGAAGGCCAGGGCAGGATATCCTGTGTCCAAGGAATGATGAAGCCAGAGAGTGAGATGAGGAGAGGGAAGTAAAAGGAACTTTGTGAGACATTAGGAAGGAAAGGGAGAAGGGACATGTGTGGGTTAGGGGTCAGAAGGATTAGGAGAAAAGGGGAGAGTAGAAAGAAGAGATTGGAAAAGTTAAGAGAGTAAATGGTGTGGATTTGGATGTGGAAGATTTCAAATCCAAATGGTGGTTCATTTAATACCAAGGTGACCATGGGTAAATCACTTGCCCTCCCTAGGTTTTAGTTTCCTTATCAGTAAAATGAGATAAGATGACCATGAAAACCCCTTTCAACTCTAAATTCTGGGTTTCTATGATAAAGAGAAGGAATCACAGAGGTTAAAGCATATATATTTAAAATGTAAGCACAGACCAAGGAATGACTATCTATACCTTTAAACAGACATTTCTCCATATCAAATCAATAATCTGTACCAGCCTCTAGAAACTTTCTAAATTTAGATACTTAAAATATCTCCTCCAGGTGTTCCTTTTTAATTCACACATTTCCATTTTTCATCTCTTGCCTTCCACTGCCCTTTAATCCACCTGTTCTCAGCTCAGCTACTGTCCAAACCTCTAACTTTACCATTTTCTCCCAACCATCCCCACTCCCTGTCATCTAACTTTATTTTGTCATAGCAACAGAAGACAGGAGGATGGTATAATAATTGACATCCACATAGTGTTTTAAAGCCAGCAAAATGTTTTACATATATCATGTCACGGGGTCTAGGAGTCATTATTAGCATTTTACAGATAAGAAAATTGAGGCTCAGGGAGGTTGTAACTTTTTCATGATCACATGGTAACAGAAACAGGATCTGAACCCATGTATTCCTGTTTCCAAAATTTCTGCTCTATGTTCTCCATTCTGTTGCCTCATAAAATAAAAATACCAAAAAGCAAGGTTCTTAATCACCTTTTTTTTGTATGATGGACCCCTTTACCAAGGTGGTGAAGCCTATGGATCTCTTCTCAGAATAATGTTTCTAAGCAATTGAAAAAAAAATTAAATTTCATGTAGACACTAGTCTTTTTAAAAAATGTATTTTTCCCATCCAATCTATCTATGGCTTCCTTGGAGGATCCCAGATTAAGAAGCCCTTCTATAAGGGATCATACTCAGAAAGGTGATTTCTCTCTAATAATGTCACTAAGGGAAGTAGAAGGACATAACTATCTTTTAAATTAGCCACAACAATGAAGATGACCCAAAGTCACCTGATGTTCCTTAAAATCCATTATCTGTTTATCATCCAAGGTGAAAGGCAATGTATCTACGGCGAGCAACCATCAGCTTTGGGATGATATGATTTGACTTCAAACCCCAGCTCTGGTACTTAATACTTATGAGACCTTAAGGAAGTTTACCTGCCCTCCCTGGGTCTCCATTTCCTCATCTGTGAAATGAAGCAGATTGGACACCATCAGAATTTTCCCTGGAACCTCTACTTTGAGGAAAAGCAGAGACCAGCTACCCCTGATTCTCTGGACTATGGTCACCCGCCTCAGTCACCTCCTGACCCCTCTTACGGGAGCATTCCCCCACTGATGAGTTCTTCCCAGAGCCTCCATTTTGGGAAAGGGCCCAGACCAACTACCCTTGATTTTTTAGTTGCCATGCCCTCCGAGGGTACTTCTTTCTCTACCCCACCTCTCTTTTCAGCTACCTTTCTAACATGTTATTTTCCCCTATTAGAATGGAAGCTCCTTGAGGGCAGACACTGTATTACTTTTTGCTTGTATGTGTATTCCCAGTACTTATCCCAGTGCTGGGCATGTAGTTAAGTGCTTAATAAACAAACACATTGCAGTTGATTAACTGGTTCTGGGTCCCTTTTTTTTTTAACATACAGCACAGTATTCTTCACTGTGAAGAATCGCAACAGAGCAAACATTTAAGTTAGCCACAAAGAGAGGTTCCCAAGCAGTTGGGCCAAGAGACCCATTAGTTTAACCTTGGGACTCACCTGCCATTCTTTCCCCTTGCCCACTTCCTCAAACTCTTCCTTTTCCCAGGACTCAAAAAGGAGGAGGCACACTTTGCATGCTGGGAGACAAAGCTGCCCTTGGTGACCTTCCCAACCACAATAAAGTAAAGCTGGGGAATGTGGAAATGTTGGCATGGGGAGTCATTTCCTGGTATACCTAGCAAACCTTAGTCACAGCCTTTGAGAACCACTGGCCTAGATCACTTCCAGAGTTCCTTGCAGCTCGAAATCTATAATCCTAATTTGTCTAAACTTTTTAAAATCTATTTTTCAGCAGCTAAGTGGTACAGTGGCAGAGTGCTGGGCCTGAGTTCAAATCTGACCTCAGACACTTACTTAGCTGTGTGGCCCTGGGCAAGTCACTCTGCCCTATTTGTCTCAGTTTCCTTATCTGCCAAATGAGCTGGAGAAGGAAATGGCAAACCATTCCAGTATCTTTGCCAACAAAACCCCAAATGTGATCACAAACAGTAAGACACAACTGAAAAACAACTGAACGAAAACAAAATTCTCTCCTGGGATAGTGGTTTAATATCTGTTGTATAGAATGGGTCTTCTTTTTTTTCTTTTTGGAGGGGCAATTGGGGTTAAGTGACTTGCCCAAAGTCACACAGTTAGTAAGTGTTAAGCTTCTGAGGCCAGATTTGAACTCAGGTCCTCCTGATTCCAGGGCTGGTACTCTATTCACTACACTACCTAGAATGGGACTTCTTTTTATCTGTCTAAAAATTCCACCTCTTCTTGCCTTGTGTGTGGTAAGCATTTCTTAAATCTTTGTTACATTTATTTCAATTCAAGGGGTGCCTCTTTGTGGCCTAGTATTTTAGAATTTGGTTAAAGTGTCTGTGTTCATCTTATCCAGGTTGTGTGTGGTTTTTTTTTCTGACTAGGAACTCTTTTAAGCCTTATCTTCCTAAACTAAAGAGTTCGAATCTTCTCAAATCTCTCTCATATGGTCAGACTCCAGGGGCAGCTAGATGGCTCAGTGAATAGAATACTTGCCCTGGAGTCAGGAGGACCCGAGTTCAAATCTGACCTCAGATGCTTAACACTTATTAGCCATGTGACCTTGGGCAAGTCACTTAACCCCAATTGCCCTCCCTCCCCCCTCCAAAAAGACAAAAAAACAAAGCAAAACATACAGTCAGACTCAATTTCCCTTGACCATTTTATTTGCCTTTCTCTGGAAAACTGCTTCCGTTCTAAGAGTGCCAATACCAGAATATGTAGCATTCAAAAGTACCTTTTGTTCTTCCTATACCATTGTGCCATGGAAAGAGCTCTGAAATGGGAGGCAGGACACACTTGAGCTCTAATCTCAACTCTGCTGTGACTTTGGGAAAACTGTGATCTGTCTGGGACTCAGTGTTCTCATTTGTATAATGAAGGCCTTGAATGGGATGATCTCTAGTGGCCCATCCTGAATTAAATCCCATGATCCTGGACCCCTTTCTAGGGTAACTGAGGCAGCCTGGCATAGTGAAGAGAGCATTAGACCCAGAATCAGATGACCTAGGTTCACATGCCAGCTTCCCTATTTAATTAGCTTTGAGCTTTCACCTATAAAATGAGAGACTTTGTCAAGATGGTTTCTAAGGTTCCTTCTAGTTCTAAATTCTATGAGCCTACGTTTTCCTTCAGGAGCCCAAAGATTAGGGCCTATTATCCTGTAAGAATAGTTTATTGCTCAATTCATCATTTATTGAGTTCATACTATGTACATTCCTCCCTAAATTATCACCTTAAATATGCCAGCATTGAAACTCTGGGCCACTTTTCTGCCCACTCTCTAGCCTCAAGGGATCTTACAAGATCATAATCAGCCCTGAGAGAATATATGGAAATGGAAAATCTTTGCTCTCACCTCTCTGATCTCCTGCTCCCCTCCACCCAGTCTTGTATCCTTTAATCCCCAACCTATCCCCAATCCTGCTACCCAGGCTGCCCTCTCCTCTCCTTCAAGACTTGTTTCTTTCCAGAGGGTCATTAGTGACTTTTGTTTATGATAAAGGGTCGGGGGGAAGCTGGAAGGCCAAAGATGGGAGAAGGAAGACAAAGCTGTGTTTCAAACCTATCCACTACACAGAACACCAACACCCCCAGCTTAATACAATGGAAAGGTTATTGGCTGTGGAGTGGGATGACCCAGGTTCAACAGCTGTCTCTGTGAGCTTGGGAAAGTCACTTCAATCTCTGGGCCTGTTTCTTTATCTGTAGAATGAAGGAGTTGGAGTAGAACACCTCTGAGCCTCTTTCAGCAATAGTTCAGTGAGCCTGTGCTGTTGTTTCATTGTTTTTCAGTCATATTGGACTCCTTGTGGCCCTTCTTGGGGGTTTCTTGACAAAGGCATTGGTGTGATTCACCATTTCCTTCTCCAGTTCATTTTACAGGTGAGAAAACTGAGGCAAACAGGATTAAGTGATTTGCCCAGGGTCATACAACTAGTAAGTGTCTGACACTAGATTTGAACTCAAGACTTCCTGCCTCCAGACCCAGCATTCTATCCACCATGCTACCTAGCTGCCCAATGATCCTAGGAGCCTACCCTAAATTTGCAAATTCTAGATAAACACTAGGGCTAGAATAGTGGACTTGGAGTCAGGAAAACAATTCAAACCCACCCCTGACACTTTCTAGCTGAGTGACCTTCCTTATCTTTAGAAGACAGATAATAATCATTTCTGGACCTTCCTCATAGGGCTATTATAAGGCTCAAATCGGATTGTGTATGGAAAGCTCATTACAAATTATCTAAAGAGCTCTGTAAATCAACCTGTATATTATGTACTATACAATTCACACACTGTGGTTAATAAATATTAAATCATGAGGATAATTAAAGTCTGTCCACAAAGTGCTTTGGTCTCCTGGCATATTCTATAAATTAAGGTTAAATAAACTCATCAGTGTGCCCAGGAGAATGGGATTTTTAATGCCCTAAGAAAGCTTTAGGTTTGGGAAAAGGGATGTGACCAGGCAGTCCAGAAAGAAAGTATGGAGAGGGAAAAGGAGGAGACATGGTGAGGTGTCTCTACATAGTACAGACATGGGCAGCCAGGTTGCCCAATGGATAGTGCACTAGACCTGGTGTCAGGAAGGCCTGGTTTCACATCCAGTCACAGATACCAGCTGTGTAATCTTGAGCAAATCACTAAACCTCTGTTTGCTTTAGTAAATTGTAAATTTGAATTAAATTAAATTAAATAGTAAAACTAATTCATAATAGCACCTACCTCACAGGGTTATTGTGAGGGGCAGAGGAGATATTGTAAAGCACTCAGTATAATACCCAATAGTGAACATAAATTGTTGTTTAGTCTTGTCCAACTCTTTGTGACCCATTTAGGGCTTTTTTGGCAAAGATACTGGACTGTTTTGCCATTTTCTTCTCAAGTTCATTTGACAAATGAGGAAAATGAGGCAAACAGGGTTAAGTGACTTGCCCAAGGTCACACAGCTAGTAAGTGTCCAGGGCCAGATTTGAACTTAGGAAGATGAGTCTTCCTGACTCCAGGCCTAGTGCTCTGTGCACTATGGCACCACCTTATAGTCCCAGCTATATAAATACCAGTTATTATTACTATTATTATTATTATAGGGCAGCTTCAAGGGAAGCCATAATAGATCAACCCATAAGCATTTATCAGGTGCCTATTGTTTGCCAGGAATTGTACTAGGCACTGGGGTTACAAGGACAAAGTAAAAACATTTCCTGCCCTTGAGGTGCTTCCGTGCTATGGAAAAACAATATATCCACAGACAAATACATAGAGACTATAGGAACAGGGCCTGGACGTGTGATTTCACTGCTTTAATGGACAACCAGAGGAGAGAACTCTGCCGCACTGATGGCTACCTTCTCTTCAACTTCTCGTCTTAGCAAGGTTCATCTTGCAATGGTAGGTGAGTGCCAGAGAAAGAGCCTCCCCAGCTCCCAGGCCATCCTACTATGCAGGCCCTGATGCTTCTCACAGTCTGACCTCATGCAAAAGAAGGGAGGGAGGGAGGGAGGAAGGAAGGAAGGAAGGAAGGAAGGAAGGAAGGAAGGAAGGAAGGAAGGAAGGAAAGGAGAGAAGGAGGAAGGGAGAAAGGAAGGAAGGGAAGAAGGAAGGAATAAAGGAAGGAAGAAAAGGAGAGAAGGAGAAAGGGAGAAAGAAAGGAAGGGAAGAAGGAAGGAAGGGAAGAAGGAAGGAAGGAAGGAAGGAAGGAAGGAAGGAAGGAAGGAAGAAAAGAAGGAAGGAAGGAAGGAAGGAAGGAAGGAAGGAAGGAAGGAAGGAAGGAAGGAAGGAAGGGAGGGAGGAAGGGAGGGAGGGAGGGAGGAAAGAAGGAAGGGAAGGAGGGAGGAAGGGAAGGAGGAAGGAAGGAAAAAAGAGAAAGAAGAAGGAAGGAATTCTAAGAGGTGGAAATGATGGAGAGCATTCTAGGCATCAAGATGGGGGGCACAGTCTGGAGAAAGGCACAGAGATGGGAGATAGAGGGTCAAGTGTGAGAAAGAGCAAGAGAGTCAGTTTTGAGGGACCTAAGTACAGAAAGAAGGGTAATGTATAATAAAGCTGGAAAAGTAAAGAGGGCTTTAAAGGCCAAACCGTGCACATAGAAATGGGAATTAAGAGACCTGGATTCTATTTGTCATTACTGACTTGGCATATGAATCCAGACATGATTTCCCCTCCCTGGGCCTTAGTAGGTCCCTTTGGAGAGTGGGGACACCACTGAGCAGTGGAAGCCTTCTCTTGCTGGCAGTAGGAAGTGCCCATCAGTGCAGGGCCTTTGGTGCAGCCTGCTGGTGGGCCTCCCCACCCCCAGCCCAAGCTACAGCTCTAGCCCTTTTCTTTTCCCTGGCACAGGGCTTCTCTCCCCAGAACCAGAGGCATGCTTAGGTCAATCCCTCCACTTCATTAGTAGCAAGTGCAGCCCGGGTGAAGGTGGACAGGACAATCAGATAGGGAGCCTGTCTCTTGCTGACTGCTGTTGTCTTTGGCCCAGCCCAGGTTTAATGTACTGAAATAAAAGCCTGACACAGCGACAAGGCAGGGCCTGCCTGGGCCTCTCCCTCAGCTGCCACTTTCCTCGCCTAATCCTGGGTCTTGGCTGCCCTTCCCCTTGCTTGTACAGGAAGAAGCTGCCATCCCTGGTGCCAGGGGAGGTTAATAGTTTTCTTCTTCCTTGGGTGACTGGGGCCACGTGGAACATATGTGACCAGAATAAAGAGGTAGGGATTAAAAGGGATGAGTGGGTGGAACTCCAATGATAACTTTCTGTAGTAATTGGGTTCAAGTCACAGGTGAGGTGCAATAGCGTGGATGGGTGTGGAGCTGGGGGGGGGGGGCGGGTGATGGCCGGAGGGGAAGCAGGGAACATGCCCAGGCCAGTCCATTTTGGAAGAAGAATCAGTAGGAAAACTTGGCTTCTGTCCTAGACCAATCCACCAGCTTGGTGACTGATTCCCAGCAATGTCAATGTGGCCAGTCTTAGGAATGGGGGAAAATTCCATTGGCCTTACAAGATCTAAAGCAGAAAAGGACCTCAAAGGTCACCCATTCCACCATCACCACCACCAATCCCATTTAATCTTTTAAATTCATTTCATATTTTTTCTATTAACAAGCATTTCTTTTCTCTTCCTCCCACCTCCTCTTCCCCAACTGAACATAAATGAATAAAGTCCTCCTAACAAATACTTGTAATCAAGGCACGTTCCCTCATTGGCCCTGTCTAAAACATGCTTCATTCTACATACGGCACTTAGCATGGTGCCTATATAGTAGGTGATTAATAAATGCTTGTTGACTTGGCTTTCGTCTTGAGTTCCTCAGCTTTAAATAGCATGCTTCATCTTTGATATTCTCAAGCCATATTTTTCCATTGCAAGGCCAGAATTCTCAAATATTCCACAGTTGCATGGGGCACACTGGCAAAAAGTAAGTCTATACTTGTCACCAGGGCTCTCATCCCAAGCGTGCAGCTTCCCCCAAATCCCAGACCCAAGTATTCCTATAGAAATAAGCTATCACTCTGATCTCACATTACATGGTCCCCTTAAGAGACCAGCTACCTTTCCCAACCCCGATGTGATGACTGAATATATTAATACTTAGATCATACAGTGAATAAAGTGGTGAACTTGGAGGCAGGAAGACCTGAGTTCAAATTTTACCTGGTAACTTATTAGCTGTGTGAACATAAGCAAATCATTTCCACGCTCTTGGCCGGTTTTCTCATCTGTAAAGTAGAGATAATAATAGTGCCTACCTCACAAGAATGTCAGAAGGCCCATATGTGAGACGCTTGGCAAAGCTTAAAGTCCAGCACCAATGCTGGTTGTTGTTGATATTGTTATTAATCTTCTTGCTCCATCGCCTGTCAAGGGCCTTGGCCTTTACTTCTCCCTCAACCTAAGGATTTAAAATAGCTTTTCCTGGGGAAAGGTTCAGAGTAGAGTAGCCAATGCCAGCAAACAAAACCTACCACTGCCAATCAATCATTAACCAACAAACATTCATCAAATATCTTCTAAGTGCCAAGTACTGAGTGATCCAGAAGAAGAGGAAACTATTGTCATGGTTTATTGTCTAATTGGGAAGATAAGACTACAGACTAATGCATAGGAAACAATGGTGAACACACACTGACAATATCTCATTAAGCTCTAAATGGTACGGTACGATAAGGAGGAGTATAGAGGAGAGGAAGGTCACTAAGCTAGAACAAGGCTAGCATCCTTTTATAGATATGGTAGGTACCAGGGCTACCACCCTAGCTCAAGGACTCATCACCTTTTGCTTGGATTACTTTACTAACTTCCTCATTTATTTCCTTCCTTCCAGCTTCTCCTCTCCCAATCCATCACCCAGCCACCAAAGTAATGCAAGGGCACAGGTCTGATCATGTCTTTCCTTTGCATTCTCCCCCCCAAAAAAAGAAACCTCTTCACTGGCTCTCTAAAATAAAATATAACCCCCTTGTCTATACCTATTACACATAGACATTCAAGGCCTTTCCCAATTTATTGCCAGTTGGCCATTCCAGATTTACTGGGCTCCAGCCCCGTACAAATTCCATTCCAACTAAACTAGTCTACTAGCTGTTTAAGGTACACTACATTCCATCGCCCATCTGCATGTATTTGGACAGGCCTGCCCCTATTCCTGGAATGGTCCCTTCCTCTTCTCCATCTCTCAGAATTCACTATGTTGAAATATTAAGCACTTATTATATTCAAAGTATTGTACTAGCCTCCAGAGATACAAATACAAAATGAAAAACCATCCATTCCCTCAAAGGGCTTAGATTCTTCTGGGTGGATACAACATAAAAATACAAAATTTGAGAAGAAAGGAGTAAGCCATGACAAAGTAAAGAAATTGGGAAAAGCTTCCCATGGGAGATAGCAAATGGGTTAGGAATTCTAAGGGGGTGTGTGAAAAGGGGGCTTATTCAAGGTATAAGGGATTTACATTCAAGTTGTTCTCATTCAGTCATTCAGGTGTGTTGGACTCTTTGTGACCCTATGGACCACAGCATATCAGGCCCTTCTATCCTCCACTATCTCTCAAAGTCTGTCCAAGTTCATATTCATTGTTTCCATGACACTCTCTGGGTACAGACGATTTTTACTGCCAACACAAAGGAAGGCAAGTGAAATAGTGCTGAGATGAGGGAATGGTGAAAAAGACAGTTTAAAGAATCAATGTGCGGGGCAGAGTCAAGATGGCGGAGTAGAAACAGCACTTCTGCAGAGCTCCAGCCCACACCACTTCAAAATTATGTAAAAGGGGGACTATGAATGACCTCTGGAGCTCTAGAACCTACAAAATGACACAGAGAAGCTAACCTCCTGCTGAGGACAGCCCATCAGTCTGGCAGGGAGTGGCCAGCACAGCTCTCTGGGAGCTGACAGAGCAGGGCTCTGGGAGCCGAGCCCAGGCCCACATGAGTCAAGGTTTTAGCCCAAGGGCAGCCAGACCAGCTACTGACTGGAGGGACCCCAGAACACCAGCAGATGTGGAGTTCCCAGAATTATCAATACATAGATGCTAGGACAAAGTGAGAGGTTAGTGCCCTATGGACTTTGGGACCAGTATTTGGGAGCTTGTCAGCTTCTTCCCCTGGGGGTGAGAAGCCACTGGGGAGAGGTGGCACAGACACCATTTTGCAGCTTCAGTTCCTGGACTGCAAACAATAGGGGGATCCGGCAATCAGTCTGGGGGGGTGTAAGCGCTCTTGCTTTACCCTTCTTGGATCTGGATTTCAGCCTGGGGTGGAGGTACCGGGGTGTGTGACCATCTTGCCAGAGTGTGTGGAGGCTTCACAGAGGCCATCCAACTAATACCTCTGGCAGTTGAGAAAACCCCAACTTTTGGGATGGAAGTTCCCCTGGCTGGTGGCAAAATCCTACTGTGGCAACAAGCCCAAAAGTCAAGTAATTGAATGGCACCTCAATAACACCTTAAAAAATAGACTAACTCAAATGGCAAAAGAGGCTCAAAAAGGCAATGAGGAGAAGAATGCCTTAAAAAGCTGAATTTGCAAGATGGAAAAAGAATCTCAAAAGCTCACTGAGGAGAATCATTCCTTCAGAATTAGACTGGAGCAAATGGAAGCTAGTGACTTTATGAGAAATCAAGATGCTGTTAAGCAGATCCAAACAAATGATAGAATAGAAGACAATGTGAAATATCTCATGGGGAAAACCACTGACCTGGAAAATAGATCCAGGAGAGACAATCTAAAAATTATTGGACTACCTGAAAATCATGATCAAAGAAAGAATCTAGAAACCATCCTTCAAGAAATTCTCAAGGAAAATTGCCCTGATGTTTTAGAACCAGAGGGCAAAATAGAGGTTGAAAGAATCCACAGATCACCTCCTGAAAAAGATCCCAAAAAGAAAACTCCTAGGAATATTGTAGCCAGGTTCCAGAATTCCCAGATCAAGGAGAGAATATTACAAGCAGCCAGGAAGAAACAATTTCAACATTGTGGAAACACAATCAGGATAACACAGGATCTGGCAGGTTCTACACTGAGGTATTGAAGGGCATGGAATATGATATTCTGGAGGGCAATGGAGCCGGCATTAAAACCAAGAATCACCTACCCAGCAAAACTGAGTATCATGTTTCAGGGGAAAATTTGGTCATTCAGTGGCATAGAGGACTTTCAAGCATTCTTGAGGAAAAAACCAAAGTTGAATAGAAAATTTGACATTCAGACACAAGAAGCAAGAGATGCTTGAGAAGGTAAACAGGGAAAAGAAATCACTATGAACTTATCAAAGTTGAACTATTTACATTCCTACAGGGAAAAACAATAACTGTAACTGATGAAACCTTTCTCAGTATGAAAATAGCTGAAGAAGGGTATATGGGCATATGAATACATATGTGAATGTGTGTATATATGTTTTCAGGTATACATAGATAGAGGCACAGGTCGAATTTAATAGGAAGGGATGACACTTAAAAGATGAGGTTAAGAGGTGAAAGAGGAATGTAGTGAGGGGGAATGGGGAGAGACAATGGGGTGAACTGTCTCGTGTAGAGGAGGCAGGGGAAGGTGGTTGTAGGGGAGGGGAGGAACAGGAAGGCAAAAAGGCAAAACCTTATTCTCATTGAATTTGGACCAGGGAGAGAATGACATGCATACTAAATAGGGTGTCCCACCCTACAGGAGCATGGAGGGGAGGGGGATGGGGGAAGATGGTGGAGGGAAGGGCAGGCTGGGGGGGGGGAGGGAAGTTGGAAGCACCCACTTTTGAAAAGGAACAGGATCAAGGTGGGGAGTGAACCAGGTGGAAGGTGGGATGAGAGGGAGGGAAATATAGTCAGTCTTTTACAATATATCTACTAATGTTTTGCATAGCTACACATGTACAGCATATACTGAGTTGCTTATCTTCCTTTTATAATCAAATTTTTAAAAAATATATATAAATGCTATGATTAATACTATTTCACATATAATTGGGAGATAAGATATGCAGACAATGGGGCTCGGGGATTCCCCTCACCCTACTGGAAAAGTCGAAGGGGGTATGGGAGAAGAGATGGGATAGAGCAGATTGGTTGAGGAGATATCCTGTATGACTATTATTCTGGGGTGGTGAGTAGGAGCAAAATGGGGAAAAAATTGTAACTCAAAATCTGACTGAAATGAATGATGTAACCAGAAGTTAATAAAGCATTTGGGAAAGACAGAAAAAAAAAAAAAGAAAGAAAAAAAAGAATCAATGTGTGGTGGCTAGATGGTGCAGTGAATAGAGCACCAGCCATGGGGTCAGGAGGACCTGAGTTCAAATCCAGCCTCAGACATTTAACACAAAAACCTAGCCATGTGACCTTGGGCAACTCACTTAACCCCAATTACCCTACCTCTCCCCCCACACACACACCGCCAAAAAAAAAGAATCAACGTACAATCATACTTTCTTGCAGAAGGGTTTTACAAAGTTTTATTTTGGACCTGAGGCAATTCCAGCTTTTTTAAACACATATAATCTTCCTTTGAGGTTACAGGTGTTACCATCAGAAAGCCTTTCCAGGGTCCCTGAGGTGCAAATGTTCTCTCCCTTCCCAAATTACCTTATATTATTCTTATTTGTGTATTGTGTTTGAATTAATTCTTAAAAACATTAATCAATTGTCAGATTTCAATGCCATTCTAGCTTGAAATAGGATAGAAATTCTGATTAACCAAATCTTTAAACACAGTTTGGGCAAATGGCATTTGCATCCATACAGTAGGATATAAGATCCTTGAAGATAGGAACTATTTTGGTTTTGACTTTGTATCCCAAGCCCTTAATACAGTATCTTGCATACAGTAGGTGCTAAATACATGTTTTGGTGAATTAAGTTGAATTGAATTGAATTGAATTAATAAATATTTTAAGTCAATGAATGAGTGAATGAATGAATGATTAGACCAGATGGTAAATATAATAAAAGTTAATAAACACTTACTGGTTGCCAACAAACATATTAATTACATATTAGAGAAGAGCACTATGCTGGGTACTAGAAGAGATACAGAGTTTAAATAAGAGATATATCTTGCCTTTATGGAGCTGACTGTCTAGTACAAACATAGGATTTAGAGCGGGAAGGAACTTTAGAGATAATCCAACCTCAGGAACTTACAGATTAAGAATTGAACACAATGAAATTAACTAAATTACTTTGCAAACCTTAAGGTACTATGTAAATGTCATCCATCATCATCACCACCACCATTGTAATTGTGGGAGGACTGGACACAAAGGGACAGTCCTTGCAACACAAGAGATAAATTTTGCCTGCTGCCAATCTATAGGGAGGCTTGCTGAGGCTGTTTCTGAACATGCATTATGGAGGGTCCCCTTTCCATATCATTTCAGAAAACACGCAGGAGTTCTCTGACTCTTTCGTATAGGTTTAAAGTACGGTGACAAATAGCCTTTTAAATGGCTGCTGAGTTAGAATAGTGTGCATATAAAAGGTTTGAATAGATGAACTCTCCTTCCCTGGTGACTTTTGAGTGAGAGAGAAGAGACTCTGTGGGCCTCCCACTCATGATAGTGACAGCTAGCTCATCTACTCACCAGGCTACCATGTGGCCATGAATACATGGTTTCTCTGGTCCACTTGTGGTTCTTTCCTGATCTTGGGTCAGTAAGTATCAAAGATGGAATGGACCAAAGTTATAACCTTGTAAACTCTGAAAAGTTGCAAGAGGCATCTAAGGTCCCCTCAGCAACTGGAGTTTATAGCAACAGTGGGCGCATCCAATAAGGAGTCAGTCCTGAGGAACAGTCAGTCAGTCCAGCAATGAACAAATCTGGTTGGTCTAGCCAATATACCATGTCCTCTAAGCAAAAGTTCACCCAGGAGTTGACTTCGAGTCGGGTAAGGGAAAGGAATATTTTGTAGCAATCACCTTAAATTTGAGCACACTCTTCCAGAGACTGGGAGGGGAAGGGTTATAGAGAGGAGAGTATGCCCCAGTTTGGAGGGATTTGTTAAATGTATTTCCTTATTATACTTTCTAAGTAAACTTTCTTTATAGAAGCTAATTGAAGTTAGTTGATTAGTTTATATTAAGGAGATAATAATCATATGATAAATATCGAGAAAAATACCGGATAGGGTCTCATGAGTTATATAGTATTAGGAACTTCAACCCCTTAGGGTTACTCCTAGAACTCTCCAGGGTTCTAGAAACATACTCTAGGGACCTAATCTGAGAGGACAAATATGAGTTCAAAGAATAAGTACACAGCCTGCACCACACAATGATTAGCATTATTTCTAAGGACATCAGTATTCTAACTCAGATCCTCTGACTCCAAATCTGGTGCTCTTGACATTATTCCATTGAGCAGTCAGTGATAAACATTCACAAGTAACTCTTGTATATAACAATATAGGAGTGCAACAAACACAAATGTGAAATCAGGAAGGTCACTGCCAACTAAAAGGATAAAGAAGATAGCATTTGGAGACACTGGGAGATAGTTCAGGTATTGTGTGTGTGTGCGTGCTTGTGTGTGTGTGTGTGTGTGTGTGTGTGTGTGTGTGTGGTATAGTACTTAAAGAAAAATAAACTTGTAAGTCAGAATACCTGAATTCAAATCCTACCACTATCATTTACTATTTGTGTGACCTTAGACAAGCCTCTGAACTTCTCAGAGCCCCAGTTTCTCATCTATAAAATTAGAAGGTTGTACTAGATCAGCATTAAGTCCCCTTTCAAGTTCTAATATTCTGGGATGATATAAGTGAAGAAAGCTAGAAAAACTCAGATCTCCCTCTAGTATTAGGGCAGGAAGACCTGAGTTCAGATCCTACTTCAGACATTTACTAGCTGTGTGACCCTAAGCAAATCACTTAAACTCTTCATTCTTCAGTTTCCTCATCTGTCAAGTAGGAAAGATAATAGTACCCATCTCCAAGGATTTTTGTGAGGATTAAATGAGAGCTAAGCACTCTGCCAACTTTAAATGTTAGTGATTCTGATTTTATAATCTGGCTTGACTTGAAAGAGTCCAGCAAAGTACCCACTTTGACAGCCTCAACACTAGTGAAAAAGAATTACAGCTTTGACACAAATAATCTGATCATCCCCCAAACCCAAGCCTTCTTTAGCCCTTTCTCATCAGAGGCATAGAGAATCATCCCCATAGCAGAGAAGTAGTTAGTGTATAGTAGAAAGAATGATAGACTTGAGGCCAGCATATTTGGAGGTCAAATCCTAATTTCTGCTACTTACAATCCACATGACTTAGAATAGGTTGATTCATTTCCCTGAAATTCAGTTTCCTCATCTCTAAAATGAGAATTTTTCCCATGCTTCATGTGGTCAATGTGAGGATCAAATTAAATAACACATAGAGCCCTTTGGAAGCATGATAATGCTATAGTAATGTTGGCACTGATATATCACTTCTTTAACATTCTTCATTTGTCAGCATATGGAGCATGGTCCCCCCGCCCGCCCCATCACGGGCAAATGAAAATAAGGCGAGGCTGGTTTGATGGTTTGTGGTCTTTGAGTCAAGGTCTTTAAAAGCAAGTATAGCTTGGAGGAATCTCTTCAGACCAACTCAAGGGGGAGTTTAGCTGCAGGTCAGACATGTCTAGCTTGAAGGACAGTTCCCAGGGACAAAGGCTGGATCAAAGTTTCTAATAAACACTGCAGCACTGAAGCTAGGAAAACATGTTGGAGTCAAATAGATGTTGGTCTTCCACTGCAGGGATTAACAATGGTCCTTTGGTTTTGTGTTCAATTAGCATTCTTGGCCTTTACTACCCCATTACATTAGGTCAAAAATAGTCTGAAGATTCCTGGCTATTTCTTCTGATTAAAAAGATTCCCAAGAATCCAGAGGATCAGACTGAGATCTAGGAGGAATCTCAGAGGGGAAAGGAGGTAATAAGAATTTTATAGTACCTAGTATATGCCAGACACTGTGTTAAGTGCTTTCATATATTATTTTATTTGATCCCCACAACAACCCTCGAAGGTAGGTGCTAATATCGTCCCCATTTTGTAGATGAGGAAGCCGAGCTAGTGAGTTTCTGAGGTGAGATCTGAACTCAGGTCTTCTTGACTCCAGGTCCAGCATGCTAATACTCTATTCGCTATACCACTGTGAGTCAGCTAAGTTGCAAAGTGATAGAGTGCTGGGCCGGAGGTCAGGAATGTCTGAGTTCAAATCTGTCCTCAGACACTTACAAGTTGTGAGAGCCTAGTCAAATCATTGAACCTCTGCATGCCTTGGTTTCCTCACCTGCAAAATGGTGATAATAATCACCTATCTCTCAGGATCATTGGAAGAATTAAATGGGATTATATTTGGAAAGTCCTATGCAAACCTCAATGCCATAAAAATACCAGGCATTATTATTCTCCCCTGCTGCCTTAGGTCTGAGGCTGTATGTGGAGACCTTTTCCATGAGCCATTCTTAAGACTCCCCTGAAATCCTGATAATCATTTCAGCATGATTCATAAACATTAAACATTTTCTTATAAGATTAAAATATTTCTGAGGTCAGTGTCACCTTCAAAATTGCTGACTCTCATAGGTGTCATTAATAGACAGGTGGCCTATAATTATGGGGAGAGTAACTCATCTGCAAGGATGGATTTTAGAAATTGGGGAATCGTTTTTGCAGATAACAATAATAGACCCTTCAGTATCAGGGAATCTCAAAGGACTTTATGTCTATTAATTACACGACTGTTCTCCGGGTTAAGATGTTGATTTTTCTCTCCACCTGCATTGTTATCCACCTGCTTATAACACAAAGTGTCAAGAAAAATTAAAGTGTTTTGCTCTGGAGTTACATGATGGATGTGGTGGGGGGTCCTTTCTTTAACCATACTCATAACCTTCTTTGGGTGTATGGTTCCACCCCAGAAACAAGCATCTGAACAGCTCAACAAAAGGAAAAAGGAAGTCTTGGGCACTCATTTTAATTGTCCTCAATGAGTTTACATGACATGGAGACTCCCTGAGAATTCCATTAACTCAGAATGAGTATCTGTCTACACCCATGAAGTATCCTTGGGCACTGGGGGAAAAGGTTAGTGATGGGCTGAAGCAGGAATCAAGGTCAATGGGTAATGGACAATCCTTGGAAATTCTTCTCTACCACCCAAACACCAGACCAATCCCCAAATGACCCACAAAAGGCAAGGAAAAATGGAGGGGGTGTATAACTACATTTATTACCAATAATACTTGCATATAAGTGATATAAAAGATATCATTGAAGAACTGTAGGACCAGAAAAGGAGGTATGTCAGTCATGTAGCAAGAATGAAGGCTAACAACCCAAATGTTATACTGCGATTCATGGGGAAAATGGTTATTTCATGAAGCATGCGTCAGGATGGTCCTGTTCTCTGCCTCCTTCATAAAGGATAGGAATATTGGTTTTCATGGGTCCCCATGATTGAAGACTATATTGATAATTATTAGTGAGTGACCTGAGATATAAAAACTGTAGGAAAATCTCTACCTGTCTCTCTTGGTTGGCAAGTGCTCTTCTATAACATCAAGACAATTCTGTCTCCAACTTCAAAAAATAGGACTTTCTCGCTCTCTCTCTCTCTCTCTCTCTCTCTCTCTCTCTCTCTCTCTCTCCACATGACCTTCACGGCAATGGCAATCAATATGTGCTTGCTTAGGTAATCCTGAGAGATAGAGCCACAAGTCTCACTTTGTGTTTCTTTCCCTGAACAGTGATCACTGATTGTGATTTTGAGAAATGGAAGTTCCCAGTTTTAGCACCTGCTCCATAAGTGCAAGAAGACTTGAGTTCCTAGGTCAATACTGATTGCTCACTGTGATTGCCCCCACTTTCAACTTCACTCTTCTCAAAAGAAAAGGTGACCACCACTAGGAGGATACTACAGTGAAAGTACTTAGAAAGCTCAAACTACTTCTTCATGACAAAATATTGGGACTTTGCAAGTTGCTAAGACATATAAATCCAATGGTAATGTGAAGTATCTGTTCAACAGTCTGACAAGTTTCTTGAGAGTCTTTACCTTCTACAAGAATATAATAGAAGGGGTGGCTAAGTGGTGCAGTGAATAAAGCACTGGCTCTGGAGTTCAAATCTGGCCTCAGACACTTAATACTTACTAGGTATGTGACCTTGGGCAAGTCACTTACCCCCAATTGCTCTACCTTCCCCTGTCCAAAAAAAGGAAAAAAAGAGTATAATAGAAATGATGGTTTTGTTGTTCCATGTTTTAAACATTTTTTAAGGCATGCTTATGAGACCTTTTTGTTTTAAGCATTATTTTTGTGGTGGAAGAAATAAATAGCTGTCCAATACCTGATATCTGCTACTTGTACAGTGCATGCTTCTCTATAAGACATTTTGCTCACTTCTTTTGGGGAGATCATAAAATAGAGCCACACCAAAGCTTTGGGTTTTGGGAGATTAGGTTTTTTTTTTGCTTTTTTTTTTGAGGGGAGAAGGCAGGGCAGTTGGGGTTAAGTGACTTACCCAAAGTCACACAGCTAGTAAGTGTTAAATGTCTGAGGCCGGATTTGAACTCAGGTTCTACTGACTCCAGGGCCAGTGTCCTATTCACTGTGCCACCTAGCTGCCCCCCAAAGCTTTGTTTTAGGGACTTTCCTAGGAAAATCAAGATGAAAGTGCAAAATAGCCAGAAAATGTGAGAAAAAAATTTGATCCTCTCTCTGTGGGGGTCAGGCTCCTCACCAAGAATGAATTTAGGTTCACTTAAGTCCAGGGTCATAACCTTTTTTGAGGGAATGAATATCCCTGTGCTTTAAGTGACATTAGGGGCTCATCCCAAATTTTAGGAGCTAATTTTAATCAACCCCAAGTAATGAATTCCTTTCAAGAAGACTTACACATATTCAGGGTTCATCTGAGTTTGTTTTGTGTTTTTTCTTGTTTTTGATATCATCAGAGAAGTTCAGGCCTCCATTTGGAATGTCACCTTATTTTTTCAGTAATGCAATGGGAAAAAATGGAGTACCTGTGTAACACAATGAATAGAGAGCTGGCCTCAAATCTAAGAAATCATGAGTTCAAGCTCTGACTCTTTCTAACAAATACTGGCTAGGTGACTCTTGATCATTCACTTAACTTTTTAGTGCTCTAGGCAACTCTCAGACAAAAAGTTGCAGAGATGGAACCAACTTGCACTGCATTAGAAATACCCTACATCAATGAAATCATAGGTTTAGTCCCTATTTCTATATGTTTCAGGAATCCCTAAGGAGATTTTATCCATACCTCTATCTGAATTGCCATATGCATTTGAAGGATTCAATAGGAAGATGCCCACCTAACATCTATCTCCTCTTTAAGTGGCTTTAAATATTTTTTAAAAGTATTTATTGGAGGAAAAAAATAGCATTCTTTTCTAAATAGAGAATAAGCTTTCTATTGTGTTTCTCTTCCAAGTCCTACAATTGCTTTGAGATAACTCTTGCATGATTGTGTAGGGAGCAAGTTCTGGTCTCACTATTCCAAGGCCAGCCTGCTCTATTGCCCCCTCAGGATTCTAGGTGTTTCCTGAAGGGTTTGGGGATGTCTCTTTTCTACTGACATCAGTCTGAGGCCCTCCCCAGGGGGGTTCCCCCACTGCTAGGTGCCAATGATGACTATACTTCAGTTTCATTTAATCATTTCCCATTACTCAACTGTTAAAAAGGAATGTTTACTTTGAAGTTGTAGCAATAACAAAAGTACAAACATTTTGGTACATGCTATCTGGGGAGAGTGGCCTTAAATGTAGCTCAGTTCATTGGTCCTCTAAGTTCATGTTTAGATGCAGCATGACTGCCAGATGATTCTTCATATCAACTACCTCTGGACAGAGTTTCATTTTCTTTTTTTCATTTAATAGTATTTTATTTTTTCCAATTATATCAGAATTCCATCTTTACTCTGTAATGTCACTCTTTACTCGTCAAGATGCTAAGCTGACTGCAAAATCCAGGCACTGGGATGCTGCTCTACTGACCTTTCAAAACTAACTAGATAAGAGTCTCTAATTCCTTCCCATAAAACAGAAGAAAATAGAAAAAGAGGCATTTTCACAAAACCATATGTCCATCTCAAAGAGGAGAAGTCCCAGACTTCTCCCCTTAAATACTATCACTTGTTTTATGTTGTAAGTGAAGGTACCAAACAATCAGAATAGAGTCAAAGAGCGAAAATGGCCAAGGCGTCATACACTGGTCCCTTTTGAATGCCACCATAACCTCCACTTCCCCAAGGGGTTAGCTGACCACAACCAGTTACAGAATATCTATACATGTTCCAAAGTCTCTCAGAGGCATTTCCATTATGCCTAATCATGGTTCTCCTGAAAGCAAAGTCCTCAGTGTCTTCACAAAGAAAAATATCATAAGAGGCTTTGTATGCAGGCACCAGTGCTGGGTAGGTACTGATATACAATAGTGGCAATTATAAGTATTGGAGCTATTTGAGCAGGGCAGGTGTTGCATCCTTAAAATGTTAGTGCTTAGTAATGCACCAAGAAGTACAGAAAAAGTAGAAAAGCCTCATGACTAAAGGTAGATATAGCAGCAAGAGTTGTGAGCTATTGATTTCAGAATATAGACCCTTAGAGTCCTTTAACCCAGGGTAGTTGTTCCTAAGGGGATCTAACCAGTTAGTATGATTGGGGGAGGGGGGAATAAGGAAAATAACCCAGAACACCACCCAGGGAATAGTAAAAGATTCAGAAGAAAATCTTGTGTATTGTATAAATGTCTATGGAGGATTTACAGAAGAACATAGATAAGAACGTCATAGGATGACAAAACATGGTTACTTTATGATTTGTTGTGGAGGGAATGTCCACATCATGAGAAGCATATGCCCAAGGAATATTAAAATATTAGCACATTAACTTGTTTTATATCTTTATGTAGACTGTCTTATCTCCCACGAATAAAGCATAAGCTCCTTGAGGGTAAGGGCCATCTTATTTGATTTCGTTTCCAGATTTGCATTCCCTCCCTCCAACCTTCCCCACCCAATGGAGAAAAGAAAACCCCTCTTTGCAACATGGCTAATCAAAACAAATGCCCACATTGACCATACCAAAAAATATTCCTCAATCTATAATGTAAGTTCATCACCTCTCTATCTAAGGGTAGATAGCATGTTTCACCATGAGTCCTCTGGAATTATGATTGGATTAGAGTTTCTAAGACTTTCAAAGTTGGTCTTTGCAATATTTTTATCACTTTCTCTACATCAGTTCATTAAAGTCTCCTAAGGGTTCTCTAAAATCATCCCCTTTATTATCTCTTACTGCACAATAGTATTGTATCACATTCGTGTGCCATAACTTCTTCGAACCTTTTGCAATTGATGGGCATCCACTCAGATTCCAATTTTTGCCACCAAAAATAAAAAGAGCTGCTACAAATATTTTTTATATATGGGTCTTCTTCATCTTTCTTTCATCTCTTTGGAGTATAAACCTAGTAACAGTATTGCTGAATCAAGGGACATACACAATTTAATAGGTTTTTTTTGGCATTGTTCCAAATTACTTTCCAGAATGGTTGGCCCAATTTAAAATTCTATTGACAGTGCATTAGTGTACCTATTTCCCCACATCCCCTCTAGCATTTGTCACTTTTCTTTTCTGTTATCTTTTCCAATCTGATGGGTGTGAGGTAAAACCTTGAAATTGTTTTAATTTGCATTTCTCTAATTATTAGTGATTTTGAGCATTTTTTTTCACATGGCCTGGATTTCTTCCTCTGAAAGCTATGTATTCATATGCTTTGACCATTTGTCACTTTGGCAATGGTTCTTCTCATAAATTTAAATTACTTTCCTATATATTTTAAAAGGAAGACTTTTACCAGAGAAGTTTCCTGCCAAGATTATTTCTCATTTCCCTACAGCATTGAAATGAATATGTTGAATTTGCTGTATTTCTTTTTACTTCAAAAGCAATGTGTATGTAGTAAAGAGTTGTAATTTCACATGTAATCCTTTTTTCTGTTCTACTTTGTATGTGGAAATCTACTTTTTATAGTGTTTGTTAAATTCAGAATAAAAGGTAAACAAACAAAAAGCAAAATAATAAACTTTGGTAAATATAAGATTCCACTTCTGGGCCCAGGAGGTTGAGATATTGCACTCTCTTTTTATCAAGGGGTCCCTCTAAATCCACACAGTAGAAAGAAAAGAAGGGAGGGAGGGAGGGAGGGAGAGAGGAAGGAAGGGAGGGAGGGAGGGAGGGAGGGAGGAAGGAAGGAAGGGAGGGAGGGAGGGAGGAAGGAAGGAAGGAAGGGAGGGAGGGAGGGAGAAAGGGAGGGAGAAAGGGAGGGAGGAAAGGAGGGAGGAAGGAAAGAAGTGAGGGAGGGAGGGAGGGAGGGAGGAAAGAAGGGAGGGAGGGAGGAAGGAAGGAAGGAAGGAAGGAAGGAAGGAAGGAAGGAAGGGAGGGAGGGAGGGAGGAAGGAATGAAGGAACGAAACCATGGTGAAACAGGATTCCATGTCCAGCTTCAGCTCTCACCCATATCAGATAGATATTATTTTTTGAAAAACAACTGTAGCTATGTCTCTTCATTAATTTCATGTCAGATATGAAAAAATCAACAAAGAAACTTCAGGAGGCTTGGATGTTATCCGAGTTCCTGCAAATACAAAGCCTCATAAAACTCTATATCTTGGAGAATTTCTTCACCACAGTACTGTGAGCTGATCAAGAAAATAGCAAGCTAAGTCTTTTGGTCTGAAAATAATGAACAGAACTTTATAAATTTTGCCTAATAGCAAACGCTCACTTCATACAACAGTTTGTGGTTTACAAGGTGTTATGTATCCATTATCTCATTTGGCAAAACAAACCTGGGAGGTGGTGACTCTTATTATTCTCATTTCATAGATAAGGAAACTGAGACTCACACCTGCCAAGGGTCACACCTTGAGGAACTGCTAAAATGCGTTCCCCAGTTCCCAGGGGGGAAAATGGCCAACAAGAGTTTTATCCAGAGCCTTTTGGGTGACAAAGTGCCCTTCCCTCCTCTGTGTTACCCTGGATTGTACCACACACTTGGCATTTATCAGCTACTCCCTTGTATTATTTTCTTTTTTATGTGTACTTGTCTCATTGCCCATCTTGATTATGAGCTTGAAGACAAAGGTTACATCACTGACTTCTATGTATCTCCCCCTGGGTGGCATAGTCCAGTACCAGGAAAGAACAATCACTCAATAAAGTCTTGTTGATTGACTTGCCTGCTTATGTTTCATTTCAGCAATCACACAATGTCATAAGATGTCACAAAATGTCAGAACTAGAAAAGGTCTAAGAGGTCATCTAGTCCAATGGCTTCCATTTGTAGATGAGGAAACTGAGACCCAGACAGGTCAAGCATTGTGTCCAAATACTTCCAGGAAATGACAGAGCTGGGACTCAAATTCAAAGTCTCTTGACTTCAGTCAAAAGGCTTTTTCTGTTCCACTGAGATGCCTCCCATACATGCTTTAAAGAGCATGTTCCTTTCTCATCTCCAATATCAAAAACAGAAACTTTTCCAAAACTATCTGGAAAGGCAAGGCAAGAAAATAAGCATTTGTTAGGCACCTACTATGTGTAAGGCACTGTCTTTGCTTCTAGCAGTACAAAGACAAAGTGGAAAACAGCTCCTACTCTCAAGAAGATTACATTCTACTAGGGAAATGTAACAAGGAAAAAAGATTTGTATGTACAGGAAAATTGGAGGAAGAATGGGGAGAGAAGCAAGTACTAACAACAAAGAAAATTCAAAAAGACTTTCTCCATAAGGAGATGGTCCATGAACTGAGCCTGAATGGAGGATAAAGAAGAAGGATGCTCCAAATATGGAAAGGAAACAAGAGTGTGAGTGTACATGTATGTATATGTGTGTATATGTATATACATACCTACATCGACATATATATACTTATATACCCACATATACATGTATATACAGACATGCATACACACACACACACAGGCACCCATTTATTGATTTTACAGTTGAGTAAACTGAAGCAGACAATAGTTAAGTGACTTGCCCAGGATCACACAGCTAGGAAGTGTCTAAGGCTACATTTTAACATCAGGTCTTTCTGATTCCACGTCCAGATTTACATCTACTGTGCCACCTAACTGCCTGTCTCTCAGCTGGGAGACAGTTTATTCAAAGGCATGAAGTTAGAAAATGTAATGGTGAGTTTTAGGAATGATAAGTAGCCCAGTTGGATTGTAACAAAAAGTGTTTGAAGTAGAATAAAATGAAATAAGTCTGAGCCAAGTAAGAATGGAAGTAAGATTAGCCAGATTAAGCAGTTAATTGGATATGGGGACCAAGGGGAAAAGGAAGAGACTCTGAAGTTGTAAACCTGGATAGCTACAAGCCTAGGGATCTCCTCAACAGAAAGAGAGAGGTTTAGAGGAGGGGTAAATATGGGAAGTAGCTAGTTGCTCAGTGGATAGAGAACTTGGCCTGGAGTCAGAAAGATCTGAGTTCTAATCCAGCCTCAGACACTTACTAGCTGTGACCCTGGACAAGTCACTTAAATTCTGATTGCTTGACAAAATGGATCCACTGGAGAAGGAAGTGACGAACCATCCCAGTATCTTTACCAAAAAAAAAAACCCAAATTTGGTCATGGAGGGTCAGATATAAATGAAACAACTAAACAACAAAAAATTGGGAAGAGGGGAGAGCTAATGACTTCCATTATGGATATGTTGGATTTGAGATGTGTACCACATGTGAAATTGGAGATGGTCAACCAACAGACTTGGGAGTGGAACTCAGGTGGGAAATCACAGATTTGTGTGTGCATGTGTATGCACATAGTATGTGGACACATATGTGTGTATTCGTATACATGCATACACATATATTGGCAGCTAGGTAGCACAATGGATAGAGTGCTGAGCTTGAAGTCAGGAAGAATCGTTTTCCTGAGTTCAAATCTGGTCTGAGACATATACTAGCTATGTCAGCCTGTGCAAGTCACCTTACCCTGTTTGCCTCAAGGTTCCTCATCTACAAAATGAACTGGAGAAGAAAATGGCAAATCATTCTACTATCTTTACCAAGAAAATTCAAATGAAGAATCATATATGACTAAAACGTCTGAACAACAATAGCAACATACACATGTATGTGTGTGCATGTATGTGCATTGTACATGTTTGTGTATGTGTACATATGCATGTGTGTGAATATACATGTATATCTATGCATACACAGAAGAATTTATACGTATATGTGTATAAATATGTCTATAAAGGTGTATTGTGTATAATGTGTATAATATATCTATAATATATATTATATTATATATGTTATATTATATAATATATGTTATATTATATAATATATAATATAAATGTGTATAAATATATCTATAAAGGTGCACATGGTATATATACGCATGTATACAGTGTGTATATACATTTACACACATTTACTTATGGGCATATATCTGTATATTTATATATTCTGCATATGTGTAAACACATATTTGTGTCAAAGCAAAAGGATTGTTGGACTACAGACTAGAATCTACACTAAAATGGTGGAATTGAGAGCCATTTTCACATATGACTTGTGTAACCAAACCAGAGAATTGTAGGGGGAGTCCAGCAAGATGTCAGTATAGGGGAGATGGCAATGTTTTTGTTAAGCTGGTTAAGCTGTTAAGCTGGTAGTTGCCTATTCAGACAGCAGAGCAGAGAGCCAACTTCCATTGGTGCCTTTGTTTGCTATTAATCAAGAACACTCTAAAAGATTCAATGACAATTGAACAGTTCCCAAAAAGTCACTTTTAGAAATCCTGCAATAGCTGGGCAGGAGAAGTTTAATGTGAACAGAGTCTAAGGACTAATTATAAGAATGTGGCAAAGAAAAATCTTAATACTAATGCACTGTTGGTGGAGTTGTGAACTGATCTAACTATTCTGGCAATTTGGAACTATACCCAAAGAGCTATAAAATTGTGTATACCCTTTGATCCAACAATACCATTACTAAGTCTATATTCCAAAGACACTAAAAAAATAATAATAAATGGAAAGGGAGCTATTTATACAGAACGATTTAGGACAGCTCTTTCTCAGGTGGCAAAGAATTGGAAATTGAAGAGATGAATATCAATTGGGGAAGGGCTAAACAAGCTGTGGTATATGATTGTGATGGAATATTATTGTGCTATGAGAAATTACAAGGAGGGCGATTTCAGAAAAACCTGGAAAGACTTACATAAATTGATGCAAAGTTAATTGAACAGAACCAGGAATGTTGTACACAGATATTGTTTGATGAAGAACTGTGATTGACTTCACTATTCTCAGCAATACAGTGATACAAGAAAACCCCAGAGGACTAATGATGCCTCCAGAGAAAGAACTGATATTGTTTGAATACATACTGAAGTGTGCTATTTTTCACTTTCACTCTTCCATTCATTCTTTTTCTTTTATTTGCATCTTCTTATACAAAATGATAACATGGAAGTGTTTTACATGATTGCACATATATAACCTATATCTGATTGCTTACCACCTCAAGGTGGGGAAGGGAGGGAGGAGAGAGGGATAGAATTTGGAACTCAGAGCTTTAAAAAAAAAACAAATGTCAAAAATTATTTTAATATGTAATTGGGGAGAAATAAAATATTTTAAAAGAAAAGAAAAATCATAACTTGGAGGGAGACTACAGATTGTATGAGGTCAATGAGATTCTAAAGGGTTAAGATTCCAAAAGGCTGAAAACACAGAAGCTGTGACTGGAGAGAACCAAAACTTTCTCTCCAAAGTTGTCAGCATCACCTTCCTTCTATCAATTTCTTTCATCATTCTCCTAGTCATCCCAGTTCAAAATCTTGAAATCACACAATTCTTTTGAAGTATTATGGGATAATGACTACAGTGTTGGATTTGGACTTAGAAAGATCAGGTAAGTCCTTAACCTCTTTGAGCCTCCATTTCTCCACCCATAAGATGAGGTTAGACTCAATGATCTCTAAGGTCCCTTCAATTTTAGCACTGAATCAAACCCTTGTTCAATACTAAACAAACAGTCATATCTTGAAAAATTTGTAAAATACTCATTGAATCTGCAAAAATGTTGTATTGGGGGCAAATGTTATTTTTGCCCATATATGCTAAACTGTATAAAATCATGTCACATAGACTGTTTTGAGCCTCTTTCCTGTATGGCACTAGAAAAGCAAATTAAATGCATATGTCTTCCCATAGACCCAGAGAACTGTCTGGATTGGAGACACAGACTAATGTATTCAAAATGTACCTTTAAGTGTTTGCCAAGGAATTTTTCAAACGGGGGGAGCATGTAATGGAGTTTTGACACTCTCCTAAACCACCAAAGATGCCTCCCCAATGTGGAAGATGATAAGGAACCTGCTTCCAGGAGACTGAAGGACTAGTGAAGGCAGGAACATTCTACATTGGTTTACTATGTAGTTGGGAGTAGCCTTTTTCCATTGGCTCAAAGATCAGAACTATATGTTGTTATTCAGTCATTTCAGTCATATCCAAGTCTTTGTGATCCCATTTTGAGGTTTTCTTGCCAAAGATACTGGAGTAGTTTGCCATTTCTTTCTCCAACTCATTTTACAGATGAGGAAATGGAGGCAAACATGGTTAAGTGACTTGCCCAGGGTCACATAACTAAGAAGGATCTGAGGTCAGATGTGAACTCATGAAGATGAGTCTTCCTATCACCTAGCTGCCTCAGAAATATCAGCATCTTTTAAATAGCCTGACCAAACATTTTAGCAGTGTTTATATCTGAAGATGATACTTCACTCACACCATGAAACAAGGGGGGAGGACCTGAGGGCCACCTTCTTCCCTTATCCCCTTTAGTTCATGGGGCTACAAGAAACAGGCCCTCTTGCTTATTCTTTTCCATTCTAAGTTCATGGAATTGGGTCTCTAACCCAGCCCAGGAGGTCAAGACAAAGAGATTTAGCAGTCCAGAAATTCAGACCAGGTGTTTCAATTGTCCCAGCAGGGATGTTCTGAGGAGCAAGGTTCCATGAAAACCAACCAAACAGGAATTTGAAATTGAGCTAAACTATGGACTTGATCACCCCATACACAAACACACACACAGATCTCCCACTGAAGTGGTATAAAGGGATTTTGCCCTAAGGGAAAATATTTATACATTTGTTCAAACTATGTCTTTGAAGTAAATATCTATTTGTAAAAGTTAATCCAATGCTAAGTAATTAAATAGAACTGGGGTGACTGTCAATGGATCCCTAAGAATGGGAGAGATATAATTGATAGGAGCTCAAAAGAAGCCCTAACCTTTTCAGGAGAACCCTGAGAGAGGCTACCCCTCAGAGAGTGGTGCCAAAGTCCAAATCATGCTACACAGAGAAAGGAAATTCTTTTTTTGTTTGGGGTTTTTTTGGAGGGGCAATTGGGGTTAAGTGACTTGCCCAAGGTCACATGCCTAGTTTTTGTGTTAAGTGTCCGAGACCAGATTTGAACTCAGGGCCTCCTGACTCCAGGGCTGCGCCACCTAGTAGCCCCAGATCCAGCAACTTTTGACCTACTTTACCCCAGTAACCAAAAGGGCTAAGTTCTCTACACCTTTATTTGACACTTAGCTTAGAATGCCATAGAGTTGTACATCAACTGTTCTTTCAACTGGATTGCAAGGCGAAGGGACAGGACCCAAGACCCCATCTGTGAGCTCCATGACACTGGTGGTTTAACACAGTGGGAGAATGGGAGAAGAGTTTCATATGTTCTTGTACAGGCCACAGTCTGAGAATGGAGGAGAATCTCAGGACCAAGCAGAAGTCTTTATGACCAGAGGTCCTAAAACAGTGGAAGTAGTGACATCCAGAGAGAAAACCAAGATTGGCAGTTAGGATGACTGATGGAAGGATCAAATGGATAATTGATGGACCAGTGTCTGAAGAAGAGTCTAAATCAAGACAAGGAACACATCAAGACCAGGGGTAGCTAGTAAGAGGTCAAGAGGCTTAGGAATCAAGGGACAGAATATCAGAGTTGGAAGAGACCCCAGTGGCCATCTAGTCCTGACTGAACAACAGGACGTTTATTGAGACAAAGAATATTCCAATTTGCTACAGTTGTTCTAGTTTTTTCAGCAAGACTGGGTACATGACTGGGCCCCACCTTCCAACTTTCCCTCAATTCCCTGTAGCTGGAGTGTTCCCATGCCAATGATTATCTTCCATAGCAACCATGGGCTCTACGTGGTGGCAATCATCTGTCTGTATTGCCCACAGCACTTCACATGGTGTCATACAGTAGACTCCCAATAATCAAAGGATCATAGGTGTAGCGTTAGAAGGGACCATAGAGGCCTTCCAGTCCAACCCTCTAATTTTGTAGATGTTTGTTGATTAAAAGTTAAGTTGTTCCAAAGTATTAATATTCCTCCCCTTCCCTTTCCATCTACCAAATTTTAAATGTAAGTTTCTTGAAGATTGGCGTTTTTCTCACTTATGAGTTTATATCCCCAGCACCTTTTTAGTGCCTAAATCATAAGCTTTAAATTTGTTTTTGAGATTATGTCTCTCTATCTCATCTAGCTGGAAATGGAGTGGCCACTCATGGATGCAATCCCTCCAGTGATTGACATAGGGGCTTTGACTTGCTTCCTTCTGACCTGAGTGGAATCACCTCTCCTTAGATAGTCTGGTCCCCACATCCACAGGCACTCCTCCTCCACCCCCCTATTCCTCTAGGCTTACCATATTGGTGCCAAACTTAGTGCAGATAGCCAATCGACTTAACCCACTGAAGTTCGGAATTCCCAAGCTCAAGCAATCCACCAACCTCAGCCTTCCTTGGAGTCTACATGATAGGTGTGTGCCACCAGGCCTGACTGCACCATTTTTATTAAACATTTTTAATTGAATTGAACAAGAGGTGGTAAGATATCATTGCAGTTTCATAGATTTCAGGCACCAGATATGAATCTTAGAAATTAAAAAATTCTCTGATACCACACAAAAGTTACCTGTTTCATGTATTCATTCAACAAGCAAGTGTAACATATGTGTGTGACTAAATGCATGTGTGTGACTAAATGCATGTGTGTGTCTCACAAGTGGGCCACCTATAAAGAGTAGAAGGAACCATAACACCTAGCAGAATGTAGGGTCAGGAAGGGTTCAATATCATCAAGGTTGGGCAATCTCTCCTCCAGTCTCCAAAAGGGATATCAGGCTAGAATTATATATATCCCTCTGGTATCTCTAGTCTAGGGGTATGAATCTGGGTTCAGAATGAAAGTTACTTCCCTAATTACTTTCAAGGGTAACCCTTAGCTTAGTCCCTTCCCACTAAACACTAGTTACCCAAAAGACCAACCTCTTTATCAAAGAAAGTCGAAAATAGAAAGCAGAGAATTTATATAAATTCGATTGTGCAAAAGAATATACTAGAATAAATGAGTTCTCCAGACAGGAATGAGATGGTATCTTAACTCCAACAAAAAGAGAACAATTCCACTGAAGTGAGGAGTCAGATTTCAGCAGTTTCTAGGGGAGTAAGCACTGGAAGGCAAGGGATATGATGAGGACCAGCTTCCCTAAATGCCTATATCTCCTAGTCCTATGTTCTAAAGTCCACATCTTGTTTCTCAACCTCTCTCTCTCTCTCTCTTTGTCTCTCTGTCTCTCTCTCTGTGTCTCTCTCTGTCTCTCTGTGTCTTTCTCTCTGTCTCTCTCTGTGTGTCTCTTTCTCTCTGTCTCTCTGTGTCTTTCTCTCTGTCTCTCTCTCTGTCTCTGTGTGTGTCTCTCTGTCTCTCTTTTTCTCTCTGTGTCTCTCTCTTTCTCTCCTTTTCTCTCTCTCTCTCTCCCCGCTTCTCTCTTTCTCTCTCTCTCTCCTTCTGTGTCTCTGTTTCTGTCTCTCTGTCTCTCTCCTTCCTTCCATCCTCTCACACAGGTATGCCAGTTTTCACTCAGCATTCTCCCAGCCAGTCAGGAGTCATGTCTCTCTCTACACACACAGACAAGGTCACAAAGTTATCTTTTGGTGAAGGGGGACCACCTCAGACTTATACAGAAGCAGACATATAAGCAAGTATTCTTGGGGGCCCCCTGTTTGTACCCACTGGCATCGGGTGCGGCTTTAAGAAGACAGAAGCCCTGGGTTTCTGGTAGTTTCCATAGCTCTTAGATAACAGAAATAGCAGTAGTGTCTTGCATTTCTGACTTTAAGGTTGAGACTCAATTTCTCAGGAGTATCAATGGGAGACTGCTTAAAAGTTGTCCATAAATATCACTTCAATATTGGTCCAGGCCCCCAATTTAACTCTATTCATAGTATTGCTTTAGTCATACCACTAATGGCTTATAGTGGGGAGAAACCTGAATTAAAATTTCCCTTCTAACGCTAACTGTTGACCATGACCAAGTCATTTCACAGAAAGTCCCAGGCAAGCCTGCCTTTACTCCCCTCCTGGCCCTGTGCTCTCTTCTCCCTGGACTCCAAGGTTTCCCTCATACTCCCCCTCCAACTCCTCTGCTTTTAATTTTCCTTTAGTATGCTGTCTTCAGCCATTAGAATGTAAGCTCCTTGAGGTCAGGAACTCTGTTTTCGTTGTATTTGTACACCTAACACCTAGCACAGTGCCTGGCACATAGTAAGCATTCAATACATGTCTGTTTCCTTCCCTTTTCCTTTATTTGACCTTATGAAGCCTCATTTTCCTCACCTGTAAAATAAGGATAATAACACCTAGAGTACTTACCTGGGAGGTCACATAGTGCACAGGGTGCCAGGCCAGAACTCAGGAAGACTCATCTTCCCTAGTTCAAATCCAGCCTCAGACACTTAATAACCGTGTGACCCTGGGCAAGCCACTTCACCCTGTTTGCCTCAGTTTCTTTATCTGTAAAAAGACCTGGAGAAGAAAATGGCAAACCACTCCAGTACCTCTGCCAAGGAAACCCCAAACAGGGTCATGAAGAGTCAGACATGATCGAAATGACTAAATGATAAGAACAACAGTACTTACCTACCAGGATTGTTATGAAAAGCAAATGAAAACTTAGAGGTGCTATAATGAAGTAATAATTCAAGCAAGGCCAGAATGTTAGTGACAGAATCATTGCTATTTTATTTTTATTATTATTAATAATGGCTAGTTTTTATATAACACTTGCTACATTCTAGCCGTATCTTGAATGCTTTACAAATTTATCTCACTTTATCCTCATAACAACCTGGCAGAATAGGAGCTATTATTATCCCCATTTTTATGGTTGAGGAAATTGAGGCAAATAAAGGTCAAGTAACTCACTCAAGATCACATAGCTAGTAAGTATCTGAGGGAAAATTTGAGTCTTCTTGACCCTAGGCCTAGCACTCTACCTGCTGCCATTTTCCTTAATAACTACCATCAGCCACTAGCAAAGGCTGAAACATTTGTCCGAGGCAATCTTCTTCTGACTTGATGGAGAATGTCAATGAAGCCCATTCCATTGAAATTTTACAATGTGCCCATTATCAGTTTTTGTTCATTTTGTCCATGGTCCTGGCCAATGGGATGTGCTGGGCAGCAGGGTGGTACAGTAGATAGAACATAGTATCTAGAGTGAGGAAGATCTGAGTTCAAATGCTGTGTGACCCTGGGCAAGTCATTTAACCCTGTTTGCCTCCATTTCCTTATCTGTAAAATGAACTGGAAAAGGAAATGGCAAACCACTCCAGTATGTTTGGCAAGAAAACTCCCAAATGGGCTCATGAAGAGTCAGACGTGACTGAAAATGACTGAACAGCAACGACTAAGTATGACCTTAAAGGTAAAGCATTGCATTCAAAGGTACCTACACTTTTTCATGAGCCACCACATAACTCTCCCAATTAGATGGGGCTGGGACTTCAGGATTGTCACCCATGCTAATGACAAACAGGTTCATGAGCAAGTAAGAAGGCAAACAAATCCCATTTTTTGCCAAGTGAGGTGGAACTGGGCTGGGTTGGAGTGAATCAGGCTCCATCAACAGGTGGGTGTCTCCTTTTGGGATGCTCTGGTAGGACAATTAAAACCCCTATAAATAGGCCAGAATCCCAGCTCCCTGGTGTCCTCCACCAGCCTGTACACCTTCCACTTGCTCCCAGTGAAAAGGTAAGCAAGGCAAAAGATGCCACCTACCATGCTGCAAACTGCTTCCCATGATCCTTTGTGCTGAGTCTTGTGTCTGAGGATGTTCCTTGTGGGTGAGCAGTCTTAGATAACCTGTGGCTTCCTTTTCATTGTGGCTGTGGTTTCTTTCTTTTCTCAAAGATTGTAGCAGACATCACCAGTTTCTACAGAGATTACAGAGTAATCTTGTCTTGGTGTAAGTGATTGGTTTGAGGCATTCTGGAAGACTTGGTCCTACTGATAGATGAGCCAGAATCCCAGAGTCAGAGAACAGTTTTGCCGTGAGGAGGGTAGAAGGGGATACACCCATGCTGAGGCCACTGACCAGAGCCAAGCTCTTGCTTGGACTGTGGAGTCCCAGGAAATTTTGATCCCTGTTGCTGTAAATATAGAAAAAAGCACCTCAATTCATTCCAGACCTCCTGTGATTTTCTGCTGCTCTTAGCAAATGATTATTGAGGCTGTTTGGAGATCCAGTCTATTCTCCAGTAGTAACTCTGGAGTATTTAAGTCACGCAGGCCTTCACTGGTTAGGAGAAAATGTCATTAAAGTCTGGATTCCAAGAAGTCCCAACAGCCTAACTTTATTTCTATGTATTTGAATATTCCTTCTTTTTTATAGAACCAAATTTGTCTGTTTCTACTTTGGTATTTTTCTTTAGTGATGGAATTTGTTGCTATTTTTGTTGGTGATAATTATAATCAATTAGCAAACTATTGTTA
>WOXC01003019.1:0-104067 GCA_011680675.1 Gymnobelideus leadbeateri
AACGAATTTTTACAATCAAAGGCCTCATCTCTAAAATATACAGAGAATTGAGTCAAATCTATAAAAATACAAGTCATTCTCCAATTGATAAATGGTCAAAGGGTATGAACAGGCAGTTTTCAGAGGAAGAAATTAAAGATATCTATAAGCATATGAAAAAATTCTCTAAATCACTATTGATTAGAGAAATGCAAATCAAAACAACTCTGAGGTTCCACATATTACCAGTCAGATTGGCTAAGATGACAAAATAGGAAAATGACAAATGTGGAGAGGATGTTGAAAAATTGGAACACTAATGCATTGTTGGTGGAGTTGTGAACTGATTCAACCATTCTGGAGAGCAATCTGGAACTATGCCTAAAGGGCTATAAATAATTTCATGCCCTTTGACCCAACAATAACACTTCTAGGGTTGTATCCCAAAGAGATCATAGAAATGGGAGGAAGACCCATATGTACAAAAATATTTATAGCAGTTCTTTTTATGGTGGCAAAGAATTGGAAATTAAGGGGATACCCATCAATTGGGGAATGGCTAAACAAGTTGTGGTATATGAATGTAATGGAATACTATTGTGCTATAAGAAATGAGGAGCAGATGGACTTCATATTTACTTGGAGAGGCTTATATGAACTGATGCTGAGTGAGAAGAGCAGAACCAGGAGAAACCTATACACAGTTACATACACAATGTATGTGTGATGACCAACTTTGATGGACTGGGCTCTTCTCAGCAATGCAGGGTTTTAAGACAACTCCAAAAGACTTATGATGGAGAGAGATGTCTACATTCAGAGAAAGAACTGGAAAGAACAGAGTTTGAATGCAGATTGAAGCAAATTACCTGCTCTCTTTCTTTTTATTGTTTGGTTTTGTTTCCTCTTTCCCATTGTTCTTTCCATCCAATGCAATCCTTCGCAATCCTTCTTTATAACCTGACTAATGTCTAATGTGAAAGTATTTGCAGATCCCATATGTGATTGCATGCCACCATAGGTGGGGGAGGGGGGAGGGGGAGAAAATTTGAAACTCAAGGAATTGTGGAACTGAATCTTGTAAACTAAAAGTAAAGAAACAAATTAATAAAGACCAAAAAGAAAAAATAAAATAAAATGAAACAAACAAACAAACTGAGACCTATTAAAGACCTTAGCTTGAAAAAAATGGCCAAAGTGCCCCACTGTATCCTGGGCCATCTCTAGTTATCCTGATCCATATCAGGCCACTGGACCCAGATGACTCTCTGGAGGAGAAAATGAGTCTGGTGACTTTGCACAACCCTCCCTCACTTAAATCCACTTCACTTGCATGTCATGGTATCATCTCCCTGATGTCATGGTCCTCTAAAAGAATGAAGGGCAAACAGCATGGAAAGAGAATAAAACTTAATCCTGAGGGAGGAGCTAAAGACTAGCATTTCAGGTGTGGAATAACCCAGTTGGGACCGGATGAAGCAGAAGTGATATTCTAGGGGAGTGGACTCCAGTACCCCTCACACCACACACCAGTCATCCCCCGTGAGTGATGCTGGCCCTGCCCAGTTTCATGGAAAAGTATTCCTCTGTTAAGGGCCCATTTTCATAACAACTGCAGTCATAACAGATGGATTTTTTTTTTACTTTCAGCTTTTTATTATTAAAAAAAAAGTCACTGAGGATCTCATCCCTAGCCAAGTGGCATTATCTTTCCCCTTCCATTGGATAAAAGGACATCCAACTACACTCTAGCTGTAGCTCCATTGGTGGAGCTCACAGGCATTCTAGGAGAACCCACGTGGGCTGAGTAGATGCTAATTTATGCATATTTACAGACAACTAACTCCGCAACTCCTATGTGCTACAATGCTTTGTGAGTTCAAAGTTAACCTTCCAACAACAGGAGAAGAATTTTAATCAAAAAAGATAATACCAGTGGCTGGCAGACAGGGTTTTTTGGGGGGCTGTTCTATTAAGAAATCACTGGAATGACTTTGTAGCAATTGTAACAGATTCTTATTTAAATGAGATTTCACTTTTTTTTTAATAAAAGGAAAATCACCCGAGTTTGCAATGTTTTTCAATGAGCCGAGATTTCTTTCTCTTCTCCCCCTTCCTACCCTGCTGCCCCATCATAATTGATTTATTTTGTAATGCAATATTGTCTAACATTCACAGGCTCGTTTGACTAAATTATTCATCAGCAATTTAAAAAAATAATGCAACCATCTCCTCCCGGTTTTGCCTCTTCTTGGTTCCCCCACTTCCTCCCTCCCTCTCTGTCACGGCAGGTTGAGAACATTTTGTGCTGTTATATAGTTCCCCAGTTTTTCACTTGAGGTTAAGTCTCTCTTAACTAAGGGCCATACTGAACAAGGCTATTAATAAAGACACTTGATGGATCCTGTTTCTCATGAGGGGTGGAAGCAGAGGAGATGAAAAGTGGAGTGTGTTAGTGGGATTCCATGTGTTGTTGTCCCAAAGTGTGCTTTTTTTTGGTAATGTGTTGTGATAGTATACTGTTGCTGTATTCATAACATGGGTAAGGATATCCTTTTCCAATACGAAGGCCCATGGTTTGTTTATTTAGGACAACAAATTGCCCAGACTCTGCAACATGGGACCTGTATTTAAACCCAGCCTTAAGTTTCTGAAACTGATTTGTGTAACATGCTTCTTATTCAAGTGGTCTCAATCAAGCTATTTATCCTGTTCCTCCCACATTCTACCCACTCTTGCCCAACTCTAAGTGTGGCCTTTCTTGTAGATATGTCTCTTTTTTTTCTGGGAAAGATATTATTTTGTTCCTACTAGCTAATGGCAAATAAATGCCGATGGTAAGGAGTTCTTGGTTGTCTTGGGATGGGGTTTGGCACTTACTCTTATCCAAAATGCAGTAACATATCTGAAATAGTCTACTATGTGTCCAAATCTGAGGTGGATTGGATGGAGTCTCAGAGAAGGGTTATATCAGATATGCAACCTTTAGATGTCTAAGCAAGACCTTATTGTTCCACTCTTTTAATGCTAGAAGACCGACTTCTAGACAGTGAGGCATTACCAAATGTAACCCAGTTGGAAAGAAAAAACAGAGACATCCATGACTTTCCTAGCCTGTGCCTCCAGGATTGAACTCTTGATGAGGCACAGCAAGACTGGCCCATGTTGGAGAAGTATGTTAGGGATCCCAGCCTTGCAATCATGTCCTTTTCGAATCCCAGGGCTGACACCTAGGATCTTTTACCTTTTAAAGACAGCTAAAACTGCTACACATCTCTGCAATAATGGCCAATTGAATCACCAACACTGTTGTCAATTTTCCCAGCTTAAGAAATGCCCCAGTGCTCACCACTTCTGCAAGACCATGATGAAAACAGCTTGAGTGACGGATGTCCCTTGGCTCCCACCTCACCTCTGACTCTTAAATTCTTTCTTTCTTTCAAAGCTCTGTTTAAGTGCCTCTTCTGTATGGACGCTTTCCTGATCCTCCCAGTTTCTACAGCCCTACCCCCATAATAAACTTTTAAAGTTCAACTTATTTAATTTCTATATACTTACATAAATGTATATTTAATTTCTATATGGTTACATAAATTTATATTCAACTTCTATTTAATTTCTATAAACTTTATATTTAGTTATTTGTGTCTATACTATTTTGCTCCAGAGAATGTAAATTTCGTTGAGGATATGAAACTCTTTATTTTTATATTTTTAAACCCAGTACTCAGCACAGGTCTTAGCACATACTAGACATTTAATAAATGCTCATTGATTAATTGATTAGTTCACTTCCTAGTTTCCCTAGGCCATGGTACTGATCATATTTTTCTCCTATGGCTCTTTTCTTTTTCCTTTCTGGTAATGTTGTTGGACTTTTTTGCATGTGTTTGATGAAACTCCTTGTGATAAAACAAAAAAAAAACCTAGATTCACTTGAGGCAGGCAGCTTTTGCTCTTTCTAGCTCACATTCCTGCCCTAATATTTTATGAAGACTTCTGTAACCCGTGCTTGACTTCCCCATTTGGTTTTGTTGGGCCTATTGAATTAGATTTATATATGTATATATATATATATATGTGTGTGTGTATATATATATATAATTTATGTACACATATATGTATATATGTGTGTGTGTGTGTATATATATATATATATATATATATATATAGAGAGAGAGAGAGAGAGAGAGAGAGAGAGAGAGAGAGAGCGATCACCATATTTTAATACATATGTGGTGTCTATATTCCCATCTCTTAATCCCTTATGACCAATGGCCTATTAGACAATCAAACCTAACCCTAATTAGACATGAAACTTGATGTCTTGTAGATATATTAAGCTCAAAATGTTGAAAACAGAACTTTCCTCCATAGCCTTCCTTTCTTCTAAATTTTCTTTTCTCTGTGGGAAATACCATCATCCTTCCAGGCTCCTGGATCTATAATCTCAGTTATTCTTGATTCCTCACTCTCAATCAAATGAGTTGCCAAATCTTGCTATTTCTACTTCCAGAAAACATCTCTTGAATCTGATCTCTTCTCTTTGCTGATACAGCTAGCACCTTAGTTCAGGCCCTTAACAACTCTCACCTAGACCAGCCGCCTCCAAATTGATCTCCTTGATTCAGCTCTCAACTTAAATCTATCTTCCACACCACTGCTGCCAAAGTGATTATCCTTAATCAAGTTTTGACCATATCATTCCCCTATTCAATCAACTCCAGTGGCTAATAAGCTCCAGAATCAAATAAACTCTGTGTTTAGTTTCTAAAGCCCCTCCAACCTGACCCCACCTATCTTCTCAGCCTCATTAAACATCACTCCCTTTCCTGTACTCTTCAAGAGTCAAAATGACCTTCTGTCTATTCCTTATACTAGACACTTCATCTCATGTTTTTCATTGAATACAATGCCTCCTCACCTATGCCACAGAGCCCCTCTCTTGCTTCAAGACAGCTAAAGTATCACCTTCCAATCTCAATGACATTTTTCCTGATCTTCTCCACTACCAGTACTCCCTTATTTAAACTGCCTTGTATGTTGCATTTATTTATTCTCTTTATATATTTCTACATATACATGTCCTTGTCTTTGTCTGCTCCATCGGAATGTGAACTCACTTAGAGTAGGGATTGTTTCAATCATTGCATTTTTATCCCACTGTGCCTGGCCTGTAGGAGGTGGTTAATAAATGCTTGTTGATTGATTGACTGTAACAACAGAAATAGTAAGACAATCATGCCCTTAGGTGATAACTCTTTCCTTTTCTATATGTATCACCCCTCTGGGCTCCTCTCCCACCACCAACACATATCAAACTCACACTCACAAGTTGAGTCCCCAGAGGGGCAATTACTCCCAGTTGCAAAGTAATTTGGGGATCTGCACTTCTAAAACTATAGCTCACAAGCCTCCAGGGGTATGCTTACCTGTAATAGTCATCCTTTAGAAATAATTAGCTCAACACAAAGGCATTTATTGTAATGTCATAATAAAAACAACCGTAACAATACATCTCTTCCCCCTCTATAATCTTGAAGCTTGCTTTCTTGCAAATACACATATCAAAACTGGGAAGAATGAGCCCACAGATAGCCTTCACTAGTACAGAAGCATGTGAGGAGGGAAAACTCACAGCCCAGGTACTTCACACCTCTGAACTCAAAGCCTGCTATCTTTTCTCCTTTTCTGGTATCTTCCTGTTTCTTCTTTGGATTCAAGATCTTAGTGGGACTGGTTGTACAAATTGGCTCCTTAGGATTATTCTTTTCCATAGTAACTCTCATTGGGTAACCAGAGCTATCCCTCTCAAGTCACAAAACTCTTTTGGTCTTGTATTCTTACTCACTAAGCCTCCTCCCTACTGGGTATAGTGTCTCCAAGTAAGAGAGATGCTCGCCTTTCTTGATAGATGGGTTGGAGTGGGGGAGAGAGGGAAAGAATGATTTCCTCTCACGGACTGTGTTTTCTTTCATAGCTCCCTCTCTTCATGACTCAGAGTTCACATTCTTTACATCTGTTTCCTCCCTGGGCCTACTTGTTAGTAAACTATGCCTTGCTTTTAAAAGACCCTGGGAACATGGCCAGTCCTTTGACTAACAGATGAGATGACTAGCCACTTTCTAATTCCATCAAACTTGACTAAAGAAAAATTCCACTCCTTATAAAGAGGGAGCAGGATAGACATTTCTTTATACTTTATTTAAGATCATAATATCTTATTGTGTTGGATATTAGGTCAAAATCTGCTATAATTTTATCATCTGGACTGGGAGTAAATCAATTGATCTAGGGTCTCTTGGGCAATTCCCCCTTCCTCCCACTGCCAACATCACATGTAAAATCCATGAGCTAATTTGACCTCAGAGAAATTCCCTATTATGAAGGTTATTTTGAATTTGGCATCCTATAAATGGAATAGAAATAGTCCACAGAGAGATCAGTGGAGTGGGGTATGTTGGGTCTGAGGGTATCACAGATGCCACCCTCATCCTTCTTTAGAGTCCTGAAGACCAGAACATCCAAGGACCTGGTGGTTTCTGAGCTGGTGATATATTTCCTTCCTTATTTCTTTTCTTTTATATTCTTGCCTTGGGTGTTTTGCTTTTGGTCTTTATTTGAGTTAAAATGTGATGTCATGAAAGGTCTTTTATTTTATGCATTACTGCTCTATCTCATTCTTTTGTGAAACTCCAAGACCCATAATTGCTATTAAAGACTGGAACAGAAACCAGTGCTGTGAGCAGTGGAGAATTGACAAAAGATCAGAAGAACAAAAACTCTACATTTGATTTCATTTTTTAAGCCACAGTCTAGAGTTCTCTTCCAAGTAACCTGACTCAATTTCTAACAGTCTTAGGAGGATTCCTGCAAATCCTCCAAGGGGTGTCTGTCAATGGATGCTTCTGATTAAGTTCTAACCTGTGGCTAGCTACTGTGTACCCAGTTCTAGTTCCCCTGAGCTATGATTGGCATCATCTGATTGCAAAGAGCCAGAGGGGAGAGCTGGCCAGACAGGAGTAGGCTCCTCAGGAGAAATGTTTGAAGATGGGAGATGAAGGATTTGGGCCAATTTTAACGACTGGTTCAGGGATTAAGGGAGGAAGTCATACTTACGGATCATGATCCTTTAGTGACATTCATTATCCCCTTACTCTTATACTTCAGTCATCCAGTGACTGAAAAGGCTCCTCTGCCTTCCATCCCCTTTTCTGCATGTGTTCTCTCTTTATCTTATTAAACCTTTTAACAGTATGCTAATATTATCATTTCATGGTGTAAGGGAGTGGATCAAAGGAGTCCTTGATGAAACTGGTAAGTTTTCCAATCAGCCTTTTGGGATTATAGGGCACAGGTCATTCATTGTTAGTTCCTAATCAAATTGAAGAGATTCCGCCCTTCTCTGTGCGCCCCGCCCCCCGCCACAGTAATGAGAAGACAGAAATGAGGCACTATTTGGTGGCAATTTATAGGTTGTAAGGAACTCATTATTAGCTGAATGAAGATCAACTGTTCTTTCCTTTGGTCAATAAAAACAAGGTGGTCACATTTTTTGATGGGCTTTTTGAGGACTTGCTCCTTCTTCTAGGATGTAGCAACAGAGAGAAAAGAATTTCTGCCTTACTCCTCCTACTTCCTATCAGGAGCAGTAATGGTGACTTACATCAGAAATACATGGCCTTGTAAGATATAGGCTTACATGAAACTTAAGAAGAGAGGTCAAGGACACTTTCTAAACACTGAATCTTGAATCAGATGCTTTGTAAACATATTCAACTCAACTTGTCCAAAATACAACTTACTATCTTTCACTCAAAATTTCCCCCTTTTTATTTTCCCTATTACTGTTGAGGGTACCACTATCCTCCCAGTCACCCAGGCTCCCAATATAGATTTCATCCTTCATTCCTCACTCTCTTTCACTTCTAATATCTAGCCTATTGCCAAGTGCTGTCAATTATACCTTCATAGTATTTCTTTTATGCATCCCCTTCTCTTCTCTCACAATGCCCCTGTCCTGGTACAGACCCTTAACCATCTTATTCCAGTACTATTGCAATCGCCTGATTGGTCTCCCTAACTCAAGCTTCTCTCCCCTCCAGGGCATCCTCCACTCAACAGTCAAATTGATCTTCTTAAACTGCCAGTCTGACCGTGTCATGCTCCTCTCTTCCTTTTCAATAAATTCCGGTGTCTCCCTCTTACGTTCAGGATCAAATATAAAATCCTCTGTTTGGATTTTCAATTCCTTCATCATGTAACCTCTTTTTCCCTTTCCAGTCTTCTTATGCCTTTCTCCCTTCTATCTTTTCTGTGATTCATTGACACTTGACTTTTTGCTATTCCTCAAGTGTGAGCTTTTAGAGAACAGACGATTTTGTGTCATTCTCTGAATTCCCATCATTTATAACAGTGCTAACATGTACTAAGTGCTTAATAAATGCTTGTTGATTTGGCTTGATTTAAACTCCAATCTCCAAGACACAGGAGGGAATTTTTGATTCCTTAGGCAGCATGAGCCTGGAATTTAGTCTTTTAGTTGAAGAAGATTTCCTGAGCAGTACCAGCTTTGAGAATTGCCTCATGGGCAGCCTCAAATTCAAGAGATCTCTTGCATGAAAGTCTGGTCATTCAACCTTCAAGAGAGAGATTTCCTGATGTATCCTATTCCTTAGAGAAAAAAGAAGACTGTTTATATGGTCTCTCAACAGCGAAATCAGTGAGTTACTCAGTGCTGATTCAATGAGAGCACTGAAAGCTTGCAAGTCCCTAGTCTTTCTGTGAAATCCTGGAACATTCTACACAACACCCAATATCCCAAGAAATCAGCAATAGAACCAACACATATCTTCCCTCCAGACGTGTTGTAAAACCTAACCCTCACATTAAGAACAAAGTCAGGAAGTAGACTGGAAGAATAGCAAACCAAAATAAAATTAAGTCCACTAAGAAAAGATAGTATATTCATAGGGATATTCAAAACATAAAGCCAGAAAAGAATGACTAAAATATTTACAAGCAGAGCCTCAGCGAAAAACACAGGTTGGGACAAACTTACTAGAATTCCTGGGAGAGATTAAGCAAGAGTTAAAAGATGTTTCTATAAATGAAGTGAGATCACTTGAGGAAAAAAAATATGAAAAAAAATGAGAGCTATGGAAGAAAGAATTAGAAAGGGAACTAATAACTTGGCACAAAATCTTACCTAGGAAGCAAGCTCCCAGAAAATTAGAAGGAATCAAATAGAAACTGACTCCACAAAGCACCAAGAAATATTAAAACAAAGACCAAAAAATATCACAAAAAATAAGGCATCTATTTCATAGCAAAAACAACTAACCTAAGGATATGAACAGGTAGTTTTCAGACGAAGAAATTAAAGCTATTTATGGTCATATGAAAAAGATATCTAAATCACTATTGATTAGAGAAATGCAAATGAAAACAACTCTGAGGTACCACATTATAACTCTCACATTGGCTAATATGACAAAAAACAGAAAATGATAAATGTTGGAGGAGATATGGGAAAAATGGAACACTAATAGATTGTTGGTGGAGCTGTGAACTGATCCAACCATTCTGGAGAGCAGTTTGGAACTATGCCCAAAGGGTTATAAAACTGTGCATACCCTTTGATCCAGGAATACCACTACTGGATCTATATCCCAAAGGGATCATAAAAATGGGAATGGACCCACCTGTACAAAAATATTTATAGTAGCGCTTTTTGTGGTGGCAAAGAATTGGAAATTGAGAGGATGTACATCAATTGGGGAATGGCTGAACAAATTGTGGTATATGAATGTAATGGAATACTACTGTTCCATAATGGTCATGAGCAGACAGATTTCAGAGAACCCTAGAGAGGTTTGCATGAACTGATGCTGAGTGAACTGAGAAGAACCAGGAGAATATTGTACCCAGTAACAGCAACATTGTGTGTGACTGACTTTGATAGACTTAGCTCTTCTCAGTAATAGTCTAAGTCAACTCCAAAAGATTCATGATGGAAAATGCTCTCTACATCCAGAGAAAGAACTATGGAGTCAGAATGCAGATTGAAGCATACTATTTTCGCTTTTTTTCCTTTCTCATGGTTTTCCCCTTTTGTTCTGGTTATTCTTTCATAACATGACTAATTTGGAAATATGTTTAATATGATTGTATTTGTATAGCCTCTATCAGATTGCATGCTGTCTTGGGTAAGGGGGTGGGTAACTCAAAATCTTATAAAAGTGAATATAGGAAAACTAAAAATAAATAATTAAAAATTCCTTTTAAAAAAAAGGAAAAAAAAACTGACCTGGAAAACAGATAGAGGAGAAAAAAATAAGAATCAGCAGACTATCTGTACATCATGATCAAAACAAGAGTCTAAGATATTCTACTTCAAGAAATGTAAAAAAAAAGAAAAAAACAACCCACCCACATTTCTGAGAACCTGAGGGCAAAGTGGAAATAGAAAAAACCCACTGGGCATCTCCTGAAAGTAACTCTTAAATGAAAACTTCCAGGAATATAATAAACAGAATCTAAAATTTCCAGGTCAAAGAAAAAATACTGCAAGTAGTCAGAAAGAAAGAACTCAAGAAACAAGTAGGTACCGTCAGGATCACACACATTAACAGCCACTACTATAAAGGAGTGGAGATCTTAGAATATGATACTCTAGAAGGCAAAGGGTACAGACTACAGTTAAGAATAACATATCCAGCCAAACTGAGTATAATGTTATAGGAAAAAAATGGATCGAATAAAGGACTTCAAATGAAATAAAGGACTTCAAAGCATTCTCAATTAAAAGATCAGTTCTGCATAGAAACTTTGAAGTTTTAACACAGAAGCAAAGAGAAACATTAAAAAAAATGTAAACACGAATGAACAATGATGAAGGACTAAACAAGGATAAACAACTCACATTAAACATAGGGAGATGATACATATGTCTCTTTAGAAGCCCTATCATCAGGGCATCATGTTGTTGTTTAGTCTTTGTTGACTCTTTGTGACCCCATTTGAGGTTTTCTTGGCAAAAATACTGGAATAGTTTGTCTTCTTCTCCAGTTCATTTTACAGATAAGGAAACTGAGGCAATCAGGGTGAAGTGACTTGCCCAGGGTCACAGAGCTAGTGAGTGTCCAAGGCTAGATTTGAACTCATGCAGATGAGTCTTCCTGATTACAAGCCCAGTGTTCTATTCACTGGACCCCCTATCTGCCAATCAGGGACCATAGAAAGCATCATTTAGGCAAGGCCTGGGAGTGGTTCTGTTAAATATCAATGACCTTAAGAAATGAATGGAAGGAGTAGGGAAAAGGAATACACCGGTAGACATCTAAACAAACAAGGAGGGAGCATGGAGAGGGAGTTACTGACTGATGCTTGAACCTCAGTCTCATACTCTTTAATCTACTGGCCTTTTGGCTGTTCCACAGACAAGACACTGAATTCCTTGGCATTTTTTCTTTGTCTTCCACTCCAACTACTGGCATCCCTGGCTTCTTTTAAACACCAATAGGAAGGCTTCCCCAGCTTCTCTCAGTCACAGTGCCTTCTCTATTTTAATTATTTCCTATTTTTCCTGCATATAGCTTACTTTGTGTATTTTGTTTGTATGTTGTCAATCCCATTAGATTATAAGCTCCTTGAAGGCTGAGACAGTCTTTTGTCTATTTTTGTATCCCCAGTGCTTAGCTCTGAGCCTGGCACATAGTAGGCACTAAATAAATGTTTATTACTTGATTGATTGATTGAGCTGTTGAACTTAAGTTGTCTATGAGACATCTAGTTTGAGATATCCATTACGAAAGGTAAAGCTTCAAAGCAAACATTCTAATCCTGAAGGACTGAGTGTAGACCCAGGATTTCTGCTTTAATTCTTCTCAGGAATCTGTACAAAATTCAATAAGCAAATACTGAAATAGATGAATAATAAGTATAAGAATTGGTGGTAGGCATTGGTGAATAATTGTAATACTAATTGGCAGTGAGGAGACTCACCAGGTTATCGTGGCGGACTATGGGACCTGACAGGTATATCCTGAGACTAGATCTCTGGAATGCCGATGTCCAGGAGATGGATTCCTCCAAGTTGTGTCCTAGCTCTGTGACTTCCTTCTTTCCTCTCTGGAGAAGGAACCCAGACATTATCTCTAGAGTCCAGATGCCTTTGAGTTTCCTCCTACAGATCCTCTTTTTGGTGGTTATAAGAAAACTTCTCTTGACCAGACTTGCCATATAGGGATCAATCAAAGCCATCACCCAGATGAAGTTAAGATTATTGACCTTAGTCACAAAGAAGTTGATGACAAACCTAGAGGACTCTCAAGAATTTGTCCAAAAGAACCAGGAGAAACCAGGCAAAGCCATGGTGGCCTGACTTCAGACTTTCTGATGATGACTTGTATTTAGTCTATGTAAATATATGTATATGTTTTTATTTATTTCTGTTTTTATTATTATGTACATATATGTATATGTTTTTATTAGTGCTTTCTGTCTACTCCACTAGAATGTAAATTCATTGTGATCAGGTATTGTTTCATTCTTTGTTCTTGTATGTCTGGTACATATAAGCACACCATCTTTATTAAGGTGGTATTTTAAAATATTCTTGTTTATCAATTAATTGATTCATTCCTTGATGGAATAGTGAATTTTATCTTAACCCCCCTGCAGATTTTCTATTTTAAGGACCTCTCCCAGAATTAGAGATAGTGCACATATACCTGTGAACCTGGCCAGATGGAAGAAAAATCCTCGCTGACCTTGATCACAGAAACATGGCAACTTAAGTAACTAGAAATCACTGGTATTGATGAGACTGAGCAACTTTGTTCCACAGATGAACAGAGAATCAATTTATTGTATGAAAAGGAGTGTTAGAGAGAGCTCACCATATACTTCTTCTAGATCCTCTTCTCTCCTTCTCCCCATCCCTCAACTACGGGGTGTGCATTTGGCCTAGCTATTTTGATTCTGGGCATCCAGGCAGTGCAGTGATAAAATGCTGGGCCAGAAGTCAGGAAGACAAGACTCATTTTCAAATCTGGCCTCAGACACCTAATATTTTGGAGACTTTGAGTAAGTCACTTAGCCTTGTTTGCCTTAGTTCTTCATCTATAAAATGAGCTGGAAAAAGAAATGGCAAACCACTCCAATGTCTTTGCCAAACAGACAACAATCCACATAGGGTCATGAAGAGACAGACACAACTGAAATGACTGAACAGCAACAAAAATATTAAATTTTGATTCCATACAATACAATTTTTTTGCTTTTTTTTTCTTTTGAAGGGCAATTGGGGTTAAGAGACTTGCCCAAAGTAACTCGGTTAAAGTATGTCAAGTGTCTGAGACCAGATTTGAACTCAGGTCCTCCTGACTCCAGGACTGGTACTTTATTCACTGTGCCACCTAGGCACCCCTATCCAATACAATTTTATGAAGTGTTTGGCTTAGATGACCATCTGGTTTCTTTTAATTCTAAATCAATGATCCTATTGATCCCCTAGTGATCCTAATTGAGTCCTAATTCTTTTAAACAGGTCTTAGTCTTAGCCATTGCCTCCCCTGATATAAGCTTTAGACAGGACATTCAGATTCTCTTTACTCTGGCTTCATTAAGCACAGGACAGTATGCTAACTTTTATGCAGCAGAATTTCCTAGTAGTTCCTTTCCTACACACTCCTCCTTCCCTTGTCTGTAGTCCCACATCCCAGAGAGCCACATTGGTGGTTATTAAACCCTGGTGTCCCAAAGGCCCAAACTGATGAAAATCCCTATTAATCTCTTTTGGATTTCTATTAGATTGTTCTTTCTAAGGAGTGCATTGATTTGTATTGTCTCTGCCATGATGGACAACACCAATAGCCCATTTATAGATAGTCAAAACCCCTGTCTCTAGGGAATGAAGGGGTGACTGAGAGTAACAGAGTGGGTGGTTTGCTAGACTTGAAGTCAGGATGACCTTGGTTTGAATGTCACATTAAGCACTTGACTTTTAGCAATATATTTGGGCTCTCAGCCACGGTTCCTTCATCTGTGAAATGGTAATAAAGGTATCTTTAGTATTTCATTTACACTGTTATTGTAAGGATTGAATGCGATCATTAAAGTGCTTTGCAAACCTAAAGCACTACATGAATGTATTATATTATTGTGGAGATAGTTTTCTCCCCGCCCTAGTTATGAGAAAGGCAGTGTTGCATAATGGTTAGAGTGCTGGACCTGGTCAGCAAGATCTGGGTTCAGATCCCACTTCAGATACTCATTACCCATGCGATCCTTAATTTCTCTGAGTCTGTTTCCTTATCAGCAAAATGAGAGGATTGAACTAGATGCTCCTTTTAAGTTCTAAATCTATGAACTTATGCCCACCTGATTTTTTTTACTTTAAATTAGGGTGTCTTAAGCCACATATGAGAGTACAATATTATTATTTTCTTCACTAAGACTAATCACCAGAGAGACAGTATTGTATAGTGGTTAGAATAGGGCAGCAGTGGGGAACCTGCGGCCTTGAGCTCACATGTGGCCCTCCAGGTCCTCAAGTGCAGCCCTATCCCTCCCAGTGCTCTGTCCATTGACCCACCTTGCTGCCTCCTTTTGAATGACTACACATATATAATTTATATCAAATTGCTTGCCTTTTCAAGACGGTAGAAAGCGATAGAAGGAAAGAATTTGGAACTCAAAATGAAAAGAAAACCTAAAGTTAAAAAATTTTGTTTACATAAAATTGAGAAAAAATATAATAAAAATTAGATTAAAATTGTTCATTCACCTTAAGTACATTAGATAGATTATTAATCTTTGAAAGCTATAAGGCTCCAGTCTATCAAATTCTTGAGCAATCAGTATATTGGAGCTCTGCAGGATATTATCTACAAGATTATATATAACTTATTCCATCTGACACCTCCCATCACCAAATAGGAAGTCATACACCTGTTTGGCAGGTTTTTTGGGTCTTAGAACAAATATTGGATATGGAGTCAGGAGTATTAGAGCTCAAATCTCATCTCAGAAACTTATTAGCCATATGAAACTAAGAAGGTCACTTAACTTTTCTGTGCTTATGTTTCCTCCACTGTAAAAAGAGGGTTGTAAGGCCCTTTCCAGTTTTAAATCTATGATCCTATGACATTTCTTAGCAAGGTGCACTGCTGGGAAGTATTTCCAAGGCAGTCTACAAAGTGATTGTGAATTCTACCTTGCTATTCAGACACTATGACCTGTCAGGCACCTCTGATGCTATCAAGTGACAGGATGCAGCCTGGAGTCTACGGCAGTCTTCCTTGGGAGGTAAGTAATTGTACCCTTTGGGGTTTTGAAGGGCACTCCCATCTGCTGTTGAGTGTTACCTGCCTTTTGAGAAGCAGCTTGCACACCTGCTCTTAGGCCTTGGTAGAGACAAAATGATTAATAATCATGAATCCTGTGACCGGTGGGTCCCAATTATCCAAAATGCCTTTCATCCTGATTCCTCTTCCCACAAGGTTGGCAGTACATGACAGAGTTCAATTGTAAATTTAAAAGTGACTCATAGAACATTGTGCTCATGCTGGCACTAGTGAACCTAGCAGGCTTCATGGAGAGGGCATATTCTAGGACCCCTTTATGTACCTGTCACCATTTTCTGAGTTCAAAGGGTGTGTTTTTAGAAGGATTTCATTATAGATTGGGGACCCCTGTGTGATTCACTGATGAGAACTTATGATTTGTGGGTGTGAAGAAAAAGCCTGGGGCAGAGAACGGTCATCTCAATGAGCTGAATTATGGGCAATGCACATGACCATGCAACATAATATCAAGCCACTCTTGCTGAAATGTGCTGACTCACTGACTTCAACATTTATGAGTGGTTTGGTGGAATGATCCACTGATAGGCCCACAAATGGAAGACTGGAGACAGGGAATGAAATCTAGGGGAGAATGTCATGGGCCACATATTGATGGATGTAATACCTCATTTTCGTGACCCATGTGAACACTCAGCAATCATCCTCATTACCCTTCCACCTGAATTAGAACAAAGGCACCGAGACCCTTACAGGGACTGTGGCCTGAATCTAAAGAGGATCTGATTCAGGTAAAAAGAGCTCATACAACTCCAATGTGCCTTTGTAAACCTTAGTGCCATGAAGGAAGGGATGCTAGATTTTGGTGCTCAGTGTTACAGAAGTGTCTCCTTTTTCTTTTTCTTTTTTCTTTTTTTTGCTTTTTGGAGGGGGAAGAGCAGGGCAATTGGGGTTAAATGACTTTCCCAAGGTCACACGGCTAGTAAGTGTTGAGTGTCTGAGCGCAAATGTTAACTCATGTCCTCCTGACTCCAGGGCTGGTGCTCTGTTCACCGCCACCTAGCCGCCCCTGTGTCTCCTTAAGAAGGAAGATTTGGAAGCTGGTGCCAGTTTGCCCCACCTGCCCGCTAATGGCGCTGACTTTTAGTTACATTCTGGAAATATTTCACATGGACCAGTACCTACCATGCTATGGCCAATAGGTTCCATTTATCCTCTTTCTGCTTGGAGAGTGACCTGCTATAACACTAATTGGGCTTAACCATACTTTGGGTTTGCTTTTGTCCACCTTTGTGCCAAGGGCATAGGAGTTTCTATTATTCAAGGACCAACAAAATGTAAACAGAATCTCCATGGCCTATTTGAAGGTGTTATCTCAGATCAAGGCACACATTTCACATTTCCCTTGGGCCTCAGATTTAAGCTAACATTTATAGAAGGCTTTAAGATTTTCAAAGCACTTCATCTGAATGATCTAATTTGATGCTCACACTCCTTCTATGAGGTTGATGCTATTATCCCCATTTTATAGATGTGGAAACTGAGACTGAACAACTTAAGTGGTATTTTACAGATGAAGAGACTGAGGTTAGGGAGGTGAAGTGATTTGCTTAGGGAAAGTGACAACTAGCAAGTCTGAGGCAAGATTAGAACTCAGGTCTTCCTCTCCAGTCAACACTCTAAATCCTATGCTGCCTAGCTGCTTTTCTGGTTTTTCCTCTGTGTCTTGTGACCTCAAGGTATTAGTAGAATAGGTTATTAAATAAAGAACTAAGGAAAATGACAAGTCACCCTTCTCTAGGCCATTTATAGAGTAAATCAAAAGTCCCCATGTTTGGATATGTCTTCCTGATAGAATACACACATAATGGAAAGAGGGGGTTAGATAAGGATTGATTCCTCTAGAAGTAACTAAATTAACTAGTTCTTCAGAACTTAAAAAAAAATTCCTTTGCTCATTCTCACTCTAGATAATACTTGTTTGTTCTGTGCCTGAGTTTGGAAGGTAATGCCCAATGGAAAAGTGACAATAGTTCCTTTGGATCTAGGCCTCACTCCTCTCCCTGGATACTGATTGCCCTTCACCTTGTTGAAAGCAGAGGCAAATGAGCATTCGGTTTTCACTAGCAGAGACTCTGCCCTATGACACCTAATTTACAAAAGCCCCTAGTGTGTGTGGTGGGATAAAAAGGACTTCTCTAGTTGATGCATGACTGATCCCCAGGCCCAGCTTCAGTCTATAGCTAAGAATCCCAAACACTCATGGTGACCAAGTATGTGTGACTACCTATAATGGGAATGGGAATGTGAAGATCTTTCTTGCCCCTCATTAGACCTAGGGGGGAGTTTGAAGACCTCCCCTGCTTTGAAAGTAAACTCTGCCCCCTAATAGACTGAATGTAATCACATGGAGCCTGTGATGGAGGGAATTTGCTGAAAGGTTCAGCAGAGCCCACAGGAAGCTGGTCAGAGATAGCCAGATGGTGGGGGACAGAGGAGCTCAGGCAAGGAGATAGAGAGGTTTGTAAGTAAATATTGATCTTGTATTGATTTGTGGGAAGGCTGAAGGATGGCATGGCTCTCAGTGTTATTATGGCTTCTGAATATCTTTAGTAGTATTATGGAATCATCTTACTGGTTTTGAGATTTGGTTTTCTGATGTCTAAATAAATGCCTTAGTTCTGTCCTCCATCTGGAGAATCTGGTATGTTTTGTGGTCTAATGTCATGTGATACTTATAGTCACAGTCTTTATGGTGATCATGGGCACTGTAAATATTGCATTGGCATCACACTACCAAACCATGAGGTTCTGGTTTCAGGGAAAGGAACTATCCAATGTCAAATGTGTGTGTGTGTGTGTGTGTGTGTGTGTGTGTGTGTGTGTGTGTGTGTGTGTGTGTGTGCGCGCGCGCTGAAGAATAATCAAAAGAAGGAGGGTTCCATGAGAAGGTAATTACACTACCCAAATAAACAATGTTTGAAAGTTAGGAATTTTTCTCAGTTTTGGGATTTATGGCATGCTCTATATTATTCTGAATGATTAAATCTAACCCAACCCAGTTGGCAGTGACAGACTATTTCCTCAGTTGTGCAATGTATAAGAAATAGGGACAATGTTAGGGCTTGTGGGGTCTAGGAATTTAACTTGGGGGGTCTAGGTCAGGGATTCTCCACCCAGAAACTATATACTTGGCTATTAAAATATAGATAGATAGGTAGAGACTGAGAGAGATACCTGTATTTTGATTTGTTTTCTTTTCTAATCCCGTGAATTTTATTTTATTCATTTAAACACATTATTCTGAGAAGGGGTCCCTAGGCATCACCAGACCTCCCAAGGGCTCCATGGCAAAAACAAGGTTAAGAACCCCTGGCCTAGGAACTGAACCAGACTTTAGTCCTCACTTGTTACAAGTCATCACGTCACCATAGAGCTAACTCCAAAAGTGTTTAACACTTGCTTTCAGTTTGCAGCCTCTGTTCTGGGTACTAGTTGTGTTCTTTCCTCCTGCTTGACTGACTTATTCTGTAATTTTTTTGGAAGCTTCCATAATCCATTCTTGGATGTTTGTTTGGCCCTCTTGCATTAACCAGTGTCTAGTGTTTCCCTATGATATCAGAGATGAGAAACCAAAACATACCTAAGCAAGAACCTCTCCCTTTCCTGTATGTCCCATGACCTTTGCTGATGTCAGAAAACCTCCCTGGTGAGTGGGTTATCACAATCCAACCATTCTAATACCTACTAGAAGCAATTGATGGAGAAGGGATATTCTAGGTCTAAGTGAAGTTCTCCAAAGGACCATAGAGCATTGGGTCTGGAGAGATGAAGATCTGAGTTCAAATCCAACCTTAGACGCTTAGATAACTATGTAACCTTAGATAACTATGTAACAACTCAGGTAGTATTTGTTTGCCTCAGTTTTTCTAACTGAAAAGTGGGAATAATAATACTTACCTCTCAGAATTGTGAGGATCAATTGAGATCATATTTGTAAAGTGCTTAGCACAGAGTCCAGCAAATAGTAGGCAGTTAAAAAAAGTTTCTTCTCTCCCAGCTATGCTCCTCCTAAAATGATTTGAAGAGCACTCAAGATACTAGAAATTATTAACCTTGGATATAGACTTCTCTTATCGCTCCTGTTTTCCCACTCCCTAGTTACCCCTTGTGTGAGTTAAAACTTGCCATGATATAAGACAGAGTACATAGTAGGTGTTTAACAAATGCTTGTTGCCTGACTGACCTATTGCTTTCTGTGTTATTTGTTTGTCTGAATTTTGCAAGAAACCACTCTAAGTCATATAACCACTGTTAAGGATTGAGAAACTCCCTAAGAAGCTAGGGGAAATGGACATCCTTGACTAGCTCCCATATATATGGTCCTTTGGACTGTCAATTAAACTCACTTTCATTGGCCGTCCAAGACCTACTATAATTCAAACCTTGTCTCAGCTGCATGGGGGCAGGTCATTCTCACTGTTGTTGGGAGGATTTTGTGGAAGACACTGATCTGAGATGTGAAATATTAAAAGATAGAGATAATGTTCCCATTCACAGAGATGCTAGCTCACACGTGACTAGGCTCAGGCATTGAGTACTGAGCACTTGCAGTCCAAGTCCAAGGGGGCTTGTACACCAGAAGGTGTATGAGATTTTGCCTAATCTTGTCTCTTAGTTCCTACAATTGGCCTTTTGTTCTTCTTTAATCTCCCTGTCATCTCTCCTGTTCCTGTGCCCATTTTAATGCCTGCTAGGTGACCCCCATTCCCTTTGGCAGGTGGTGTTCCAAGTCTAGCATGACTGGCATTTTCTCCCTTTTTGGTGTTCTTGGCAAACTGTCATCAGCAGGTTTTGCTGCAAGTATGTGATACGAGAACACACATACTTCTTAGTATCCTAATTTGTTTCTTCTACACATCCAATGGCATATGGGTAGTATACACATAGGAGGCAGTAAATAGCAGCTGGACAGCTACCTTCTTTTGATGCCTTCTCTGAAACTTAGTTGAGAGTTGTGGCCCCCAGGTGAAACATTTGACCCTATCGTTAGCCTGGTTGCCCTTCTTCAGATGCTCTCAAACTTCTCAAAGTCCCAGAACTGAACATAGTACTTGAGATGTGGCCTGAGCAGGGTAGAGTATAGTGGGACAAATATGTCTTCTTTTTTTTTTTTTCAATTTTCAGTGTATTTCATTGATGTCTTTTGTCATAATGGTCATGCCTGCCCACAGACAAGCAAAAAAGAAATAAATAAACAAGAATATCCAATATAATGATTATACCTGACACCATATACAATATTTGGATCTAGTGGGTCATCCCTTTCCACCCTCTTCCCCTTCCACCCTCCATTCATGAGGAAATAGGTATATATCATTATTGCGACAAACACTTCTTTATTCCTGGAAGCTATTTTTCATAACAACACCCAAGATCATATTTGCTTTTTTTGGCTGCCATATGAATCATAATGAGCTTGTAATCAGTCAACAAACATTTGTCAAGTGCTAGTCCACTGTGTACCAGTCCACTATAACTGTAATGATAATGGGAATTTGAAGATCTCTGCCCCTTAATAAGCCTAAGGGGATTTGAAGGCCTTCCCTGCTTTGAAAATAAACTCTGCCCCTTAATAGGCTAAACATAATCACATAGAATTTGTGGTGGGAGGAGTTTGCTGAAGAGTGGACCAGAGCCCACAGAAAGCTGGGAGTGGGAGAGAGAGGACCCTCAGGCAAGGAATTAGTCAGGTTTGTGAGTAAAATATTGATCTTGTATTGATTTGTGGGAAGGCTAAAGGATTGTGTGGTTCTCTGCTACATTATAGTGCATTAATTTCTATGTTACTATGATGGTTTCCTGGTGTTGGGATTTGGTTTTTTAGCATCTGAATAAATGTTTTGCTTCTGTCTTCTGTATGGAGAGTTTGTTATATTTTTCAATTGAGCACCATGGGGGAATATTTATAGTTACAGTCGATATATTTTTTGTGGTCATGGGTAAAAATTTCATTGGCACCACAAAAGCCCCTAGATATCTTTGTGAGCAAACAACTATGTAAGCATACCTCGCCAACCTTGTACTAATGAAGTCACTTTCTTGAACCCAATCATAAGACTTCATATTTATGTCTATTACATTTCATTTTGTTAGATTTAGTCATTTTTATGCATATCATAATGTTTTTGAAATCTGACTCTTTCATCTTGCATGTTAACTATTCCTCCTAGATTTGTGTTATCTGCAACTTTGATAAGGACTGCACATATGCCTTTATTCAGATCATTGATAAAAATGTTAACTGGCACAGTGGAAAGAAGATTCCCATAGCATTCCAGGATAATCCTTTCAAGTTGGCTTGAAACCATTAATGATTGCTCTTAGGACCTGGCCACTCAAGCACTTGTAAATCTATCTAATTATATGATCATCTAGCCTACAATTCTCCATCTTTTCCCACAAGAATCACATAAGATAAGATTCCTCTCTGCCCATGTCAACTGATGTAAGTAACATGTAAGTGAAAAGTTTTATTGACTCAGGGTCTGACCAATCTCCCCATTCTTATAGGTTTTGAGTTAGGGTAGCCTTAATAGCAACTCCTGAGGCATCTGTCTCTTGAAAGGATGGGCAAGCTAGATTTGGAAGCTGGATCAAGGATAGCTTTTATAGAGACTCCTTAAGAAATACTGCCAGACTTTAGTTTCCTCTGACAAAATGCAGTCCTGGATGGCCTACCCATATATCTATGCCATTCATAACATTTATGGTCTGAAGATAAATTCTAGAAATGTTACCTGCTCTGGTGGAAAATGCAGTCTTCAGTCTTGAAGTCCAACACATGGCACTCTGAGTTCAAATCGAGCCTCAGATACTAGGTATGTGACCCTGGGCAAGTCACTTAATCCTGTTTGCCTCAGTTTCCTCATCTGTAAAATGAGCTGGAGGAGGAAATGGCAAACCACTACAGTGTCTTTGCCAAGAAAACCCTAAATGGGGTCAAAAAGAGTTAGACATAGGGGCAGCTAGGTGGCGCAGTGAGTAGAGTGCCGGCCCTGGAGTCAGAAGGACCTGAGTTCAGATCCGGCCTCAGACACTTAACACACACAAACAAAAAACCTAGCCGTGTGACCTTGGGCAAGTTACTTAACCCCAATTGCTCTCCAAAAAGCAAAAAAAAAAAAAAAAGAAGAAGAGTTAGACATAATTGGGACAACTGAATAACAACAATAACATGGAATATTACTTAGACAACCAACATCTTCCTAAGCAGTAGTTCTTTGGGTAGGCCTAGTAGTTACCCTCAGTTAAGCCCATATTTGTACCAGTAATGAGAATGATCAGATGGACTCTGAGGTGCCCTACAACTATGATATATTAACCATACCTGTATTAGCCATGAAATATTCATCAAGAAGATCCATTATCACTTCATTAATTAAATGCTAGTAGATTGCAGGTGTATTAGATAATTGAAAGGGCAAAATTGAACACATAAAATATCTCCACTCTGACTCAATGCCTTCCACTCAACTTGTGACCTAATTCAAAGGAGTCTTTGGGGTAGACTTCTTTGTAAATATAGCATGGTTTCCAGAACCTTGGTGGAGATGTCTGAAATCAACAGAAAGAGGTAGTTATTGAAGATAAGGCTCTTATTCAGAGGTACCTAGGCAGTGAGTTCTAATCTATCCTGAAATATTTACTAACTGGGTGACCCAGGCAAGTCATACAACCTCTTGCTGCCTCATCTTCCTAAGTTATAAAATGGGGATAATAAGAGCATCTACCACCCCAGGTTTGTTGTGGGACTCAAATGAGATAATATTTATAAAATACCTAGTGGAATGCCTGGCACATAGTAGACTCTTAACAAATACTTATTTTCTTCCTTTGGACCTTTGTGACCAGTATAGGGGGTGCAGCTTAACATCCCTCTTGGAAATAAACATGCAATAAAAGATCTGGCCATACTGATGGCCTGGAGAACAGAATGAATCTCTTCTTGTTGTCACTTGAGTTTTCTTCAATTAAATCTGTGTCTTCTCATTTAATAAATAAATTTGCCAATATGGCACCAATTTCCCTGTAGGAGATCAATCAGAAAATTATAATTTCAATGTAGATAGAGCTGGTTCATCTGCTCCTGGCTAAAGATGCCCAGGAAATTCTGGGGCTCAGTGGGAACTCCTTCCATCTGTTACTTAAAAGAAACTATCTTAACTGAGGGTACCTGTTGGGCCTACCCAAAGAACTCCTGCTTAGGAAGATATTGGTTCCCTAAGTAACATTCCATGTTATTGTTTAATTGTTTCACTTGTGTCTAACTCTTCTTGACCCCATTTAGGGTTTTCTTGGCAAAGATAGTAGAGTGGTTTAACATTTCCTTCTCCAGCTCATTTTTACAGATGAGGAAACTGAGGCAAGAGGCTTGAGTGAGCTGCCCAGGGTCACACATTTGGTGTCCAAGGCTAAACTCATGAGGACGAGTCTTCCTGACTCTAGGTCTGGAACCCTGCCCACTGTGCCACCTCACTGCCCAAAGTAACATTCAATACCTGGTTTTTATTGTCTGAACCATAGGACCCCAAATACCACCACTACTACATTTATGTCTGCAACCTCCAGTATTGCTTACTCCTTATAACTCTTTGCCAACTATGTGATGTCAGGGACATAGTCTTATGTATCTCCCATCCACCTTATTGAGGGTGACTGTTATGGGAAAATAAGATTATGCATATAGAATGAGAATTTAGAGATCACATAGTCCAATCTCATTTTACAGACAAGGCAACCCAAAAGAGACCCAGAGAGCTTGAATGATCTGTTTGAGGTTAGACCAATAGTACACCCCAGAGTCAGGATTCAAGCCCAGACACTATGCCTCTAAATCTATCACTCTTTCTACTATACAAGCCTACTATGACCACTTAAGTATACTAGAGAGGCACTTCTCATTGCCAGACCTGGATCCAGGACATATGGCTAGTTGCCAGATGCTACCCAATAAGTTGCCTCTTGAGCCCTGCCCTCTTCTTTCACATGAGGTCTACAATTCACCTCAACCTCAGGTGTTAATCATAGCAGAAGAGTGACTTATTTTTATGGTCTCTCTTAGGCCGGAAATTCTCAGATCATCTTGGTTAATTTCATTCCTTTCAGCCTTAGTAGAAGCCCCCTGTAGAGGGATGCTCATTTACATTGCAGAGCTCAATGGTAAGGTTTTTACTTTGTGTCTGTCCTTGTTAAAGAAACAAAGACCATGGTGGCCTCAGAACTCTCATCATTTGGACAACTGTGGACTCTTAACTGTCTCTAGTTAGGTGCCCTTCAACTGTATCAATGTTAGATTCCTGAACTTGAACCTGTCCCCTTCCTCCCTCATACAAAGAGTGAGCAAACTAGATTTGGAAATCAGATAACTAAGTTGAATGGTAAAACCACAGAATCCCAGAATTTAAAAGTCAGAAAAGACCTCAATGACCATTTAGTCCATCCAATATATAAAAGAAAACCCCACTATATTACATCTAACTAATTGTAGTGACTTCTGCCTGTGACTTCTGAGGAAGGAAATTTCACCACCTCTCTAAGTAGTTAATTCCCTTTTCCAACAGATCTAATCACTGGGAAGTTTTTCCTGACAACAAACTTTAAAAAGTTGGCTTAATTTCAACTTCTGCCCATGGCTCCTGGTTCTGTCCTCTGGGACCAAACAGAACAAGCATAATCCTTCCGCCACATGCAATCTATTACTCCACAGTAATCTATTACTCTGGCTGAGTCTGCAGGAACAAAATAACTCTTTGTTTAATTAATCCTTTAACTCTTTCCTTTAGCCCTTCCTAAATATTTGCATGGCTATTACTTCTTTCCAAGCTAGAATTGCCCATAACTGCCAAAACTTATTGATAAGGGCATTTTATAGCTGTACCCCACATTCTAATCCCAATATGCTGAGCACTGTATTACACTTTTGGCAGGAATACCCAAACACTCCTAACCAATAACTTGACCTTAAAGTACCCACAGCTACCCGCAAAGGAGGCTTCCCTTTTCAGTTAGGGGAACTGTTCAATGAAGAGCAGATTCTCCCAATTTCCATTCAGGAAGACTACTTGCATTTGGTTCACATGAAGGGATGAAGCTGTGTCAGAAAATTAATTAATGCTGGCCCAGAAAGGTTAGCGTCTGTCCTTGCTACTGGGTGATATAATGAAAAGAATGTTAATTAGAGTCAGATCACCTGGATTTGAATCTTGGCTTTTCTTTACTAACTGCATGACTTTAGGCAAGTCACTTCACCTCGTGGGGATCAGTTTCCTCAATGAAAGCTTTAGATTAGGTGAACTCTGAGGTCCCTTCACATTCCAATCTAAAGCGATTATTCAATATGCTATGAAGTTGGTTGGTATTGTAATAGAATGATTAGGTGGAAATGGGACTGCAGTCATTTGTAATTCTGAGATGGAATGGTCATAATTCCACAAATGGACTGATTCTGTTGTGAAACTATCTGAGCTTTGAAATCCACATGGCTATTCCCTGAGATTATGCACAATCTATGCTGTCCCAGAGGTGATCAGGCAAAGTCTGATAGAAGGATGCTATTAGAATGTGACCCTATGCTGCATCTGGAAGGGCTCATTCTGTAAGACTGACTCATCCAGTAGGAAGATGCTAAATATACACAGTGCACAACTTGTGCAAGTAGAAGAAAAGGAAAAACACACACACACACACATAGTCGTTCTCTAGGTTTGGCATCCTAGGAGGAAAACACAGTGAAAAAATCATGTTGGGAAAACCTCCTGAGGGTTCTCATGTCTATCCTTCATTCTTGAAGAGGACCATGACCTCAGAGAGATGATGACATGACTTGTAGTTGGCTTTGGTTTGAGTGAGGGAGGGCTATGCAAGGTCATCAGCCTTGCTTTCTCCTCCAGAGCCATCTGGGTGCAGTGGCCAGATATTCATCAGGATGACTGGAGATGGTCCATGATGCAATGGGAGACTGTGGCCCTTTTAAACTAAGGCCTTTTCAGGTTCTCACTTTGAGTTCTGGGTCTGGAATCAGAAAGACTCATCTTTGTGTGTTCAAATCTGGCCCCAGTCACTTACTAGCTGTATGACTGAACAAGTCCTCAGGATCTTATGAAAGTCTTCAAACTCTGGAGACTCATTTGCAACTAGTACCTGAATATAAGAAATTGCTAGAAATGTCACCAATAATAACTAGTACAATTACCAAAGGGGTGATCCACTTGCATTCCCTACAGAAATTTCCCATTACATACTTCCCCTCTGTCCCATCATTACAGTATAACACCCACTTGAATTCCCTACAACAATCCCTCATTGCATGCCTCTCCTCTGTACCATTACTACAGCATAATATCCACTTGTATTCCCTACAGAAACTCCCCACTTCATGCTTGCCCTCTGTCCCATTACAACAGCATAACATAACTTAGCTGTTTGGTATCTTGTCCTTATCCCTTGACTTGGCTCAGTTCTCCTCCCTGTCACTGCTGGCCAGGGTACTGAAGTAATGACACATAGGAGACCTTCTCTAGCTCCCATTTAAAAAGAAAGCTAAGTAAGTCTTTGCCCCTATGTAGTTGCAAAGCTGTCTTGAAGCCTCACTTGAAAATAGCTGCCAGTTGGCAGAAGAGACCTGAGATCAGTATATTCCCCATTGGTCCCTATTATTTTTCTTAAATATTAATATAGCTAATTAAATGTAGAGGTGTGTTCCAACACTAATCTACTGGTTCTCATTTTTCTCCCCCTCCTTCTTTCTTTCCCCGCTTTGCCCTAGTGTGCATTGTCAAAGTGTCAAGTGAGGAACTCAGGAGAAAATGGTGAGATAACACCAAATTGGTATGCTGTACTAAGGCCCTGGACACAAGGGACTTCTTTTAATCCAGTCCATTAATCAATTTCTCTGTTGAAATTGAATTAACTGTCTTTCATCAGCATCACATCCCAGGACTTGAAAACACTAAGCAAAGAGAGGAATGTAAATGAAGCAAGATGTCTGTCTCCCCCCCACGTGTGTGGGCCCACATTTCTTGCTTCCCCTTTGTCCTGTGTATAGAAAAAGTCAAAGGCTTTTAAGTCGAAAAAATGGCCTTACTCCCAGGTTTATTTTATTTTATTTTAATTTAATCTTATAGGAGAAACCAGTAGCTTTCTTCTACCATGGGTTAGAATAGTCATGGGCCAATGTTTAATTTCTCTGTGGTTGTTCAAAGCTTGAGAAAGGTCCAGCTTTTCCTTAGCCCCTCCCTTTAATGAAATATCTGAGATTAAACATCGGTCTTATCATATTTTTTTGTATTGATTTAACTAGCAAACCTCACCACCAGTATCCATCTCTTCTTCATACAAGGCTGGCAGGAACTTTGTTCAGTCCAACTCTAGATTTTCTTTCTTTTTTATAAAATCATTTTCTGATGCTCATTGGAGGCAGCAAGGTACTATGGCCTGTGTTTTAATTTTTAGCCCAGCTCTGTGACTTTGGGTGAATCTTAATGTCTTTGAGCTCCTATTTCCCCATCTACAAAATGAATTGGGATAATCCTTGCCTTTACATCCACACATCCCTTTAGTTTTGGAAGCTTATGAAACAAAGAAAAAATTTTTTAAAAAATGACCCTTGGTCCTCAGACAACATCACTCAGATGAACTCTAGCTTAATGGATAGGAAGCAGCTGATTTCTGATGTGAGAGTCCCATCATATTCAGTTGTCTGTGTGCCATCAAAGGAAAGATAAAAATCAACACAAAATTTAAGTCTCTTTAATGATCTATTGTCATTGTCAATAATAGAAAAATCATCAAATGGAGCCTTAACACTTTAGTCTTGGTACAGGGAAGTTGGAAATGTCACCTAGAAAGATGAAGCCAGAAAGGACTACTGAACCACACCACATCCACATAGTGGGATTCTAGGCTTCATGGGACACAACTAGAAAAGCACAAAGGGGTCATTTTAAAAGCTAAATAGCTTTTTTGGGAAGATAACAAAGGGCAACATTACAGATGATGCTATTAACTCTTCCCTTCAGATAAAATAAAACATCAAACTGTGATTTCACATGCCTATTTTTTCATCTTTATAAATTTTTTTGTGAGTATTGCCTACATGTATGTATGTCATGCAATACACATATATACTTATGTACAGATTAGTACATACCTCATATATCAATAAGTGTTCATTAAACACCTACTATGTGCTAGGGACTAGGGATACAAAGAAATAAAACAGTCCTTGCCTAAAAGGAATTTACATCTGAGTGGGAGAACTTCAACAAGCACACTGATAAGTAAATCAAAAATACACATTAAATAAATGCAAAATTAATAGATAATAATAACTTGGGGACTTACGAGAGGCTTCTTATAGAAGGTGACACTTGAGTTAAGCCTTAGATGAAGAGGGAGAGGCTTCCAAGGATGGGGACAACCTGTCCAAAGGCACAGAAGCAGGGACACGATATCGTACATGAAGAACTACAAGTGGGCCAATTGAAATGCAATATCTGGTGAGGGAGGGGAAAGTAACACACAGTTAACCTATAAACTAGACTAAGGACGTCAAGGTATCCCTGATGAAAATTCAAGATGGGAACAGGTCTATAACAGACCACATTTTTATAGGCACACAAATGGCTGAAAGATGGCTTTAAGATTATACTATATTTATGGTTTGTTGATCTTTAATAAAAATAAAGCATTTTCTTTAGGAGACCAAAATGTGGCCTTAAAAGATCTTTTCCAAAAAGAATTCCCTTATGTATACATTAAGACCATGCATGATTCCTTGATAATTATAGCCTCAGAGATAATTATCCAAAGACCCTCTGATTACTAATGTTATGTGAGCCCTAAAACAGGGAGGTGTATGCTCCTAAAAGGTATTTGCCATGTCATTAGGTGGATGGTGCCTTGATGTAGTGGGCACTGGACTTGGAATCATGAAGATCTGGCTTCAAATTCCACTTCAGAAACTTGGTAGCTGTGTGACCCTGAGTGAGTCATTGTGCTTTGGTTGCCTTACCTATAAAATGTGTGCATTGGATTTGATGGCTTCTAAATTTCCTTCCAATTCTAAATCTATGGTACTATGAAACATTATATGAAGCCAAAATGTAAGAGAATTTCCAATTGGTGAACTGATGAGGTCCTTCAGAAGTTCTTATTTATGGATGATAGTGTATTGATTACATATAGCTCCAGGATGTTACAGGACTTACTCAATGAGATTTCTTATTTCTCAAAAGAGACTGGGCAATAATCCATAACAAAAAAAGGTGGATGAAGAATGTCAGTTGTTAAGATTATGACACGTAGTTCATAAGAATACATATCTGGGATAGGCAGTGTAGATGAACAACAAGTTGATCCTGCTACTCACTGGTACCTTCTCTCAAATACAAATGTTCTTGTATTTGCCTTGAGGACCAAGGGTTGTGTTCCTTCCATTGTTGATGTACATTTTCAAATCTTGGAATGCCAAAATCTTTGAAGAATCAAAGTTGTGAGTGATCCAAAGGATAAAGGAGAGATGCTTAGTAGGTTCTATGAGGTGTCAGTATATGTCTAGAATTGACCCCTGGGCAAGAAGTAGCCTAAGGGATGTTATCCAAGAAATGTATGATCAGATAAAAGGATGAATTGTTCATACACGTGGCATGGGTAAAGAATGGGCAGCCAGGGTCCTCCTCTGGTATTTACCAAATGCAAAAAATAAAATATAAAACAATGACAATGACAAGAAAAACTAGAGAAAAGTTCCAAGTATGTGAAATAAATTCTTGATGGAGGATTTATTAAAGAATATAGACAAGAACCATACAGAATAAGAAAGTATGGATGGGTGGGAGGGAGTATTCCTAATGATAAGGTTGTAGATTCATTGGAGTAGGTACTGCAATGATTCTGAAAGAATATGCCACAAAATTTTGGATGTCATGTAACTGAACATTAAACATTTATCAATCAATCAATCAATCAACAATTTCTTATTTAGTTCTTTCTATGTTCCAGGCGCTGGGAAAAGAGCTGGGGACAAAAAGAAAGCAAAAGACAGTCCTTGCTCTCAGGTAACTCACAGTCAGAAGCATGAGACAACATGCAAGACTCCACAAGAGCAAGAGACAGTATGAATGGGAAACAATCCTAGAGGAAAGACACGGGTAGTAGTGGGGAGTAGGAAGTCTTTCGTGAAAGTTGGGATTTAAGGGGGAGGGTTTTTTTGAGGGGGAAGGCAGGGCAATTGGGGTTAGGTGACTTGCCCAAGGTCACATGGCTAGTAAATGTTAAGTGTCTGAGGCTAAGGGGGAGTTTTGATGGAAACTGGAAAAGTCAGGAGTTGGAGGTGGGAAGGGATAGCATCCTAAGCACGGGAGTCAGGGAAAAGGTACAGAATGAAGAGATGTATTGTCATGTGCCAGGAATAGCAAGGAGGTCAGTGTTAGTGTATAATAGCATTTATGGAGAAGAATAAATATATGAAAACCGAACCAGTAAGGATGGGCCATGTTGTGAAGAATTTTAATTTTGTTTAAAGTATAAATTTTATTTAGCCAGAATTTGTAGTATGGTAAACAGAATTCATAAAATAAAAAAAAATGTTGCCTATTACTTGTACACACTAATTTCAGAACTTGTCAAACTTTGGACTTACAACAAACTCAACAACAACCTCTGTTCTTAGGAAGAGGGAAACTGTACATACATTAGCTTCTTGGCACGTGGAAGACTGTGCAAACATTAGCTTCTATGGCACATGGAACATTGACATTGATGATATTAGCCCCCATAATATTATCAGTGTCAATGTTCCATGTGCCATGATTTCTCATGGCAAAGAATATTATATCCATGGTTAAAAAACTGGGAACCACTGACATACTGTCCTGTATTATTATTTGCTTTGCATGGGGAAAATCTTGAGAAGAACTTTGGGTGAAATTCTCAAAAAGGGACGGGCGTATCATTGGGTAGGGCACAGTAGGGCCCAATACTGGCTCTGGGCGATAATTGTGAGCATGAGGTGGAGTAGATGAGGAGGAATATCTCCTGTATTTCCAAAGGGGGAAGTTAATGTTCTATCCACTATGCCACCTAGATGCCCTGACTTTATTTCTCGAAGGCTAGAATGCTCATGTTTTGCAGGAACAGAGAATGAATAGGATGTGTCATTATGGAAGGGGTAAAGGAGGAGAGAATGGAAAACAGAGATGACTTAAATCTGATGGCATCTCAGGAGGAATTCATCTGGTTTTAATTTAATTGTTTTTTAGTTAGGGACAAAGACAATAGGGATAAAAATGTTCACTATGACTGGATTCTGGATTGTTCCTCCCCTCCTCCCTCCAATCTCTGGTGTGCAAAGTCCTTGTTTAAAAATTGTAGGTAGCTGGCAGAGTTTCTTTCTTTTGAACTCGACTGAGACAGATCTTTTTCAAAGCATGCTTGTAATACTCAGGTTCTTGGCTTTAGTGGGTCAGAGTAACTCTCCTGGCTGCTTGGGGGAAAAAAAGGAGTAAGGCCGATTAAAGCCATCTTTATAAGTTGACATGGTGCCAACAGCTCCTTCAGGATGGTCTCTTCAGCCTTTCCTCTGAGCCCTAAGGATTTATATTATGGAGGTTGGCAGGAAAAAAGTCTCACAAAGAAATGTTTAGTATTTGGCTTTCAACTTAAGGGTTTCTGAGAAAAATAAATAAACAACACAGTGCTTATATCTGGCTGAACTTTCTTTTAAACAATTATCCTCCTTCCACAGTGGAGAGGGATTTCTAATTTTGGCTATGGTTCTACTTTCTATATGAACCCAGGCAAGTAATTTTCCTTCTTTGGGTCTTAGTTTCCATTGTGGAACAATGAAAAGATTGATCTAGATGTTTTTTTAAGATTCTTTACAGTGATATGCATGGCTCTGGAGGAGAGAGTGAGGCTGGTGACTTTGCACAGATTTGCCCCTCTTAAATTCAATGCATTTGTCAGTCAAAACATCACCTTCTTGATGTCACTGGTCCTCTTTGAGAACCAAGGACAAACTACTATCACTACCACAGTGGTATGATTCTCTAATCATTGGGTCTGAGGGTTAAATGATAAGAATCTTCAAAGACAGAAGTTCCCTGCGTCCTCCCCACAAATTGTTAGTTCTTCCCTATATACATTGTGCTTTCTTTGAAGTCACATTGGTCTAATTCATAGAGTTGGTGGTCATATCCTTGGTGCAATTTGAGGGGTGTCAAGAGGTGTCTAAATATTTTATCTATTAGCCTCACCCATTCATAAAAGTTTTTCCATGATCAATTTATTCCTTTGGGGTAACGCATTGCTATCTCTAGGAGTGCTGTATGAAAATGTAAGTACAGCTATGGAGGTAACAAAAGGGATTCTTTTTTTGTTTTTCAAATTTTAAACAAATGCTTTATTAACTTCTGTTTTACATCATTTATTTCTGCCAGATTTTGGGTTACAATTATTTTTCCCCCCTGTTTTTCCCCTACCCACCCTCCCAGAATAGCAGTCCCACAAGATATCGCTTCCTCTAATCTGCTCTCTCCCATACCTTCTCCCATACCCCCTTCGACTTTTCCATTACAGGAAGGAGAACCTTTGTGTCCCAATGCCTGCACATCTTATCTCCCTATTACAAGCAAAAGAGTATTAATAATAGTATTTATATATATATTTGAAACATTTAATCTTAGGACCTTGAATTTCAGATCCATTTCCTTCCTCTCTTGTCACTCATTCCCTCTGGGAAGATAAGTAATTCAGTATATGTTGTACATGTCTAGCTATGTCAAACATTACCATAGTAGATATATTGTACAAGGCTGCTTATAATTCCCTCCCACCCATCCCACCCTCCACCTGGTCCATTCCCTACATAATCCTGTCCCTCTTCTATAGTGGGTACTTCCAACCTCCCCTCCCCCCAAGGATGCCCTCCCATCCATCATCCCTCCTCTCATCCCCCTTCCCCCTATCCTGCTGCAGGTTGAGATATCCCATTTAGTATGTATGTCATTCTCTCCCAGAACCAAATTCAATGAGAATGTGGTTTTGCCTTCTTGCCGTCCTATTCTTCCCATCCCTTGCAGCCACTTCCCCTTGCTTCTTCTACATGAGATAGTTTACCCTACCCTTTCTCACCCCATCTCCTCTTGCCACTTTCCTCTCTCACCTCATAATTTCACCCCTTGAGTATCCTCCCTTCCCAACAAATTCAACCTATGCCCTCTATCCATATATAACTGTAAACATATATACACACATTCACATATGTATTCACATGACCATACACCCTTCTTCCATTATTTTCATAGTGAGAAAGATATCATCAGTCACAGTTATTGTTTTTCCATATAGGAATGTAAATAGTTCAACTTTGATAAGTTCCTTTTGATTTCTTTTCCCTGATTACCTTCTCAGGCATCTCTTCCTTCTTGTGTCTGGATGTCAAATTTTCTATTCAATTCTGGTTTTTTTCTCAAGAATGCTTGAAAGTCCTCTATTCCACTGAATGACCATATTTTCCCCTGAAACAAAATACTCAGTTTTGCTGGGTAGGTGACCCTTGGGTTCATTCCCAGTTCTTTTGTCCTCTGGAATATCATATTCCATGCCCTTCAATCCTCAGTGTAGAAGCTGCCAGGTCCTGGGCTATTCTGATTGTGTTTCCACAATATTGAAATTGTTTCTTCCTGGCTGCTTGTAGTATTTTCTCCTTGATCTGGGGATTCTGGAACCTGGATAGAATATCCCTGGGAGTTTTCTTTTTGGGATCTTTTTCAGGAAGTGATCTGTGGATTCTTTCAACCTCTATTTTGCCCTCTGGATCTAAAACATCAGGGCAGTTTTCCTTGAGAATTTCTTGAAGGGTGATTTCTAGGTTCTTTCTTTGATCATGGCTTTCAGGTAGTCCAATAATTTTTAAATTGTCTCTCCTGGATCTATTTTCCAGGTCAGTGGTTTTTCCCATGAGATATTTCACATTGTCTTCTAATCTTTCATTTGTTTGGATCTCTTTAACAGCATCTTGATTTCTCATAAAGTCATTAGCTTCCATTTGCTCCAGTCTAACTCTGAAGGAATGAATCTCCTCAGTGAACTTTTGAGATTCTTTTTCCATCTGGCAAATTCAACTTTTTAAGGCATTCTTCTCCTCATTGCCCTTTTGGATCTCCTTTGCCATTTGAGTTAGTCTATTTTTTAAGGTGTTTTCCTCAGTCAGGCTGTTGACCCTCATTTCATACTTTTCCTGCATCCTTCTCATTTTTCTTCCCAATTTTTCCTCCACTTCTCTTATTTGGTTTTTAAAGTCCTTCTTAAGGTCCTCTATGGCCTGTAACCTGCTCATGTTTTCCTTTGGGGATTTTGGAGCAGGATTTCTGACCTCAGAGTCCTCCTCCTGTTCTATGCTTCGATCCTCTTTGCCCCCAAAGTAGGAGTCTAAGGTTGCATTTTTCTGTTTAATTTGTTTCCTTTGCCTTGGCATGTTGCCACTTAATTACTTGACTTTTGGGCTTGTTGCCACAGTATGGCTCTGCCACCAGACAGAGGAGCTTTTGTCCCGAAGGTGTGGGGGGACAACTTCCATTTCTGGCAAGCTGGAAACCCACCCACAACCTCCACCCCAGATCACAATCCAGATCCAGGGAGGCTAAAGCAAGAGCAATTACCCCCCAAGACTGATCGCTGGATCTCCCTACAGTTTGCAGGCCAGGAGCTGGAGCTGCCTCTGAAAACTACAAAATGGCAGCGGCTACTAGCCCCCAGGGGAGGAAGCTGACGTGTTCCCAAAATACTGGTCCCAAAGTCCATAGGGCACTAACCTCTCACTTTGTCCTAGGTATGTCTATGTTGATAATTCTGGAATCGCCACAGCTTCTGGTGTTCTGGGGTCCCTCCAGCTGGCTGCTGGCCCTGGGGCTAAAACAGCAACTCAGGCTGACCTGTGCTCTGCTACCCAAGCACTGTGTGCTGTGCTGCTGGCTCCCAGAGCACTGCACTGGTCCTTCCTGCAGGGTTGCTGGGCTTTCCTCAGTGGGAGGTTAGCTTCTCTGTGTTGTTCTGCAGGTGCTGGGGCTCCAGAAGTTGTTCAGAGTCCCCTTTTACATAGTTTGGAGGTGATCTGGGGGCAGAGTGGCTTGTATGCGCTCTTTGTACTCTGCCATGTTAGCTCCGCCCTCAACAAAAGGAATTCTTTCAGTCAGTCCCATAACATTTTAGTTCCAGCTCTGTAAAGCACCTGTGTGCAATATTGTGCATTAAAGTTATCTGTGCTTATATCTTATCCCCTTTTCTTATTAGACGGTAAGCTTCCAGAAGACAGGGACTCTGGGTAAACATTCTATCTCTCACCCATCGACATTGTGCCCTTAAGACAGTGGGCATTTATTTAACGTTTACTGAATATATCTTAAGTAATGGGAGGATTAGCCAATGAGGACCCAACCAGACTTATTCTTGTTCTTCCAGATGGCTTATACAGAGCAGGTACAACTATTCCTCTGCCTGATTCCAGTCCAGCAATGGGTATCTTGCTTGTCTCCAGGAATGACTGAGCAGCTCATACTATGCGATAACCAAAAAAAAAAAATCTCCTAATTGCTTAGCAAGCTTGAAAGTCTGAAGACTCTGGAGGTGCTAGGCAATTACTGAGTTTGACTACAAAAGGGTCAATCAGATATCGTTTTTCTTTTTTTCTTTTGTTGCAGGGAGTGAGTTGGAACTGCTGGGAAGGTAGTTTTTACAAAATCCCAGATTCTTTTATCAGTTCATAAGATCTTATCATTGCATCTTTCTCTGTACCTTATAAATTGTAACCCACTTTTTTATCCTCACTTTGACCTTTTGGGACTAATTCTTCTAGTCTTATGGAGAAGCTTCCTTCCCTTGACCCGACTGGACTAATCCACTTGTCCATTTTCTATTCTGACTTCTCCTAGGACAACTCTTCCAACAGCCAAGTTAGACTGAAACTAGGCTCTCTGCAGCTTCCCTATTAGATTTGATTCCATAGATTGGTTGTCCTAAAAAGATGAAATTACAGTGTTTATATTTCAATAAAAGTCCTTACATTCAGTCTGTTATTTGTTAAAATGTGTAATAACTGTCTCTAAGAACTATGCATTAGGGGAAAGAGGGAACATACCTGGGCTATGAGTTCTCGAATGCAACAGAAACATTCAAACTTGAGGTACTGGATCCCAAGAAATGGAGCGCAGGCAAAAGTACTTTAGGAGAGGCTATTTGTTAGAAATTAACACAGGAAGATCAACTTTGTTTGGAATGCCTATGATTCCCTCTGGGGTGTCATGTCCACCTCCTTCCAAGCAGTGCATTGTTTTTGTTTGAGGGATACTGGATCTGACAGATGACTAGTGTTCTCATGCTTCCCTCGTCCTGGATGTCCCTGAGCTACTTTCAAGAACTGCTTCCTTGGTCCCATTCGTAAACCAGGCATTTACCTTCCCCCTCCCTACTCTACTGGAATTTTCCCACAGTGTTTTCTTCATTTAGTTTCTCTTTAGAAAAGTGAACTAAGAAACTTCCCTAAGACATCAAGATGATTTGTGAACAGCTTTTTGGATGTAAAATAATGAGGAGTTGTTAGTGAAAGAGTGCTAAAATTGAGTCAAGGAGAATTATCTGGATGATAGGAGTATTAAGGACGTCACGTCCCATTGAGTTGGCAGCTTGCTTTATTTTGAAGGGATATTCACATTTGTGTTTCGCCTTCTAAGGGCGGAAGTCATTCTGGGGCCACTTCTTCCACTTGTACACATACTCAGAAGTTGGCCTCCCTAGAGGATAGCTAACTACTTTATATCCTAGAAAGGTTGTGTCTTTTCTAGTACTATCTTTAATGAGCCCCCATATGGTGTGCTCCCCATTATTAATTAACCAATAGAACTCTATTAGCTTTTAGAGAGGATATTTACTAAGTCGATAGAGCAAGAATAGATAAATGAAGCATTTTAAGCACTTAGTATATGCTAGGCCCTGTGATAAGTGATAGAAATAAAAATACAAGCAAGCAAAATAGTCCCTCCCTTACATTCTAGTGGAGCTAAATTACATATAAAGGGACATTGGAAAGCTGGAAGGGGGAGAAAATGTACACAAAAGTGGGGAAAGCTTGGAAGGCAAGGAGGAAGATTCTAGAGAGAGTCTGGATGTGGGCGACAAGAAGCATGGCAGGTATCCTTCCTAAAATAGTGGTCCCTGAAAAGGGAGTCAACAATGAAGAATGGAGAGCTTTAAGGTGGAAGTTTCAGAGGTGTCAATGAGGCAGATGAGTAGGAAAATTCCAGAAAGAGTTCAGGTATAGGTGAGGTGAAGCATGGCTAGGGTTCTTCTTAAAATGGTATTCTCAGGGAAAGATATTTCTCAGGGTGCCATACCATGCTGTCATTTATTTATTCATATTAATTCATTTATTTATCAATTAATTTATTTTTACTAGCATCTCTTGTATCTTTTTTTTTCAATTTCTGTTTGTATAGCTACCAATCAGTCATCCTGATAAATAACTGATACGTGGATGGAGATGGCTCTGGAGGATAAAGTGAGGCTGGTGACCTTGCATAGCCCTCACTCAAATCAAAGGCAACTGCGAGTCACATCATCATTTCCCCGATGTCATGGTCCTCTTTGAAAACAAAGGACAAACACAACAGCTACCAACTTAGTTCAGGCCCTCATCACCTCTTACCCAGAGTATTTCAACAGCCTCCTAATTGGTCTCCTTGCATCAAATGCTTCCTCACCCCAAGCCATTCTAAGTATTTCTGTCAAGGTGATTTTCCTTAAGCACAGATCTGACCATGTCAATCCTCTACTCAACAGACTTCAATGACTTCATATTGCCTATAGAATAAAATATATACTTTTCCATTTAGTGCGTGTTATATGTTAAATATATATGTGTATACACACACACACACACACACACACACACACATATATATATATATACACACCTTGTCAAGTTTTGTTATACATATATATTACAAAACTTTACAAATTTTATTTATTCAAAACCTCATTTAAAAGTGTTAACATGAAAGAGAAAAGGCCTTGGGGCAAAAGAAAGGTCTAATGGTAGTGTTTGCTAGGGAGGTGGGTTTTTAGTTCTTTTGGAATCGAGTGTTTAGTGTTTGATAGTCACACAAAATATTTTAAAAGGCCATCAAAGCTCATATTTATAGTAATACTCACAACCCCACTGAGAATAAAAAAGAACACTTGAAGAAAAAGGAGACAAAGGTAGAGGAGGGAGAGGAAAACCAAAAGAAGAGGCATCTGGTGACACAGGGACCTGGAGTCAGGAAAACTTGAGTTCAGTTCTGGCCTCACACACTTACTAGCTATGTGACCCTGGGCAAGTAACTTACCAATGTCTCTGTTTCCTCAATTGTAAAAGAGGGGTAATAATGATACCTACTTCATACGATTCTTGTCAGGATCAAATAAGATTGTATTTGTAAGTGCCTAGCACAGCATGTGGCACATGGTAGGAATTATTTTTACTTATTCTCTTCTTCCCCATCTCCTTTTCCCCTTTTCTTCCCCACCAGATTGTGGCCCATACCTTCTGTACAACATACTTGCTCCTAGGGACACCAATAGAGCAAAAGAAGCTGGTCTGCCATCAAAAGGTAGGTGGAAACAGACCCTACAATTTTGGGACAAGAGAGATACACACTTCATCTTTAACCCAATAATCAACTCTTGTGGACATCTTGCAGTTTCATTGAATCTGGAGGAATAGGGTTCCAAAAACACCCCATAGCAGCTGACTTCTCACTACCGTACTCAAATGCTCCAATGCACTAGGATTTGGAGAGATGGGATGGAATTGAGTCTAGACTTTCCAAAACCCTTCGGACATGATCCTGAAATTTGGAAACCTTAGAATCATGTTCCTTACTCCCTTTTCCAGTATTAAGATTTATGCAAGTAAGATTATGGTTGGAAATCCCAACGTTCACTGCTGGTTATAAGTGTGCTAAAACTAAAAGAAAAGTTTTTACTCCCCCAGACCAAAAGGATAATTTGGGTTCCTCTAGGCCCTCATGGCCATTCATTTGACCTTTCTTTATTGCCCTTAGTTTTAGTGGGGAAGCAACAAAATTTAACTTTGCAAAATTATCAGGAATACAGCTGTTTCAGAAGAACAGAACAGAACAGAATAGAATGGAAGGGAAGGGAAGAGAAGAGAAGAGAAGAGAAGAGAAGAGAAGAGAAGAGAAGAGAAGAGAAGAGAAGAGAAGACAAGAGAAGAGAAAAAGCCATGTAGGAGGGATAGGACTAGACCAGGCTAAAGTACATAGGAGAGGCAGAGCTTGGGCAACACTCCTGCACAGAGTAAAGAAAGGCAGGAACTACATACATAAAAGATCCTTATTTTGGCCAACCAACCATAGAGAAAAGCAAAAGGACAGGGGAGATAGAAAAGATTACCAAAAGAAAAAGTTTTAATAAATTCAGGCCAACCACCTTGTGGACATTCCTCCATGATGGAAGCATGGAAGAGTTGATTATCTTCATTTCCCTTCCACACTCTACCAACTAACTCCGTTCCACCTCCCCCCCCCCCCAGCTTTTTCCTGACAGTACAGCTCAACTCTGTTAAGCAGCTTCTGAAGTAGATGAGGCCAATACATTTGTGATAGGACAATGTAATGTTAATGGAATTTAAGACCTTCCCAGCCATTAATAGGCCTCATGTGGAGCCCATTATGAGAAGCTTGCTTGTAGGAAGTCTTTCACACCTTTTGCTAATGCTCCAAGAACCTTATATACACTATGAGTTGGTATTTTGCTTTGGGGGATCATTGTGATTCCCTGGTTGAAATTCTAAGTTGCCATATGTTCAGAACTCCCCAATTGCTCAGACATCAGACTCTTTGGATCCAGGGATGTATGTAAAATGTATAGCAATATTGCTTTGATTCAGGCAGTCAGAGCCTATCTGTTGGTCTTTATTTGTCTGCTTGTATTTTCTCTGTTTGTATTTTCTCTAAAGTTCAGGGTGCTGACTTTTCCCTTGAACTAGTGAATATAATTTTAAAAGATTGTTGACCCCTGAACAGCTATCTTTCCTAGTAAAGCAGATCTAAGAACCTGTGCTAGCAACCATCCTGGGTATGCCAGTGTGGTTGCCACTGCAGATGATAAAGGAAAGATAGAGACATTGGCAGCAGCTACTTACTAATGATGAGTTGGAATCAAAAGTCCTTAGATGGTCTCTGCCCTGGAGATATGAAGAGAAGGGTATCCTAGTCTGAGACCCAGAAGGATCTATAGCTATAGCTATGTATAAACATATATATATATATATATATATATATATATATATATATATATATATGTATATATATATATATGTGTGTGTGTGTGTGTGTGTGTGTGTGTGTGTGTGTGTGTGTATACATATACATACACATTCATATATTTTTATCTGTATCTACTGATCTACCACATTGAGCTGAAATATAAACCTTGATCAGGACTGGTACTTTGAAAAATCTACTGGGTTAGTAGTTGAATCCATTTGCCCTTCTTAACCCCCAAACAACTGGCAACATGAGGTCCTATGTTGTTGGCAATGTTAGGAGATGCCTCCTAGGATAATTCTGCCAATGGAATCTCCCAATGGACTTGAAATGATAGGTTCCACATAAGGCAGACATAGTTCTCTTTGTTTAGTTTTTAAAACCCTTCACAACTTTGTCCCAGCCTACTTTCCATTTTCAAAGGACATAACTCCTTTATTTCTTACTCTACAATTGAGTCAACCTGGCTTTTTGCTCTGTTCCTGACATATGACATTTATTGTCATATCTCCAAGTCTTTGTAATGGCACTCCCCTATGCCATGAATGCATCCCTCCTTTCCTCTGCCTCATAAAATTCCTTTCTTCCTTCAAGACACAGGTGTGAAGCTTTTCCTTATCCCCTTAATTACTAGTGCCCTTCCTATCAAATGAACCTATATTCAACTACTTTGCATTTATTATCTTTAAATTTATTCTGTTTATGCATATACGTTCTCATTGTCTTCATGATAGAACAAAAAACTCCTTTTGAGTAGGGATCATTTTCTTATTTGTGTCTCTGGTATCAGCAGCATTCTAGCAAAGTACTTGGCATATAGTAAGTGCTTAATAAATGCTTCTTGAATGATTGATTGTTGTACTTCCACATGGAACAAATCAAGTCAGAGTCTAAAACATTGGTGAATTACATGTAATTTAGACAAGGAAATTTGCAAAAATTAACTTCTGTAGTCTTCATTAAAGTTCTCTCATGGAACTTCATTGGACTTGGAAATGACCCTGAGTTCTTAAAAAATTTAACAGTGGAATGTAAATTTTGACTACACTAAAATAACTTCAAGGATGTTCAAGAATAAAAACTTTGGTGGCTCCCTAGTGGCACATTGACTCTGTGTAAGAACTAAACTAGCTACGTATGGAGACATTTATAAACAATAGGTAGGCCATAATGTGATAGAATTTTTTGGTAACACCAATTCCAGAAGGGTGGCTACTAAGATCCAACAGCTCAATTCAATGTTTTTGCTATATTCAGAGGAAGGGACTTGGTGGGAAAGAGAATGAATTCTGTTTAGGATGTGTTGAGTTTGTGATGCCTAGAGGATACTCAGTTTGAAATGTCTACTAGGCAGTTGTGATCCAGAAGGAGACTAGGGCTGGAGATAAAAATCTGGAAGTCATCCATGTAGAGATGATAATTAAACCTCTAAGATCTAATGAAGTCACCAGGTGACCATGTAGAGAAATAGGAGGGCTCAGGACATGGTTTTAGGTTATATTTTACATTTAGGGTGGCACAGGAATGATTCTACTGGGGAGAGTTCCCAGAAATGTTGGAGGAGAACTAGGAGAGAAGAGTTTCATGAAAACCCAAGGAGGAGAATGAAGCCAACCGAGATAATAATAGATTGAGCTGTGATAGGTTCAGAAGGCAGATTACATGGAATTGAGGAGTAAGAAAATGGAGGGATTTCTTTGTCTGAATGCCTATTATGGGCGTGGGGCAGCTGAAATATAGAACCAATTGCAAACTACAAAGAAGTCTAGGAATAAAAGATGTAATGGGTTAGGTGGTGGGCTAACATACCCACAAATAAGCATTATTCAAATTAATTTGAGGGGAAAAGCATGAGTTTAGTCCAATCATTTTCTGGAAGGCTGGCTGTGAAAAGGAGGCTATATGTGGATAGATAAATAGATATGTATATATCTGTGTTTCTGTCTCTTCCTAGATATTATGTAAACATTATTTATACTTATGTCTCTATAGGTAGTATAAGAACTTGACTGGATGGTTTGTTGTTCAGTCATTTAAGTTTATCTGGTTCTTTGTCACCCCATTTTGAGTTTTCTTGGCAAATATATTGGCGTATAATTTCCTTCTCCAGCTCATTTTACGGATGAGGAAACTGAGGTAAACAAGGATAAGTATCTAAGGTCATATAGCTAATAAGTATCTAAGGAAAGTTTTGAACTCAGGTCTTCCTGAATCCAGGCCTGGCACCTTTTCCACTGCACCACTGAGCTGCTCTTGAGTAGATGGTAGGGTCAAGTGATAGCTTGTGAAGAATGGCAGAATCCTAGGCATATTTGTAGGCAAGCAGGAAAGGAATCAGTTGTTGGGGAAAAGAAGGATTAGATTGTGTAGGGTGGCTAAAGGAACAGACCCCTAAGGAATTTGTGAGGCAATGGGGATCGAGGGCAAGGCAGAAATGTGGCAACTAGAGCTGGTGAGAAGGCCTACCTCTTTATGAGAGACTGAAGCACAAGATGAGAGAGTGGAGGGGTGATGTTGGGTGCTTTTGAAGCATGGGATAGGAGAGAAGAGAAAGCTTATGGTAGATGGCCTTTATTTTCTCAGTAATGTGGGAAGTAAAGTGCTCCATTGAGAGTGAGAGTGATGAAGGTGGTCCAGGTTTGAGGATCATCAGAGACAAGAGAAGCTTTGGACAAGGGTCTTTGGAGAATGTAATAGAGAAATAATTAATGTTAATTCTGAAATACTGATGGGTAATCCAGACAGTGGGTAGGCAAAGTGATACCAGAATTCAGGAGAGAGAATTGATTTGGAGTAAGAGTCCCATGAGATTAGAGAGAGAAAGAGAGAGAGACATAGAGAGAGAGCTAGAGAGAGAGAGAGAGAGAGAGAGAGAGAGAGAGAGAGAGAGAGAGAGAGAGAAAGAAAGAGAGAGAGACACAGAGAGACAGAGACAGACAGAGACAGAGAGACAGAGAGACAGAGACAGAGACAGAGAGAGAGCACAGCAGACTCAGTTAGTTGGCTTATGTTTTGTGATTGGAGGGAGGACCCACAGGGATAAAACCACAGAACTTTTGAAATATTGCAGTGATTTCTAAACAGTTTTCTATAGCTGGTACCTGCCATGTGATTTCCTCAGAAGAGTGAACAAGTCTATTAACAATTAAAGTCCTGCAGTGACACCTCCAGCATCTGTATGGTCAATCTAAGCATATAATGGCTTGAAGGTCAGAGATTCTGCATCTTCAGGTGCTGGGGTCATTTTAAGGTTAAACGCCAAGTCTGGCTCCCCCTTTGTCACAGAATTCTGCAACTCCTTCCTGAGACAGGACCCAGAAAGGATTTTTATCTGTTCTTTCAACAAACATTTACTGAATGTCTAATATGTGACAAGCCCTGTGAAAGGCATTGTGAAGGATAAAAGGATGAATAAGACATAGACTTTTCTCCCTAAAATTTATGACTTCATAGGAGAGATGATATATTACACAAATAAAAAAATGTAGAAATGTCAGAAATGGAAAGGACTTTAAGAATCATTTAGTACAAACCCCCAACTTTACAAAGTAGGAAAACTACAGAGAGGTAAGATGGTTTCCTGAAAGTCTCAAAGCTAGATAGGGATATGCCTAGCACTAGACACCAGGTCTTCTCACTCAGTTTTGTTCTCTTTGTCCACTACTGTACCATGCTTTTATAAGAGCTCAGTAGAAAGATAGGCTGTTGACAGTTGAGGTAATCAGGGAGGATTTCATGGAGGAAATGGCATTTAAATTAGGTCTGGATGAATGGATAGAATTGTAATAGGCAGAAACAGAGCGAGGCATTCCAGGTGAAGGGAACAATGCAAAGATGCAGGAGTAGAAATATTCATAATCCTGAATCCTTGATCAACCCCTAGTCAATCTTCTCAGCTCCTACACTCTTAGGAGTCATGCCATCATTATTAGGACTAGATCTGCTACAGATTTATTGGACCTTATCTCACCTGCTTCCCAGAAATGCTTTTATTAACCTCTTTTATCTGGATTCTACCCTCACCAGTCTAATGAGGCTATTCTCTCAAAGTCACCAATAGTTTCAATTGCTAAATCCAGTGGCCTTTTCTTCTCGAACTTTCTGTAACATTGGAGATGTTACACAAACAGCTCTTTGGGATTTACTTTTCCCCCTTGGTTTTCCAGTGCTTAGCACAGTGCCTGTTACATAGTAGGCACTTAATAAACGTTTATTTCATTGTATTATTATATTGATTTCTGTGACACTACTCTATCCAGGTTCACTTTCTATCTGTTAGAGTATAAGCTCCTTGAGGGCAAGGACTATCTTTTTCTTTCTTTTCTCCTTCCTTCCTTCCATCCTTTCTTTCTCTTTCTTTCTTTCTTTCTTTCTTTCTTTCTTTCTTTCTTTCTTTCTTTCTTTCTTTCTTTCTTTCTTTCTTTCTTTCTTTCTCTTTCTCCCTTTCTTTCTCCCTCCCTTCCTTCCTTCTTTCCTTCCTTCCTTCCTTCTTTTGTTTTCTTTCTCCTCCTCCTCCTCTCCCTCTTCCTCATACTCCCCACCTCCTTCCTCCTTCTTCTCCCTCATTCCTTCTCCTTCTTCTTCCTCCTCTCTTTTTTTTGGATTTCTGTCCCCAGCACTTAGCACAGTGCCTGTTACAGTAGACACTCAATAAATGTTTATTGTATTGATTTCTTTGACATTACTCTCTCCAAGTTCACTTTCTACCCATTAGGTTGTCAGCTCCATGAGGTCAAAAATTGTCTTTCTTTTCTTTTGTATTTTTCTTTATCTTTTTTCAAGTTTTTGTTAATAAAATGCTTTATTAAGTTCTAGTTTACATTATTCTTTTCCACAAAAATTTGAGTTACAAATTTTCTCCCTGTTTTTCCCCTACCCACCACCCCAAAATAGCAATCCCACTGGATATGCCCTCCTCCAATCTGCTCTCTCCCATATCTTCTCTCATACCCTCTCCAGCTTTCCAGTAGGGCATGGTGAATCTCTATGCCCCAGTACCTATATGTCTTATTTCCCAGTTACATGAAAAATAATATTAACAATAGTATATATATTTAAACATTTGATTTTAAAACTTTGAATTCCAGATTCATTCCCTTCCTCCCTTGTTACCCACCCTTACTGGAAAGATAAGCAGTTCAATATAGGTTGTACATGTGTAGCTATGTAAAACATTTCCATAGTGGATATATTGTAAAAGACTGACTATATTTCCCTCCCTCCTATCCCACCTCCCACTTGTTCTATTCTCTACTTTGATCCTGTCCCTTTTCAAAAGTGGGTGCTTCCAACTTCCCTCTTCCCAGCCTGCCCTCCCTTCCATCATCCCCCCTCTTGTCCCCTTCCCCCCCATTCTCCTGTAGGGTGAGATACCCTATTTAGTGTATATGTCATTCCTTCCCTGAGCCAAATTCAATGAGAATAAGGTTTGCCCATTCCCTTTTGCCTTCCTGTTCTTCCCTTCCATTGTAACCATTTTCCCTTGCCTCTTCTATATGAGATAGTTTACCCCATCCTGTCTCTCCCTATCTCCTCTCATTATATTCCCCTCTTACCTCTTAATATCACCTATTTTTTAAATTTTTTGCTTTTTGGAGGGGAGGGAGGAGGACAATTGGGGTTAAGTGACTTGCTCAAGGTTACACAGCTAGTTTTTGTATTGTGTCTGAGGCTGGATTTGAATTCAGGTCCTTCTGACTGCAGGGCCAGTGCTCTATTCACTCAGCCACCTAGCTGCTCCATAATATCACCTTTTAAGTATCATCCCTTCCTATTAAATTGCTCCTGTGCCCTCTATCTATGTATACCTGTACACATATATACACACACTCACATATGTATTCATATGCCCATATACCCTCCTATATAGACATATATATGTATGTATATATGCATGTATGTGTGTGTGTATACACATACATTTCTATTCCCTTCAACTATTCTCATACTGAGAAAAGTTTCATCAGTTAAAAGTATCGTTATTCCATGTAAGGATGTAAATAGTTTAACTTTGATAAGTTCCTTATGATTTCTTTTCCCTTTTTACCTTCTTATGCTTCTCTTGCTTCTTGTATTTGAATATCAAATTTTCTATTCAACTCTGGTTTTTTTCATCAAGAATGCTTGAAAGTCCTCTATTTCCCTGAATGACCATATTTTCTCCTGAAACATGACACTCAGTTTTGCTGGATAGGTGATTCTTGGTTTTAATCCTAGCTCCTTTGACTTCCAGAATATCATATTCCAAGCCCTTCAATCCCTCAGTGTGGAAGCTGCCAGATCTTGTGTTATCCTGATTGTGTTTCCACAGTATTGAAATTGTTTCTTCCTGGCTGCTTGTAATATTTTCTCCTTGATCGGGGATTCTGGAACCTGGCTATAATATTCCTGGGAGTTTTCTTTTTGGGATCTTTTTCAGGAGGTGATCTGTGGATTCTTTCAACCTCTATTTTGCCCTCTGGTTCTAAGATATCAGGGCAATTTTCCTTGAGAATTTCTTGAAGGATGATTTCTAGGTTCTTTTTTCTGATCATGGCTTTCAGGAAGTCCAATAATTTTTAAATTATCTGTCCTGGATCTATTTTCCAGGTCAGTGGTTTTTCCCATGAGGTATTTCACATTGCCTTCTATTTTTTCATTTGTTTGGATCTGTTTAATAGTATCTTGATTTCTCATAAAGTCACTAGCTTCCATTTGCTCCAGTCTAATTCTGAAGGAATGATTCTCTTCAATGAGCTTTTGAGATTTTTTTTCCATCTGGCAAATTCATCTTTTTAAGGCATTCTCCTCATTGTCTTTTTGAGCCTCTTTTGCCATTTGAATTAGTCTATTTTTAAGGTGTCATTTTCTTTAGTCAGGTTGTTGACACTTATTTCATAATTTTCTTGCATCATTCTCATTTCTCTTCCCAGTTTTTCTTCTACTTCTCTTATTTGCTTTTCAAAATCCTTCTTAAGGTCCTCTATGGCCTGTAACCGGCTTGTATTTTTCTTGGAGGCTTTGGTGCTGGGATTCTGACTTCACTGTCTTCCTGCCATTGCATGCTTTGATCCTTTTTGTCCCCAAAATCGGAGTGTAAAGTTTTGTTGCTCTGCTTGCTTTGCTTCCCTTGTTTTCTCATGTTGCCACTCAGTTACTTGACTTTTGGGCTCTTTGCCACCCTAGGCCTCTGTTACCAGACAGGTAGGCTTTGTCCCAATTGCTGGGGTTTTCTCAGCTGACAAAGTTCTTAGTTGGGTGCCCTCTCTGAAGCCTCCACACTCTCTGGCAAGCTTGTTACACACCCCAGGACCTCCAGCTTAGACCACAATCCAGACCCAAGCAATTTAAAGCAAGAGCAATTACCCCTTAGACTGGTCATTTTGTCCCCCTACAATCTGCAGGCCAGGAGCTGAAGCTGCTATGTGATGGTGGCTGCACAGACCCTGAGCTTCAGTTGCTTCTCACCTTGGGGCAAAGGCTGACCACACTTCCAAACTACTGGATCCCAAAGTCCACACTGCACTGACCTCTCACTTTGTCCTTAGCATCTATGTGCTGATAATTCTGGAAAATGACACAGCTGCTGGTGATCTGAAGTCCCTCCAGCCAGTGGCTGGTCAGGCCTGCCCTGATGCTGGAACCTCCAGCTGGTGCAGGGCTAAGCTTGGCCCCCAGAGCACTGTGTTGGCCACTTCCTGCTGGCCTGCCAGGCTGTCCTCAGTGGGAGGTTAGCTTCTCTGTGTCATTTTGTGGGTTCTGTAGCTCCAAAGTTTCTTCAGTCACCTTTTACATGAATTGGAGGAGGTAGAAGCCAGAGCTGCTCAGAAGTCCTGTTTCTACTCTGCCATTTTGACTCCGCCACCCTCTTTTGTATTTTTATCCCAGGACTTTGCATAGTACCCAGAACATAGTAGGTACTTAATAAATGTCTATTGTATTGTATTGTATTGTTTTCTGTGATACAACTTTCTCCAAGTTCCCTTTTTACCCATTAGATTGTTAGCTCCTTGAGGGCAAAGACTTTCTCTCTCTCTCTCTCTCTCTCTCTCTCTCTCTCTCTCTCTCTCTCTCCTCTCCTCTCTATCCCTCCTTTCCTTCCTTCCTTCGTTCCTTCCTTCCTTCCTTTCTTTCTCTTTCTTTTTCTCACATTTATATACCCAGCATATAGCACAGTACCCGGCACATAGTAGGCACTTAATAAATGTTTATTGACACTTATCGACTACCCATTTGCTACTCCTCATCAGTCTCCTTCACCATCCTTTTCCTGCACCTTTTTTATGATGTTGGGTTAACATCAAAGGTGTTTCCTTAGTCTACTTCTCTTCTAATGCTCTTTCTCCCTTGGCAAACCCATCTGCTCCCATGGTTTCAATGATAAATTCTAATTTTTTTTTGAAGAAGAATAGCCTGTATTCACTGATCTACATCCTCTCCTCCCTCTTCATTCTCTTCAATATGAATCAGTTGAATCACCTGGGACTGAATTCTCAGCACTGTCTTTCACTCTTGCCTCTTTCTTATCCTCCACAGCAAATTAGTTGCTAAATCATGCCAAATCTACCTCCACAACATCTCTCACATCCATCCTCTTGCCTCCACTCCCATGAATACCATCTTACTTCAATTATTATGATTCTCACAACTTGTCTCCTCCACTTTCTCCTTTCTCTCACCTGACTTAATTCATGCTGCCAGTCATATTTGTAACTTCATATTAATATGGAATATTGGAGGCTCCTTTGTATCTTTTTGCATTTCCACCATCTGAATAGCCCTTTGTTTAGCTCTGGAGTTGAAAGCCCCTCCTTACTCAGATGGTGTATACCAGATTTTATTAGCTCAAATTGGTGTGGCTGCAGGAATCATCTGAGACACAGATTTCTCTAGGGTTACCTACTGTGTCTTTTATGTTATCTCTCTAATGTCTTCTTCATCACATCTTAGTAGGTCTGAGCCATTTGCATTCATAACTACTTTGGGAAGTGGGTCATTGTACTTGTTATAAATGACCTCATCCTTCAACTATTCCTGTCAAGCAATTACATCATTTCTTCTCCAACGTGTCCCAGAAAACTCTTTATCCTCAAAGAATTCTCAACTCAGAAATACCCCCAACTCTTGGGGTCCCTATCTCTAACTGGATAGCTCCTCCTAGAACCACCATTTAAGTAAGGTACCCAAGCCAGCTATCTCTTCATTTCTTACCAGCCTACATTCTAGACCCCTCCATCATGCATCCCTACCAAGTCAGTACCTTCCTCCCCTCCTTCCCACTTTATGCTTCTTTTGGTGTGTTATCATCCCCCATAAGAAGATAAGTTTCCTGAGGACAAGAACTGTCTTTCTTTTTCTTGTATTTATATTTCCAGAGATTAAACACAGTGCCTGACACATAGTAATCACTTGGTAAATGCTGATCATATTTCATTTTTCCCCTCTCCATCCCTCTGAACTGTGTATTTTAATGGTGGTTTCTCATTCAAAGATCTGATCATGTCCTACTCAAAAAATGTCAATGGCTTCCTATTGCTTATGGATAAAAGGACAAACCCTTTAGCCTAGCATGGAAGGCTCTTTGAAGTCTGGTTACAATGTAATTTTATAGCCCAATTTCATACTGCTTTCCTTTATGCATTCAGTATTTCATATAAACTAGATTACTAGCTGTTCTCTGAATATGGGCAGTTTGGTGGTACAGTGCTAGAACTAGAGTCAGAAGACTCATCTTCTTGAGTTCAAATCTGGCCTCAGACACTTCCTAGCTGTGTAACTTTGGAAAAATTACTAAACCTGTTTGCTTAAATTTCCTCATCTGTAAAATGAGCTAGAGAAGTAAATTGCAAACCACTCCAGTATCTTTCTCAAGAAAATCCAAAATGGGGTCAGGATGTGTTGAACACAACTGAGAAATAACTGAACAACAAAATAAATTTCACATGTTGTCTCAGGCCATGTAAAGCCAAGCATGAGCAGCTTTCCAGAAGACTGCTGCTGTGAATAGCTTTTAAGGTTCTGATTATATAGTATAGAAAATTCCCTATTTATTCAATAACAAATCAGAGTAAAACATTCACATAAAATCAAGATACAGAATTCACAATGTTATAACTTGTCACAGAAAATCAAAGTACAGTATTCACCATGTCTCAACTCAACCATTTATCACTAAAATGGCCACATAGTTTTCACCAAAGTGGTCACATAGTTTTAAATAAAGTACATTCATGTAGTCAATCACAAAATCCTTAATTCAATCACAAAGTACAAAAGTCAAAGTTCTCCACCCCTAGGTCACAGTAAATCATAATCTTCTCAGTCAGAACACAGTATCCAAGTACAGTCTTCTTTCAGTTTGACTTGAGGCTGGCTCTCAGCTTCCATGGTTCCTCTTCTATGGTCTCAGCTCCAACTGTCATCTGGGCTCAAAGGCAGGCAGTTCCCAGTTCCTTGTCTAGCTCCTTGTCCAGTTTTTCATTTAGTTCCCATTCCAAATTGAAGTTCACAGTGTCTAGTCCACCTCAAGTCCTTCACAGTTCCTGTTTCTGGGAAGACAATGCTTGACAGAGCCACAATAATATCCACACACATTGCTGGCAGTATGATCAATTCACTATCTGCTTGCGAAATCAACTCAGACCCACCAACAAGGTTTGAGAATTCAACACAAATCATCAACATAGAAATCAACACAGACCCAAAAACAAGGTCCAAGAGGTCAGCATAAATCATCAGTAAAGTCCCAGGACCTCCAAAATCCTCCTCCAGGACTTCTGTAAACATACAACCAGAAAATCCTCTTTCAGGGCGAATGTCCCAGGGCTTCTGTACAAAGTATCACAAACAAGAATCAACACAGACAGAGCAGACAAACAGAGTGCCAGAATACCACAAATTTTTTCCTTCTTGACTCTGCCACCACAAGAGTACTCTTCTCAGTTCTGCTGTCTCTAGCCTGGGTCTCTCCTTATACATGGTCATCAGCTCCTCCCCTTCCTGTTGCAGGAGTTCATGAGTTCTAGGGTTCACAAGTTGTGGGGTTCACATGTTCTGTTTCTTAACAGACTTGATACAAGGCTCAAAAGAAACGTGAGATGAAACAAGGTGTTAATTCAATAGCTGAAACAGGGTGTGAACTACTTCTGCACTTGTCATTACAGGATTTTTACTTATATTTCCCCTAATGCTGAAATACTTTCTCCCCTCACATTACCCCTTTGGAATTTTTCTTTTCCTTCAGTGCTCAAGGTGATCTGCCAACTCTTCCACAAAGCCTTCTCTGGTCCCGTTAGTTGAAAGTAAGTACTTCAGTCTTTGTGCACTGACCCTCCCCACCATCACTCTTTACCTTATATTATACTCACATGTAAACTTCTAGTGGGGTTATGTTGTGTCTGACACAACTGAAAATGGCTAAGCAACAATGGTTTACAAAGCATTTTATATAGGTTATCTCATTTGGATCTCACAATAACCCCTGTGAGATAGACAGTACCAGGATTATCATCACCCCTGCAGCCTTTTTTGTTTCTTACAGACAAGATGCTTGAAATATGGGTATGTTCTAAGACTTGCCCAAGGTCACAGAGTAAGGGGCAGAGTTCAGAGCAGAAGCTGTGAACAGCAGATGGTTGAGATGATCAGTCTGGCTCCAATGAAGGCTTTACATAGAGGAACTCAATGTGAGATAAAGGGTGATTTGAGAACATGTTTGAAAGGTCAATTTGTGACAGATTGTGGAGGGATCCAAACAGGTTCTCTGAAAGCAGCTTGAGTCCTCCTGGGAAAGCTGGAGAGTCAATTGTTAAATTTTCAGTGTGAGCCTTTATACTTAAGAAATAATTACAGATCAGAATTTGACTTATTGTTCTGGTAATTGTCTAGACTTAAGAAAGTGATGGAGAAAAGTTTTAATAATGAAGATTAAACTTGAAAAGTGTGTCTCCTGTACTTTTTTTTTTTGAGAGTCACTTGTTAAACCTTTAGCAGCAGCATACCCCTAGATCCAGGCTATTTTGAGGCTCAGAAGTTCTGCATGTTCTCAGCAGACAATGGGGGAGCCATTGAAGATTTCTGAATAGGAAAATGACCCATGGAGGGAAGGAAAGAGGTGACACCCCACTAAACAGTGGAGGGGAGGGGAGGAATGGAACCCTTGCAGTCATTCCTCTTATCTCCTGTCACCCACTTGTCTTCTGATGGCAAATATGAGCAGCTGTGTTACCCTCCAGATGTAAAATGTCCTCCCCACCCTCCCTCCAAACCCCTTCCATCCAGCCTGTGCCTGATTCTTTATCATTGCTGCATTAAGAGATTCTGTCGCATTCAGCCCCACTCAATTGACTGCAGCTTTCACAAGCAATTGCTTTCATCTCAAATTTGAAGAACCCACTTTGATAACAATTTTTATTCCAGCTGTGCGTTTTCAAAGCTATTAACTGCACTTTGTCCACAAAATGGGGCCAAGCCCTTGCTCAGGGGTCAAATGGTCCTTCTTGGAAAGTCCTGGTGCTGAAAGCCATCAGCATCAACAGAGAAGTAGCCTCTGCCGGGAAAGAAAAAATTTGGCTCAAAGCACTGTGGTGGGAATCAACTGACCTCCAGATGGAGGGGAAGGAAAAACATCTGGGGGCTGGATGACCTCCATGACCTCAAAGATCTCTCTCTAGGTGGTCCAGATGGACAGGGACAGACTGCAAGCCTTTGCAAGACAAGTTTCTGTCTCTAGGCCTGGAATAGCATAGTTTTCAGAGGCCAAACATAGTCTTTCTGCTGGATAGAGGTTGCTATAATGAATAGTTAAATGTCGAGATGTTTCACATGGCTGTTTCCTATGGTTAAGAAAGCAGGGATTGGGCTTGAACAAACACGGTATAGGTTGAAGGTGGATGGATGTGGTACAAACCCATCTCTCCCATGCTTACTACCTGTGTGGCTGACTGTGGGTAAGTCACTTACTTCCCTTGGTCTCAATTTCCACATCTATAAAATGATGGTTGCTGATGAACTTGATGGTTACTAGGGTTCCTTCCAGCTTGAATTCTGTGATCCTATGACCTTCATACAAAAGTATGAAGTGGGTCAAGTTTTGTTTTCCTTGTCCTTAGCTTTACTTTACTTCAAACGTTTTCTTCTATCTTTTCCTTCATCCAGCCCTTCAGATATCCAGCATTATAATGTCATCTCTCTTTCCTCATTTTTAAACCATAGCTGTCTAGAAAGCATTTGGTATTTACCATTGTAGGAGATTGTTCAGGGGAATTCCAGTTATCTCAATGAGCTCAGAGCCCTGAGCTTTTATTACTTCCCATCTACTGAAGATTAATTGATTTGCTTGGAATATTGTGAACTAACTGGGGATGAGTTGGTTGGCTCAGGCTGTTGCTGGCTGGGACTATAAGAAAGGAAATTGGTTGCACAGTTAGCCTTTTTCCTACTTTTTTTTTTTGGTTATAGCCAAGACGAACAGAGATAAGAGTGGTCTTGGATCACATAGCAGAAAAGCCTTGCATGTTCACAGGCTCCCTCTTCCTGCCAAGAGTCCATGATGGCTGTCTTGAGACAGAGACACATTACAGTTGCTCGTGTTCTAACACATGTTAGATTGCCAGATAGGCAAGTTTCTGACTCCTGAGGTCCTGGCCCAAGCTGTGGAGAGTTAGTGAGTCAGTAAATAAATATTTAGTTAGCACCTGCTATGTACTGAGAATGAGAACAAAGACAAAAACAACCCAGTCCCTGCCCTCACAATCTAATGGGGGAAGACAACAAATAAAAAGTATCTGAAAAAGTGGGGAGGTATCTGGCACGGACACATGGTGATGAAGATCAGGCATATGCTGGATTAGCTCTCATGAGATGGTTGCCCCAGAGCCTCCCATTAAATGGAGCATCTAGGCGGAGCTCTCTATACTTTCCAATCAGCAGGAAAGAGCACCTAACTTCAGGCACAAGGGGTATTGAGGAGCTATGAGTTTCAGGGTTGCTATCATCTTTTATTTTGCTTTTTGGAGGGCAATTGGGATTAAATGACTTGCCCAAGGTCACACAGCTAGTTTTTGTGTTAAGTGTCTGAGGCCAGATAGGGTTGCTATCATCTTGCAGGATGATGAGATTGTGATGAAGTCCAGGAGTATAGCCAAGTGGGATAACTTTACCTGAGAGATGTTAACCATAGGGAGAGGGAGTGCAGGGTCAAATAGTGGGATTTCTTAAACCCCAGCATACAGGATAGCATCAGGTGACTTCCTGTGCAGTGTCAGGCTTTTGGAGAGAAGGGAATGTCCAAGGGAAGTGAAAATGACCCCGTATCCCTAAGAATTGTTCTGGGCCCTGGGCAGGGAAGAGAGGGGAAGGGGGAAGATGGCACTCATTTATGAGAAAGGATTATTGTATCCATTATTTCTGGGCCACAATGAGTCCTTTATGTGTTTTCTGCATTTTCTGTGGACATGAAATAAGGGCTGTCCTGTACTTAATATTCATATTTACCTTGTTTGCTTATATAGGATCTGAGAATGTTTTTTTTTAATCTATATCCATGGAATCCTAGGCTTGGGTTATAATTAGAGGTTCCTGAAGAAACTCTAGGTGGGGGCAAATTCAAGCCAAGGAAAGTGATTTGGGAGTATTCCACTAGTACAAGAACCTGAACTGAGTAAACCTAGGACTCTGAGTGCTAAACCACAGGTTATTGCTTTGATTCTTTCAGTTTCCAACTTCCAAATCTCTATCATGTTGTACTAGTACTGCATCTTCCACCTTTACAAATTATGACCCCTGTAACACTTAGTGGATGGTTTTTACTAGTTGTTAAAAACTAAAAATAATGATCAGGTAGCCAGTGTTCTGGTTAGGAGCCCCTCCAAGCTCTGTTTGGCTGATCCTTAAGAGATCTAGTTTTTGGCAGGGCTTGTTTACACCTTAGTATGAACTTAAGTTGGTGCATACCTCTCCCAGGGGCAGTTAGCTATATGTCAAGACTTATTTCTGACAATGGACTTTGTTAAATTTTGTTAAATTTGTTAAATTTTGTTAAATTCCTTTAACAGACTAACACCTTTAAAGCATGGGAGGAAAATATCATGAAAGGCTAGGAGTTTTCCCTTAGTCACACTACTACCCAGTAGACTAGTCTTGTATTTAAAAGCCAATTTTGACTTTCAGATAGTCATAGAATAACAGATCTGGAAGAAACCTTAGAAACTATCTACTCATTATTTGATTTATAGATGAGGGAAGTGAGGCCTAACACAGGGAAGTGAATTCATTGTTCAAGGCTAATAAGTTTTTGAGATCTTTTTAAAACTTAAGCCTTTCATTCCCCATTCATGGCTCCTTTTATTCTGCCACAGCGTTTGTGGTAGAACATTCATTCCAGTCTTATGGGTGGCAACATTTTCAGCCTGTTCTCCAATAAAGCAAGAGATGAAAATCTTATCTTCTACAAAATGAGTCTCTGAAAGAAGGTAGAACTTCATGGAGAGTGACAAGACCTCTCTGGGGGCTAATGACCCAAGGTGTCAGAACACAGGGTACAGTCTATGCAACTAGTCTCTCTCTGATTTTTTGTGTGTGGCCTCATTCACAATAGATGGAAGGAGGAAGAAAGAGAACTGTCTCAGTGCTGTCTTCTCAAATACCATTTGCTGAGATTCATTCCCAAGGTTCTTTCCAACTTTGAGATTTTATGTGATTCTCTTTGTTTGTGTGTGACTTTGACCTGGATAGTGGCCGTGGGAATGGAGAAGGAGGAAGGAAACTGTGAGACAGGAAAGGATGCATGTATAGAGAGAAGAGTGGAAAATAAACCCTGGCCTGTGAGCCCGTGGGACTGGGGAGCTGGTGGCATGTTGGTGATGTTATGGAAACTAGGATTTGCTGTTTATTCAGGGGTAGAAGGTGAGATATGAGTGAAGTTTTTGAGTAGGGGGAGACATCTAACAAGACAGGTCAAGTAGGCTAGTGTTCCTCAGTGGATCAGGCCACTTTGGCATTTCTCAGTGAAGTTGTTATAATATTTATCTTCAATGTTTTTTTTTTATTTTCTCAGCCCCTTGGATGCATTTCAACTGACAGAATGAAGGGACAGAGAATAGAAGTTGTGGTGTCATAGAGGAGAGGTAGTTGATGTATGGAGTAAGGTAGGGAGCAGCTCATGAGTAACTTAAGCACACTCCCTCCCTCTTTTCCTCTTACTTTTATGGAGGCTGACAAGTTCATAGGTGTATCCTAGATTTTAAGAAATGGGTGACTGGAGGGATGAGTATTGAATGAGTATTCAAATTCATACAAGGCTTTAGGGGTATGGTGGAGAAATCACTGACTCCAGACTCAGAGGGCCTAAGTTTAAATTGCAACTCTGATCCTTTCTTTCTACTTGTGTGACCTTGGGAAATTCACTTAACATCTCTGGACCTCAGTTTCCCCATCTGATAAATAAGAAGGTTGGACTAGATGATTCCTAAGGTACCTTCTAGCTCCAAATCTATGATCCTATGTAAAATGAAAGTTGGGCTCTTTGAACTTCCTTCCAGATCTAAATTCTATGGTCCTCTGCTTGACAAAGCACTTTCCTATTAACAGTCCAGTGAAATAGGTGATGCAAATATTCTCATTTTTATTTCTTAGATGAAGAAGCCGAGGATGAGAGAGGCTTCATGACTTGCCAAAGGTCCCAGAGTTCATGCTGAAGCCAGTGATGATTCAGAGTTCATCACTTAGGATAGCACTGCTACAGACAGGAGAAGTGGGATTGAATCCTGCCTTGGATACTTACTGGCCTCTGCCTGGTGAGGTTTTAACTTATGGAGGCCTGAACACAAGCTCAACAAGCTACTTTCCAGCCTTCTCAATTCCATATCACTGAGGAAGCATCACGTAGAAGTATTCTAGACTGTCTCCACCTTGTCTTGGGGCCGGTGTACTAGTCTCTTTTATGACACTGACATTCCACCTCTGACCCTCCCATGCCCCATCCCCCCATGCCAGGAATTCTCTCCCTCTTCATTTCTATCTCCTGACTTCTCTAATTTCTTTCTAGTCTCAGATAAAATACCACTTTGTGCCCAAAGCCTTTCTCAATTCCCCTTCATGTCATTGCCTTCTTTTCGAGATTATCTCCAATTTATCCCATATAGTTCTTGTCTGTATGAAGTTTCTATGATTTCTCCCCCACTAGATTATAAACTCTTTTGGGTCAGACTGTTTTTTTCTTTTCTTTGAACCCTCAGTTCTTAGCACATGGAAAGTGTTAGATGACCCATTCATTACCAGCTATATGATCCCGGGCAAGTCATTTAATTTCTCAGGGCCCATTGCTTTATTTTTCAAATGAGGTTAATAAATATATAATAAATATATTATATATAATCTGTTACTATATCATACATAGATATAACATAAATTAATATATAATAATAAATATCTACTGAGTTGTGAGAAAAGATTGCTTTGCTATCTTAAAATACTATGTAATTATAAGTTATTATTTCCACTACACAATAGAGCCAACTCTTCATAGTCTCACATCACAGATCCAGAGCTGGAGGAGATCTAAAAGGTCATCTCGTCCAACCCCCTGATTTTATAGATGAAGAAATCAAAACCTAGAAATCTGAAGTGACTTGACAAGGTAACACAGGTCATAAAATCAAAGGCGAGATTTGAACTTGGGTCCTCCAAATGCTGTGTTTAATCAACTAACTGTATTGATGCTCTAATGATAGTCAACTGGTGGATTGGGACTGGAGAGTGTAGAATTAGGGAGATAGAAAAGTTTGGGTATGAAGGATTGTTACTCAGGAAACCAGGCATCTATCTACCTTGCCTTACATCTACCTGGAGTAATTCCTCCCCTGGGCAGCCAGCCTTCCACACTCCAACCTGCTTCTTTCCTTCTCTCCACTCTTCCCTCCTTTGCTTTTAAATGCTCATTATGGGGAGCCAAGAATAGGAGCTCCCTCCATCCACAAGGGAGAGCTGCCTCTGCTCCTTAATGACTTTCTCTTGCCTTGCTGCTGTTCAGGGCAGTTGTAAGACAGCAGGGAATTGGACTCTGAAAGCAAAAGCTCCCGACAGCGGATTTTGTTTTCTGGAAGTAAATTAATTGAACAGCCTTGTGTAAAGGGGGGAGAAGAGAGAGAGAGAGAGAGAGAGAGAGAGAGAGAGAGAGAGAGAGCTAGAGAATCAGTCAATAGGGGAAGATGCCCCTGGAGAGAGGTGGGAAGTTGAAAGTGTGTGAAACTCTCTAATAATAATAATAATAATAATAATAATAATAATAATAATAATAATAATAATAATAATAATAATAATAATACAGTAAAACCCCAAAGCCCCAGGCTGCATCACCAAGCAGTGCCCCCGGCCCCTGGACAGCTGGGGTGGCTCTATTGGAAACTCCTGCCAAGTAAGGGAGCCCATTGGTGAGGGCAGAGAGCATTTATCTCCTGAATTCACCTCTTCCCAGCCTTGAGAAAACTTTGAGCTGGGATGTAGTGACAAAGCCACCTGATATTCCTCTCACAGAGTCCCCCTGAAGGTGTTGCTCCATATACACAATCTCACTCTTCTCTATGTCCATCTCCCAGAATGGAAGATGGGGCGAGATACATTATCTCCATTCTAAGTGAAATGTGTCTGCACTTGTTCCTGCCCCCTGTGAAAATGAGGAACTGAGAAAATCATCAAATCTTGAAATTAGAAAGGACTAGGAAGCCATCAAATATACTCTATATGAGAAGGTTCATTTCTAGCAATAATGGGGCAACAATTAGAATAAAGAGACAACAACTGGACAGGCTGATCCTTCCTGAATGCAATATGTCCTCATATTTGGCATGTTTAAGGGAAGGCCATGTGTCTTAACTGAAGATGCCCCAGGGAGCATGGAGGGTGAGACAAGCGAATGGTCCTAGGGCAGCCCCTTTGCCCATTCAAGCAAGGACCAGGAATGACAGCTCAAATATGGTGCTGAGAAAGGGCAGGGAAGGGATATCATCTCTCACCAATATGCTCAACAAATGGTTTTCTACCATCTACTTGAAGATCTACCACAATGGAAATTTGTATGTTCAGTTGTGTCTGACTCTTTGCCACCCCATTTGGGATTTTCTTGGCAAAGTTACTGGAGTGGTTGCCCATTTCCTTCTCCGGCTCATTTTACAGATGAGGAAACTGAGGCAAATAAGGTAAAGTGGTTTGCCTGGGATCACATAGATACTGTCTGAGGCCAGATTTCAACTCAGGAAGATTAGTCTTCCTGACTCTAGGTCATGCTCTCTATCCATTGCAACACCTAGCTGTCAATAACAACAGTAACAGCAACAACAACACTCTGAGAGCCATTGTGGGCAAACAATTTCTCTGTAGCTGCAGGGTACATTGGAACTAGCTTGTACTGGCTGACAAAAGCCACTTGTTAAACAGTGTGAGCATTCACACTTCAGAAAGCTAAGCAACACAAATTAGTGACTAATTTTTGTTTTGGATACTTTTTAGACTTTAGAAAGTAATGGGTAAAATATTAATATTGCAGATTAAACTTAAAAGTCTATCTTGTACAGTTTTTGAGAGCCAGTTATTAAATATTTATCAACACTTACTTGCTGGAACCAATTTGATGATAAGCATTCCTAAATTTAGCTAGGCTGAGCCTTAGATCAGAGGGACACAGTCACTGGGTCATTTTTAAACCTTTCCGACAGGGTTAGACCTGCCAGATCTTGAATTCTACTGGCACAGCTTTCAAAGACCTAGGGTCATGACTGTGTCCTCATAAGGCCTTGGAGAGGGACTTAAGCAGAGCTTATTAGCGTCCCTTCCAAAGCTTGGTGCTCAGAACCGGATGCAATCCCCATTTTGATCTATCCCACACAGAATACTGTGGATTTATTGTTCCAGGATAGTTGATGTTAATTAATGCAGTCTATGATATCATTATTTTTCCTATTCACAACATCAACCTATTGAGGTATGATAATAACTCAAATTTCTTAAAGCATTGTAAGACTTATACATTGCTTTCCTCACAATATTACTGGGAAATATTGGATGTAAATATTAACTCTACCTCATAGATAAGGAAAATGAGACTTAGAGAGACTAAGTGCTTTTCCCAGGTCACATAACTTGTATGAATCAAAACTGAGATTTGATCCCATGTCTTGTGACTCCAAGATGGGCCTTCTATCCATTTCAATAGTCAATTAAAACCTCTAGGTCATTTAAAAATGAATCATCATCTAATTCCATCTATGAGAAACTTAAAAAAAAACCCTGTTATGCTGTTATAGGTATATTATTGTATATAACACATATAATTAATTTTATAATCAGTATACTAATATAGAACATATAATTGTATACAATATATCATTATAAGATAAATAGTATTATAGGATATATATTTAAAATTCTATATTAGCATATGTAACCTAATATATAATTTTATATCCTAAATATATCTTAAAATTATATATTAGCATCTGTATCCTAACAAAAATATATATCTCCATATATCCTTTAATATATTTTATATGTCCAATTCAATAAACATTTATTAAATTTCTATTATGTTCAGGGCATTGTTCTAAGCACTGAGAATGCAAATAAGGAAAAGGCAATTCTTGCCCCCAAAGAGTTTGCAATCTGATGGAGAAGACAGCATATAAAAGGAAGGTGAAAGAAGTGAGAAGGGGAGAACTTAGAGAGTAGCTGACTTGGGGGCATGCTGCTTTGTTGAGTGAAAGTCATATAGCACTGCTGATGAAAAATTCATTCATATAGAGACACACATATATTCTATATAATTTCTGGAATTAAAATGTGTATTCATGAACTATGTGTGTCACATGTACATATATGTTCATATATATGGAGTGTGCATGTATGTGTATATACACACATCCCCACACACATTTGAGTAAAGAAAGTAGGATATATATGTATATATGTATGTGTATATATGTGTGTGCGTGAGCACATACACATCCTATTAAAATCCAAGTTTTTGGTACTTGCCCTGGCATGTTGGATGAGTCTACAGCAGATTTTCCACTGCCTCTAGGTGCTTGGGATTGGGAATTCATCCAGAGTTGGGATTTGTGTGTATCGGGATAGGTGAGGGTAGAAATTAATGGGACAGTAGCTTCTAAGGATGGCCAAAAATCTAACTAAAATTTCCTTGGACCAAATTGCTGAAGTAATATTTTTTTTTGTTTTCCATAAATTTTATTTATTTTATTCTGAACTTAAGAAAATAAACAAGGGGGCGGAGTCAAGATGGCGGAGTAGAAACAGCTCATCCAAGCCACTCTGCCCCGAGATTCCTCCCAAACTATGTAAAAGGGTACTCTGAACAACTTCTGGAGCCCCAGCACCCACAGAATGACACAGAGAAGCTAACCTCCCGCTGAGGACAGCCTAGCAGCCCCGCAGGAAGGACCAGTGCAGTGGTCTGGGACCTGGCAGCTTGCAGCGAGCAGAGCGCAGGAGCTGAGCCGAGCCCAGGTCCGCATGAGCTGAGGTTTTAGCCCCAGGGCGGCAGGGCCAGCAGCCAGCTGGAGGAACCCCAGAACACCAGGAGCTGTGGCGACTCCAGAATTATCAACATAGACTTGCCTAGGACAAAGGAAGAGGTTAGTGTCCTATGGACTTTGGGACTGGTATTAGGGAATGCGTCAGCTCTCTCCCCTGGGGGCTAGAAGCCGCTGAGGACAAACGCCATTTTGTAGTTTTCAGAGGCAGCTCCCGCTCCCAGCCTGCAAATTTGTAGGGAGATCCAGCGATCAGTCTTGGGGGGTAATCGCTCTTGTTTTAACCTCCCTGGATCTGGATTGTGATCTAGGGTGGAAGTCGTGGGTGGGTTTACAGCTTGCCAGAAACGGAAGTTGCCCCCCACACGTTCGGGACGAAAATTCCTCTATCTGGCCTTAAAGCCATAGTGTGGCAACAAGCCCAAAAGTCAAGTAATTAAGTGGCAACATGCCAAGGCAAAGGAAACAGAAAAATGCAACCCTAGACTCCTATTTTGGGGGCATAGAGCAGGAAAAGGACTGTGAGGTCAGAAGTCCTGCTCCAAAAGCCCCAGGGGAAAACATGAGCGGGTTGCAGGCCATAGAGGACCTTAAGAAGGACTTTAAAAATCAAATAAGAGACGTGGAGGAAAAATTGGAAAGACAAATGAGAAGGATGCATGAAATGAGGGTCAATAGCCTGACTGAGGAAAACAACACCTTTGTAGTTAATTTGAGTATTTATAATAGTCAAAATGATTTAGTCACTGAAAATTGTTCTTAAAACAATGTCACTATTACTGTATACAATGTTCTCTTGGTTCTGCTCATTTTGTTCTTCAACTCTGTTGTAGGACATGGGGAAAATATTTTCCTTTGAATGCAAGGAAGCAGTACTTGAAAGAGTAAACAAAGAAGAAAAGGAATGTGAAGAGGCAGAAAGAAATTCTTACTAGGTTCAGGAGGTTGGAAGGTAGGAGAATGGGATACAGAAAGAAGGGAAGAAGGACAGGTGGCTATCGTAGTATAGGAGAGGCATGAGCTTTGTCCTACATAGGGGGCAGCTGGAACATCTCTGCAAAACCCATTTCTTATGTGCCAAGAAATCATGTTATGGATGCACTCCCTTGCTCAATAAACTTCAGTAGTTCCCATCACCTCTAGAATTAAATATAAATTCCTCTGTTTGGTATTTAAAGTCTTTTATAACCTAACCCCTTCCTACCTTTCCATCCTCATTAAACAATTACCTTTATATACTCTATGGTCAAGAGAAATTGCTTTTACTGTTCCTCATACAGGTGCAGCTGGGCAGTTCAGTGGTTAGAGTGCTGGGCCTGGAGTCAGGAAGACCCCCTCAAATCCAGCCTCAAATACTTAACATCTGTGTGATCCTGAGGAAGTCACTTAACCTCTCTTTGCCTCAGTTTCTTCACCTGAAAATAGAAGTAATAATACTATCTCCCTCTCAAGTTTGCTGTAAGGATCAAATGAGATAATATGTGTAAAGTGCTTGGCACATAGTAGGTGCTGCATAAATGTTAGCTACTGTTATTAGTATTATCCTACAGGAAATTCTATCTCTCCTTTCTGTGTCTTTGCCCTAGCTATCCTCCTTGCCTGGAATGCATGCCTCCCCAGTCCTGCATCCCTCATTTCCTTCAAAGCCTATCTGAAATGCTGTTTCCTTCATTGCCTTTCCTGATCTCCCAAGTTATTAGTACCTCCCCTCATGGCTTAACTCGCCGTCCTTGCCCCAACCATGGATACAAACACACACACACACACACACACACACACACACACACACACACACACACACACACACACACGAAAGCTGCCAGAGGGAAGTAATTATATCCATTGTGTTTTTTGTAACTCCATCACAACTCCTGGTACATAGTAGGCATTTTTTTAAAGCAATTGGGGTTAAGTAACTTGCTCAAGGTTACATGGCCAGTCATTGTTTATGTGTGGGTGCTCATTTTCTGAGGCCCAGACGATCCCAACTCTGGGCCGCTGCTTTTACTCACTGAGCCACCTAGCCGCCCCAGATAGTAGGCATTTAACCGAGGGGTCTCAAACCCATCAGTGAATTAGGGGGGGTGTTTACCCAAGCATGTGAAGACTTCCCTTGGGGAAATGGGTGGATGAGAACAATTTTTTCCATCGGCCATGAAGGCAGCTGAAGCAGATGCTGTGGAGCACTTAGAGCCAAACACTGAAGATGCCCAGGTCATCCACTGCCTTGTCAGGTATCACCAGTGGCTCTGTCCTACCACTGGACTGTGATGACTCTGAAAGATAGAGCGAGACCAATGACTTTGTGCAACTCTGCCTCACTTAAATCCAGTTTACACATGAATCAAAAGACATCACCCATACCACTTTACCATTTTTACCTATCTCAAAGTCCTGTGGCACTGGGCAAGTAATGGAGCAGCAGGTGTGGATACACTGGGAGCTGTAGTCCCAACCCTGCCCACAGGCAGCCCAGGCCATAGGGCAATCTTCTCACTGGAAGCAGCAGGAGGATTCAGTAGCCCTTTAGGTGTCTGAGCAACCTTTTAAGGATTGCACTGCTCACCTCCTGGAGTGAAGAAGGGGCTAGAAAAGGTACCCTAAAAATTGTCTGCTTACTCAACCCTGGCCTGATTACTGCAGCAGGAAGGGATTCCACCATGCAGTCAAAACACAAAAACATGTACAAAAACTTCTGCAAAGATTATTCCACTCACCATTGGTACATGGAATGTGCACACACTTAAAGACAACACAAAATCCAGTAGACTTGGAAGGCGAATAGCTCTTGTTACAAGAGAACTTAGCAGCTATTGCATCCAAATAGCAACCCTGAGTGAAACAATGCCGGCAAATGAAGTCCAGCTTACTGAAGTAAGATTTGGATACATGTTTTTTTCTGGAGGAGCTGCTGTGAAGGGAAATGCTGTGAAGCTAGTGTAGGTTTTGCAATTAAAACTAATCTAGTCAACAAGCTTGTATGCCTACCAAAAGGAGGCAATGACAGACTTATGACAATGCAATGACCACTCACAGGACAATGTCATGCTACCATCATCAGTGCCTATCCTCCCTTCATGATGAGGTCAAAGAAAAATTTTATGAAGACCTGGAGACCCTTATCATCAATGTGCCAAAAGAGGACAAGCTTATAATTCTGGGTGACTGTGATGTTAGAATAGGTTTAGACTATCAGACATAACAGGGAGTTATAGGGAGGAATGGAGTTGGAAACTACAACAGCAATGGTCATCTATGCTGAAGATTTGTGAATTTCTTTATCCTTTTGTCATCAACACAGTGTTCCATTTACCTAAACTCAATAAAACTTCATGAATGTAGCCTCGAAGCAAACATTGTCATTTAATAGACTATGTGATTGTAAGAAGAGACAGACAGGATATGAGAGTGATGAATGCAATGTGTGGCACAGAGTGCTGGACTGAACATAGACTTATTCTCTCCAAGCTAAATATTCCCATTCAACAAAAGTAGCAGCCTCAAGGCAAAATGATTACCAAAAAAATTAATGTCAAGAGATCAGAGCTCTTCTTTGAGCAGGAACAGTTTGTTGCTAACTTGGAGGGTAAGTTGAGCCAACCACACACTTGGCAACGGTGGAGCAGAAAAGATTCAGCAGCTTTCAGCGATTTGGTGCACAGCACTACATTTGCTCATCTGGGTCAGAACACTAGCAAGCATCAAGACTAGTTTGACAAAAATAATGGGGTAATTCAGAAATTGCTAAATGAAAAATTAGAACTCCACAGGGTTTACCAGCAGGATAGTTCATCCATCTAAGAAGACAGCATTTAACTCCATCAAAAGTAAAGTAAAAGGGGTGGCTAGGTAGCACAATGAATAGAGCAATGGCCCTGGAGTCAGAAGGACCTGAGGTCAATACAGCTTCAGACAGTTGAAATACTTACTAGCCATGTGACCTTGGGCAAGTCACTTAACCCCAATGGCCCTCCAAGAAAAAACAAAAACAAAACAAAACAAAAAAAAGTGAATTGAAAGTGAAACTTAGAGAGGGGGCAGGATTCTTGGATTATATGCTTGCCTTCGATTATATGCTGATAGTAATAATCCAAAGTGCCTTTATGATGCTCTGAAGTCTATTTATAGACCAAAGACATATATGCATCTTAACTGCTCAGTGCTGATGGAGCCACATTGATTAGTCATAAGGACATGATCCTAGAGATGGGTTAAAGATTTCTATAGTGGGCTGCTAGGTGGCACAGTGAATAGAGCACCAGCCCTGGAGTCAGGAGGACCTGAGTTCAAATCTGGCCTCAGACACTTACCATAAAAAACTAGCTGATTGACTAAGCAAGTCACTTAACCCCTATTGCCCTACCTTTCCCCCTCCAAAAAAAAGATTTCTGTTGTTTTCTCAGCAGACCATCATTAATCAATGCTGAAGCCAGACCATTTACCTCAGGTTGAAGTCAATCCCTCCCTAGCTGAAGTTTCAGTTGAAGGAGTGGTTTTGAATACCATTATAATCCTTTTGTATGGCAAAGTAGTTGGTAATAATTTTATTCCAGCTGAGACTTACAAGGTGTGTGTGTGTGGGTCCATTGCTCATACAAAAGCTGACTGCAATTTTCTGGGTTATATGGCAAGAGAAGGTTATCCCCCAGGAGTCCAAGGATGCCTCCAATGTCCATCTCTATAAAGGTAAAGGAAATAAATTGTCCTGTGACACGGGGAGAGAGGGCTGTCTCTCTTAGTCATTGCTGGCAAGATTCTTGCCAGAGTCCTCCTGAATAGGCTGATCCTTCACCTGGAACACGGTCATCTACTTGAGAGCCAGTGTGGCTTCAGAAAAGGCTGAGGAACAGTAGATACGGTGTTTGCTTCTCGACAACTGCAGGAGAAATGCCAAGTGCAGAACAGAGGCCTATACATGTTTGTAGATCTGACCAAGGCTTTTGACAATCCAAAATTTGGTTGCCCAGAGAAGTTCATCAGCATTGTATTTCAACTTCATGATAGCATGCTGGCCTAAGTTCTGGATAATAGGCAATGGTCTCATGTTTTCCTAGTCAGCAGTGGATTGAAATAATAGGCTTGCTCCCATGTTTCTTAGCATGATGTTTTCAGACCTGCTGTTGAATGCTTTGAATAAGGACAAACATAACATCGAGGTTAGCAACTGCACTGATGGTAAATTCTTCAACTTGAAAAGGCTACAAGCCAAGACCAAAGTGGAGGGATTTTCTGTTTGCAGATGATTGTACACTCAATGCAGCTTCTGAAGCTGAGATCCAAAGAAGTATGGATCTATTCTCTGCTGCTTATGATAATTTTGGCCAAAAAATTAACACCAAGAAAACACATGGGCTCCATCATCCAGTACCACAACATCCATATGTAGAACATTGCTTACAGCAAATGGAGAAGTTTGAATGCTGTACATAAGTTCACTTACCTTGGTAGTGTACTTTCCAGGGATGAACACATTGATAATAAGGTTAACATATGCTTTGCCAGAGCTAGCTCAGTGTTTGGAAGTCTCTGAAGTGAAGTGTGGGAGAGAAGAGGTACTTAACCCCATTGCCCTTCAAAAAGCAAAAAACAAAATAAAAAACCCAAAAAACAACAAAAAAAGAACTTTGGAATTGATTATGTGACATGGGAGACACTGGCACAGGACCACTCCGTATGGTGTGCCCACATCAGAGAAGGTGCTGTGCCCCATGAGCAAATCAGAATTGAAGTAACTAAAAAAATGCTAGATGTGCAAATTTAGAGAATCCGCTCCAAAGGTTCACATGGACTATTTGTGACTGACCTATGGTGGAGCATTCTGAGCTCATATTGGTCTGACCAGCCATAGTTAGACATACTGTAACTTGACTCTAACATAATGATGTCCTTTTGGCCCTCTTGGAGAATGAACCAACTATTATTATCCCCATTTTACATTTGAGGAAACTGAAGCAGAAAAAGGTTAAATGACTTGCTCAGGGTCACACAGTAAGTTCCTGAGGCTGAACTTGAATTCAAGTTTTCCAGGTCCAGAGTTCTATACTCTCATTTTGTGACCTCAGTGTTTCTAATAAGTGGATAATTTACTGATGGACATAAGAGAAGTATAGTGTTTTTTTTTAAGACATTTATCTAGGATGTGATGAAAAACCTCCAAAAATGACCAAAATAGGACAAATGATATCACCAGAGGCAACCTAGGATGTATTGCTAAGGAATATGAAATTTAGCCAAAAGCTGGAGACTCTGGGAGCACAGGGGTGGAGTCCTAGTCAATACTACTGATTAAATATAGGGTATTTAGAAGGGAACCACGGATTTGGGAAGTGAACACAAGCTGTAGAAGATGATGCAAGAGAACAAATTTAAATTTCTAAACCATGGTTTAAAATGCAGCATTTGGTCATGGATGGAATACACCTACTAAGAGATAGTGATATATGCATTCAGTCTAATCAAGAAGGGAGGAGGGAGAGGACAGAAAACTGCCTACAGAGATCTGAGAAGCCTAGCATCAGCAGGCAAACGGTCCCTTTCTTCTGCTAGTCTTCCTCGGATAATATTATTTAACCTCCTGTTTATTAGAATAGCAAAAAAAGCTCCACTGATTTGCAAGAGACAACATCCAAGTAGACAGTCATGACAGGGCCGGCATCTGCCTGATGTAGCTTCTTTTCTTCACCTAAAAGATGAAAAACCTTCTCTGGGACCTTTTTGGCCTCAGCTCACCTGGTGCAGGTTCCCTCCAGTCATCTAGAGGAATAAAAGTCCCAGTCACCTGGTGCAGGCACCTCTACAACTTGGTGGGTGTCTAAGAGCACAGGAGTTATCATATCCTGATGACCTACTGATCCTATACATTTCTTTAGGGAGATCAGTGGGCCATATCCAAAGAATCTAAGGGCCACCGTATTCTTTGTGTCATATTCTTGCTGTGGAAAGTGAACCTCCTTTTGTAAAAGTTCAGTGACTTGTGAATGCTTCATTTAATCCCAAAATTGAAACTGAACTGAGTCACTATGTTAGGTATCTTGATGTCTACTTTTTGGTTTCCTTTTATGCATAGTCTTCTACATTTGTGTATAAGCTCCTTGAAGGCAGAAGTTGTCTTTCTTCTTATATTTGTATTCCCAGGGCTTAGTACAAAGCCAGGCATATAGGGAATGTTCGTGACCATTGACTGGTATTAGGACTACAACTCCAACAAAAGTTAACAATAAAATTACAACCTCAGGTATCTATATGTAGATGTACAAAGTGGCATTAATCAATAGCATCAATTAGAAAACATTTGATTTTGTAGATATCACTGAAACTTGGCGGAATGGGACTAGAAAATGGTTCAGTGCGATTATAGCTTATTTGAAATGAGTAAACTAGATAAAAGAAGTGGGTAGACTAACTTTTTTCTAAAACTTTTAAAAATAATTTTGTTTATTTTTAGTTTACAACATTTATTTCCACAAGATTTTGAGTTACAAATTTTCTCCCCATCTTTCCCCTACCCACCACCCCAGAACAGCTATCCTACTGAATACCCCCTCCTCCAATCTGCTTTCTCCTATATTTTCCCCCATTTCCCCTCCAACTTTTAGGGCAAAATGGATCTCCATACCCCAGTGCCTGTATATCTTATTTCCCAGTGCATGTAAAAATAAAAATAATTATTATTATTTTAAGATTTGATTTTAAAACTTTGAATTCCAGATTCTTTCCCTTCTTTCCTTGTCACCCACCCTCATTGGGAAGATAACCAATTCAATATAGGTTGTACATGTGTACTTATGCAAAACATTTCCATACTGGATATATTGTGAAAGATTGACTATATTTTCCTCCATCCTGTCCCCCCCACTTGTTTTATTTTCTACTTTGACCCTGTCCCTTTTCAAAAGTGTGTGCTTCTAACTACCCTCCCCCCCCCAATCTGCCCTCTATTCTATCAACCCCTTCTTATCCCCTTCCCCCTACTTTCCTATAGGGTAAGATACACAGTTTAGTGTGTATGTTATTCCCTCCTTAAGCCAAATTCAATAAGAGTAAGGTTGACCCATTAACTTTTGCCTTCCTCTTCTTGCCCTCCATTGCCCTCTTTTATATGAGATAGTTTACCTCATTCTGTCTCTCCCTATCTCCTTTCATTATATTTCTCTCTCACCTCTTAATTTTATTTTTAAAATACCGTCCCTTCCTATTCAATTGATCCTGTGCCCTCTATGTATACTTGTACACATATATACACACATTCACATATGTATTCATATGCACATATACCCTCCTATATAGACATATACATGTATGTATACACACACATATATATGTATGTATATATGTATATATATACACATTTATATTCCCTTCAACTATCCTTATACTGAGAAAAGTTTCATAAGTTACAATTATCATTTTTCCATATAGGAATATAAATGGCTCAACTTTGATAAGTTCCTTATGATTTCTTTTCCTTGATTACCTTCTCAAGCATCTCTTGCTTCTTGTATTTGAATATCAAATTTTCTATTCAACTCTGCTTTTTTCATCAACAATGCTTGAAAGTCCTCTATTTCATTGAATGACCATATTTTCCCCTGAAATATGATACTCAGTTTTGCTGGGTAGGTGATTCTTGGTTTTAATCCTAGCTTCTTTGACCTCTAGAATATCATATTCCAAGCCCTTTGATCCTTTAATTTAGAAGCTGCTAGATCTTGTGTTATCCTGATTGTGTTTCCACAATATTAAAATTGTTCCTTCTTGGCTGCTTGTAATATTTTCTCCTTGATCTGGGAACTCTGGAACCTGCCTATGGTATTCCTTGGAGTTTTCTTTTTGGGTTCTTTTTTAAAGAGGTGATCAGTGAATTCTTTCAATTTCTATTTTGCCCTCTGCTTCTAAAACATCAGGTAAATTTTCCTTAAGAATTTCTTGAAGGATGATTTCTAGGTTCTTTTTTTGATCATGGCTTTCAGGTAGTCCAATAATTTTAAAATTATCTCTCCTGGATTTATTTTCCAGGTCAGTGGCTTTTCCAATGAGATATTTCACTTTACTTTCTAATTTTTCATCCTTTTGGATCTGTTTAATAGTATCTTGATTTCTCATAAAGTTATTAGCTTCCATTTGCTCCACTATAATTCTGAAGGAATTATTCTCTTCAGTGAGCTTTTGAAATTTAATTTTCTATCTGGAAAATTTGGCTTTTCAAGGCATTTTTCTCCTCATTGGCTTTTTGGGTCTCTTTTGCAATTTGAATTAGTCTATTTTTAAGGTGTTATTTTCTTCAGTCAGGTTGTTGACTTGCTTTTCATGATTTTCTTGCATCATTCTCATTTCTCTTGCAATTTTTCCTCTACTTCTCTTACTTGGTTTTCAAAATCCTTCTTAAGCTCCTTTATGGCCAGTAACCAATTCGTATTTTTCTTGGAAGCTTTTGGTGCAGGAGTTCTGAGTTCATTGTCTTCCTACCATTCCATGCTTTGATTCTTTTTGTCCCCAATAAAGGAATCTAAGGTTTGACTGCTGTGCTTGCTTTGCTTCCTTTGCTTGCTCATATTGCCACTCAATTACTTGACTTTTGAGGTTTTTGCTACAGTAGAACTGTGCTTCCAGAGAGGAGGGCTTTGTTCCAAATTGCTTGGGTTTTTACAGCTGCTGGAGCTATTATTTGGGTGCCCTCTCTGAAGCCTCCATAGGCCCTGGCACCTGATCACACACCTCAGAACCTCCACCCCTGATAGTGATCCAGATCTAAGCTGGTTAAAGCAAGAGTGATTACCCCTCTGAATGTCCTCTTGTTCTCCCTACAATATGCAGGCCAGGAGTTCTGGAGGGGCCATGTGGCAGCACAGCCACAGCACCTACACTGCTTCTGCCTTCTTGCCCTGGGCACAGCAGTTGAACCACACTCTCAATCCCCCTGTTCCCAAAGCCCACACTGACCTTTTACTTTGCCTTTGACGTTTATGGGTTGATAATTCTGGAAACTGCCACAGCTGCTGGTGATTTCAAATTCTGCTCCAGTTGCTACTAGTCAGGGCTGCCCTGAGTCTAAAACCACGGACTCACTTAGGGCTGGGCTTGACTCCCAGCATGCTGTGAAAGACCCTTCCTGCCAGTCTGCCGGCCTGCCTTCAGTGGGAGATTTGTTTTTCTCTGTCACTTTGTGGGTTCTGTAGCTCTAGAGTTTGTTTAGAATCATATTTTATAGGTTTTTGAGGTGATTATCGGGGAGATCATTGAGTTTTCCTGCTTCTATGCTGCCATCTTGTCTCCCCCCCAGACTAACTTTTTATGTTAAGAAGATAATCCTTTTGTGAAAGAATCTAGCAATTTGGCCAGCATTTGGGTCAAGTTTAATTAATCAATCAGTAAACATTTTTAAGTGCTTACTATGTGGCAGGCACTATGCTAAGCACCTGGGATTCAAAAAGAGACAACAGACAGACCCTGCCCTCAAGGAGCTTATAATCTAATGGATTCATGAATGGATTCATCTAATGGATTCATTTATGTGTATCCAAAGCCAAAGATCATTTCGATTTTCCAAAAAAAAGGGGGAAAAAGCATGGAGTATGGAAATTAAAGACCAATCAGCTTTACTTCTATTATTTTCAAAATTTCATACCAAGAAGATGGTTTGTGAGTATTTAGAATGCCAAGCAGTGATCTCTAACATCCATTGTGATTTTCCCCACTGAGAATTTTCTTTTTTGATAGGATAATTAGACTGCTAGATCAGGGTGATGCTGTAGACATTGTATGCAACATGTATTGAGTTTCAGTAAAACATTTATCAGAATTTCTCATGTTCTCCTTGTGGACAAGGTTGAGTGATACTTAATTTAATAGTACAGTTAGACATATTTAGAACTGAATGCATGAGCAAAGGCAAAGTGTGGTCAGTAACAGGCTATCAGTTTGGAGAGAGGTGTCTATTGAAGGGCCCAAGAAATCTGCAATTTTACCTATACTTTTCAACATTTATTTTCAACATTTCTTTATTCAACATTTGTTGATGATTCAGATAAAGGCATAGATGACATGCATGCCAAAATGTGTAGATTACATGAAACTTGGAGGGATAGTCAACATATTGATTGACTTTGGATACAAACAGATCTTAACAGTTTAGAATCATGGGCTTAACCAAGTAGGAAATTTAACAAAAAAATTCTGCACCTGATTTTTAAAAAATAGCAACAATGCATCTTCACAAATACAGTATAGTCGAGATAACTAGAAAATAGTTCTTGTAAAAATATGTTGGAGTTTTAGTTAACTGTAAATGGAATGTGAGTCAACTTGATTATGAAACTTTGGGTAAGAAACTGAAGCTCTTCAGGCCACAGGTCATATTTTCATCATTGATGCTGATTGAAGGCATACGTTTCACAGGAAAACAACCTATCTGGGCAGGGAACAGCTGGTTAGGAGGAAGTGATTTGAATTTCTGGGTCTCACCTTAAAATATAGGAATCAGATGAGCTTTTGGCCAGGGTCAAGGCAGAACAGGACTGGTAAGAACGTGTCTGCCTGTAGTCCTGCAAATCTAATCAAAAAGGCTTTTATCTAAAGAGGAAAGAGGAAAGGGAAAACATTTTATGTGTATCCACCAAACTAAATACCATAGGGAATAGCTACAATACAGGAGAAAAATCAGAGTATAGACATGAAGAATATCATAGGAGAGAAAATTCAAGGAAGGAATGAGTAATGAATCCCCTGACCTTTAGATGTCTGTGTAATTTCCCAAGTTTGGGTAACAAACAGGGGGAAACTAGAAAATCTAATTTAAGGTGGCAAATTTGACTACTAAGGTATTGCTGAAATTTGGTGGGATGGCCTCCAAACTAGTATATAACTCTGGACAAGTAAAACTTACTCAAAAGAAACAAACAGATTAAAAGAGATAGCCTAGAAATGGTGGGAGAGAGGGAAGAATGGTATTGTATACTAAGAAGATATAATTCTATGAGAAAATCCAGGAATTGGGGGTATGGGGTGATGGAGATGAAGAATATTGAAGATCAACAATAGTAAAAATCGAAGATACAGTCATATTGTGTTGATACGATTGCCTGTACATTATAGATTATTTCAACTGAAAGAGAAAATAGCTTAGAGTAGAGGCTCATAATTTTTTATGTGCATAGCACAGTGCTTTTCACAAAGTATTTAAGAAACACTTTTTTTCATTCATTCAATCAAGGGATAGAAAAACTGGGGTCAATGAAAACATGACAACAAATGATGGAGAGAAAATAGTGCTATTCAATTGTAATGTTGCTTCTGTTTTTTTTCTGACAAAGAGAATGATCTTTAGAATGGATTAGAAAGAACAAAAATGTCTAATAGGAAATTGAAACCCAAGATAAGGAATGAGATAGTTTAAGAGAGCACTCTAGTTGCCTCTAATGAGTTCTACTTTCCAGGCCAAGAAGGACTATATCCTAAGATATTAATAGAGCTGTCAGAAGTGATTGCTGAGGTTTTGTCAGAGATCTTTGAAAGAAGGAGATGGGGGAGATGGGTCTGGAGAAAGCAAAAGTCCTGATTTTCAGAAAAGAGAAGAGCATTGCAAATTATAGGCCAGTGATCTTGACACAGATACCTGGTCAAATTCTAGTACATTTTTGAAGCAATTAAGAGAGGATTAGCCAGTACTATCAAGTCCTGTTGTAGAATTGTGTTTAGTTATGATCACTAGGTTTTAGGAAGGGAATTAATAAACTGGAGAGGGTCTAGTGAAGGGTGATCAGGATGGTGAAGGCTGTAATACACACACACACACACACACACACACACACACATGCATTTAGTTATATTTGTATATGAGGATCAGGTGTAGGAATTGAAGGTCATTAGGATCACAGATTTAGACTTGGAAGGGCCCTCAGAGTTCATCTAGTCCAATCACCTTATTTTATAGATGATGAAACTGAGGCCCAAAAAGATAAATTGACTTACAGTTAATACATGGAAGAGCTGAGATTTGAAGCCAGGGCCTAACTTTCTAAACTTGGCTTGTTTTTGTTTTTGTTTCTGTTTTTGTTTTTTTTGGAGGGCAATTGGGGTTAAGTAACTTGCCCAAGGTCACATGGCTAGGTTTTTGTTTTGTGTGTGCATTAAGTGTCTGAGGCCAGATCCAAACTCAGGTCCTTCTGACTTCAGGGCTGGCGCTCTACTCACCTAGCCACCGGTAAACTTGGCTTGTTTTCTATTGCTTCATGCTGCTCTCATGTGGAAGATAAAATTATAGATTTACTATGTAGTTATCCCTTCCATATCACTGGGGTCAGGAGTACAATACCTTGGGGATATAGAAAATCTTTGTAAGATCTGTAAAATGTTTGACCCTTCCTTTGTACCATAGAAGAAGTCTTAATTATTCTGGTATTAAAAGATAAAATATGTTGATATTATATGATACTACATGTATATTTTATGCATTTCTGAATTTCAAAATATTTTCTGTCATCTGTCGGCCTTTACGTGTAGTCTATGGCTTCTGCAAAACTCTCCCCAAATTTCCATTTAACTTTTTTTTTTTTGGAGGGCAATTGGGGTTAAGTAACTTGCCCAAGGTCACACGGCTAGGTTTTTTTGTTTGTGTATGTTAAGTGTCTGAGGCCGGATCCGAACTCAGGTCCTTCTGACTCCAGGGCTGGTGCTCTACTCACTGTGCCACCTAGCCACCCCTCCATTTAATTTCTTATGCCAATCCATGGTATAGTAAAACTACAATGGGGAAAGTTGCAATGTGGAAGGGATAACTGTATATGTAACCCCAGAAAGCACTAAAAATGGTGAACCAAATGGTGAAAGGAGACAATGCCACATAAGGATCATTTGAAGGAACTGGAGATGTTTACCCTGGAGAAGAGAGGACATGATATCTCTTGTCCAGTATTTGAAGGGTTGTCATGTAAAAGAGGGATCACACTTGTTCTGCTTGACCCCAGAGGGCAGAACTAGCAGCAATGAATGGAAGCGGCAAAAAAAACCCCCAAAACAAAAAACAAACAAACAAACAGATTTAGTATTGAGGTAAGGAAAAACTTCTTAGCAGAGCTTTACGAAAGTGGAATGGGAGATCTTCATGCTGAAGCTGGAAATCACTTGTTTAATTTATTGTGGGATGCATTTTTTTGTCTTTTTGGAAGGGGGGGAGGCAGGGCAATTGGGGTTAAGTAACTTGCCCAAGGTCACACACCTAGTTCGTGTGTTAAATGTCTGAGGCTGGATTTGAACTCAGGTCCTTCTGACTCCAGTGCCAGTGCTCTATTCACTGTGCCACCTAGTGGCCCCTGTGGGATGCATTCTTGATCTGGTATCTTGATCAGGAGCAGCAACAACAACAATACTACCTAACATTTATTATCTCACTTACTATGTGCCAGGTACTAAGTGATTTATAGTTATCGTCTAATTTAATCCTCACAAGAACCCTGGAAGGAAGGTACTGTTATCATTCCCATTTTACAGATTAGGAAACTGAGGTAAATGGAAGTTAAGTGACTTGCCCAGGGTCATCCGATGAATAAGTGCCTGAAGTTGAATTTGAACTTAGGTCTATATATGACTCCAGGACCAGACCTCTGCATTGTGCTACCCAGCTGTTTCTCTGATATTTCTTTTATATACAATATATATGTGTATATATATATATATATATATATATATATATATATATATATATATATATATATATATATATATATATAAATGGTATATAGATGGTATGGGCTAGGTTAAATTGTCTCTAAAGTCCTTTATATACCATGATCCTGTGGTATTTTTTCTAAAGTATATCAATATAAGCACATTATAGGCTCTTTCATGTCGGAGAACCCCAATACGTGAAGAAATTCATATGAAGAGACTGAAAGCATGAAGAGACTGGAGTAAGTACCCAGAAGGAGCTCGAGTGCACAGAGGATCACAAATAAGGTAGTTTATTACTCACAGGCATGCAATTGAATGCCTCCCCGCCAGCTATGCAGTTCCTCGGGCACCCCAGAAATAGCTCAGGGATATCACAGTATACTATCTGATCAAGAGCCTCTGGGTCTCTGCCTTTATATAAAGAGGTTGTTGCTGGGCAGATTCTCAGGGACTGAGTGGGAGGGGCACTTTAGGGGCAGTTAATTGGTAGGTGGTCTGGATCTCAAATTATTAACCACAAGGGCATTGTGATTAGGAAATTTTGCTAACCTTGCCTATCTGTATTAATGAAATTTTCTAAGCCGAGAGCTTTGCTTTCATTGCCTAAATGAAGTTGACTAAACCAATATTGGAACTTTCCAGTACACAGGCCAGTCAATTAGTTGTCAGACTTGTAGTCACTTCTGTAGCCTAGAGTCTAGCACTAGACCAGTTTTCACACAAAGCCCTTTCTTAGAGATAGATTCTTCTGAGGTTCTCAGTGTGTTTTGTACTGTCCCCAGTTTTTTTCTAATCTCCTATTTCTTTAGTCTGGAGTTCCTTCCCATCATTCTGAAGGGTCTCCATTTCTGAGTTAGAATTTTCTTCTTCTTCCCCAACTGACAATCTTTTCTCATTTACACTCACTCTCCTATTGTTTTTTTCCTCTTGCCTCCTGCCCTTAACACCTGGCTCCCTCCTCCCAGGTAGGTTTCCTATTCTGTGCTATAATTAGAACATCAAGCTGTTTAAAGTGCATTTTAAGGTGGAAGCATTTCACTTAGACTTGCCACATCCTGGTTATCTCAGCTTCCCAGGAATCCTTTTTTTTTTTTAAATTAGCTCCTACAATCTATTATTAATAATAATATTTTTACATTTGTGTAGAAGGTGAACACCGGCATTGTCTTGGATCCTTATTACCCATTGATAAGGACTTTGTTTGTTAAGGTAGGAAGTTTCCTGCTTTGGTCTGAGTTTGCAACATTGACAGCACATTGAAGATGACTGACTGATTACTTCATGACTAGTTCATTACATCCAGCTTATACTCTAGTTCTTGGCTTTCAAAGGGAAGGCAGAGGCATTGACTTGGATGAAGATGGAAATGAGAGAAGCAAAGAGCCATGAGGTTAGGAAGAGAAATGCTAGGCAGATCCACATGAACTCAGTTCCATAGATGGAAACTTACCCAACAGGATACTGTGTGCACAGGGAATTGTGCCCTCTGGGGAGCCTTGTTACTATTCAATATGGCTGAGATGGCATCGGTCAATCATCAAGGAATTCCTGGGTCAAGCTTGGAGCTGTAGGAACATCAGTCAGCAGCCAGAGTGGAGTGTAAAACAAGGGGAAGCTAGAGCTGAGGAGGAAATAGAAATAGAGTCATAGTACGAAAGGGCATACTAGCACCATGTCCTGAAGAAATAGGCACTGGACTCAGAGTGAGGAAGACTTGAGTCTGAATCTCACTTTCAACACTTATTGGTTATGTGATCATAGGCAAGTCACTCAAATCTTCTCTGATCCTCAATTTCTTTATTTGTAAAGTGGGTAAAAAAAATGCCTATGGAGTTGTTGTGAGAATAAAATCAGATACATGTCAAGTATTTTCAAAGGATTAAAATACTAAAAAATGTTAGCCATTCATATATACTCCAAGTTATGGGAACTATGCAAGTCTGAGAAAATGTGATAATTCTCAGGAGCAATAAGTAATTTTCCCTCGGATGGTGTTAGAAGCCCAGAGTAGTATTCTAACTCTCTCAAATGGCACCTAGCCTTAATCACTGAATGAGATCTGGAAAGACCTTAGCTTAAAAAGGTCATGGTCTCCCACTGCTTCCAGGGCCATCTACAATGTCCTGATCAATATATTTTTCTCTTAAATTTATTGACTTTTAGTTTACAACATTCAGCTCCACAACCCAAATTTTCTCCTCTTTCTCCTTCCCTCTCCCTTCCCAAAGTGGCATGCAATCCGATATAGGTTCTACATATACCTTCAAATTAAGCAGCAGCCAAATTGTAAAGAATTATAACCAATGGAACGAACAAAGAGAAAGAAGAATCAAAACAAAACAGAGAGAAAGCAAGTAGTTTGCTTCAATCTGCACTCAGACTCAGTAGTTCTTTCTCTGAATGTGGATAACTTTTTCCATCATGAGTCTTTTGGAGTTCTCTTAGAACCTTATATTGCTAGGAGCCCAGTCTATCAAAGTTGGTCACCTGGTCAATATCTTGCCACTGGACCTAGATGGCTCTGGAAGAGAAAGTGAGGTTGGTGACTTTGCACAGCCTTCCTTCCCTCAAATCCGATTTACTTGCAACATGGCATCCCCTTCCTGACATCACGGTTCTCTTCAAGAATGAAGGGCAAAAAACAACAACAAGAAAAAGTCTTTTTAGGTAGGTGGGACTCACTGGAGAGGGAAAGAGAGTGACTCAGGGATATTTCATTTATAGGTTTTCATTTAATAAAACTTATACAAAATTTAATGTTTGTTAGACTTAGTAATTTGTTGGGAGCTGAGGATCCTTCCGCCTCCCCCCTTTTTGTTAGAGAACTTATTTATATGAGAAGACTTATAAGACTGAACTTGGTCAACTTAAAGCAGAACTTATGTTCTGAGTCGTGGGTTACATTTGAATAGCACTTTAAAAAGTGTTTTAAAAAGCACTTTGACAGCCTCTTATTTGCTCCTCATAATACCACCGTAAGGCAGGTGGGACGAATATTATCTCTATTTTACAGATGAGGAAACATGAAAAGGCTCAAGGACATGCCACCATATTCTCTGTCAATTAAACCATTTTAGAAAACATTCAACTAATAATGACAATGTCACTGTTGTTGTTATTCCAGTGTGTCTGACTCTTCATGACCCCATTTGGGGTTTTTTTTTTGGCAGAAATCCTAGAGTGGTTTGCCATTTCCTTCTCTGGCTCATTTTACAGATGAGGAACTGAGGCAAACAGGGTTAAGTGACTTGTCCAGGGTCACACAGCTACTAAGTGCCTGAGTTCAGATTTTAACTCAGGAAGATGAGTCTTCCTGACTCTAGGTCTGTCACTTTGTCTACCATGCCATGATGATGATGAAAAAGAGGAGGAGGAGGAGGATAAAGATCTAACATGTATATTAGTATTTACCATGGGCCAGGTGCTGTGCTAAGCACTTTACAATTATGAACTTATTCTATCCTCACAACAACCCTGGAAGGTAGTTGCTCTTATTATCCCCATTTTACAGATGAGGAAATTGAAGCAAACAGAGTTTAAGTGACTGATCCAGGGTCATATTGTTAGTAAAGTCTGAGGCTGGATTTTAAGTCAGGTGTTCCCGACATCAGGCACCACCTAGATGCCCTAAAAGAGAAATTTGTAATTAAAAGAGTTTTGCAAACCATACACCAATCATTAAGAACCTTCAAGCGCCATGACAGGATGTGGGTTTTCCCAATTCTAAAATTACTTTCCTTTTCCTTGTCTCATTTTCCTCCTCTGCAAAAGAAATAGTTGGACTATGAGACATTCAGGGTCCTTCCCAGTTCTAACAATCTATATTCTATGGTCATGATAAGGCATATTGTGCTTCCATTTATCAAAGAATTATAGATGTGAGAGCTAGAAGGGGTCTTAAAGGCCATTTGGTCTGCCTTCCTCCTTTTATAGATGGATTAATTAAGGTCCAAGAAGGTAAAATGATTCAGGGAACAGAACTAGACTAGAACCCAGGTCTCTTGACCTTTGGTGCCATGCTTTTTTCATTTAAATGACAGACACCAGGACAACTCTCTGAAAAAGCATTTTTCATATTCTTAAAAAAAAAACTTGTTCAAACTATGTATAATCACATAAGAGACAGGCCCAGGAAATAATGAGGTCTTTTCACAGAGCCCCTCTTCATTTCCCTTCCCAATCCTCACCTCCCATCAGATGATTCCTATTGGTAACACAGTCCTATGCAGGCACTGAAAATAGTTTGAGGTTGATGTGTTACCCCCAAAGTAGGTCAAAGCCTGTGCTGATCATTTTCCCCCTTAGGTTGAAGCCCAGGATGGGGCCAGAAGTGTTTTGCTTAAAGCTAAAGTCAGTTGTGAAACTGAAGGGTTGAAGATAGTAAATAGTGCCTGGAATGGAAACTGAGTAAAACCCAGCTAAATAGAATCAGAACTAGCAAGAGCTAGATAGTTTAGGGTAAAACCAAAGGTAACTAGCCCACAAGGCATTGAACTTGGCCAAAAGATATCCCAGTCTGCAATGTCCTCTGAATTTATCCCTTTTGGATGGGGCCTTCCTTATTCTCTATCGCAAGATTGTGGTTATATATCAGTTTGCTGATGCTGATGGGGATGGCAGCTATGGTGTATTGTTTAAAGTGCCTACCTCCTCATGTTGGGTAGCTGTTGATAGTACATAGCTGCAAAGATCCTGGGAGCAGAGCAAGAGAGTGCCTGACCCACTGGCATGGAGACCTCTTCAAGATCACACTGGGATATAGAGAAATTAGTCCTGGCTACCGAGAATTATACTATGGGTGGTAAAAATGGCCTGGGTCTGGATGAGTGTGTCAACTTTTTGGCTTGAAGCAGGAGTGGGGGTGAGGGACAGAGTTGGGGTGCTAAAGCCTGATCTAAAGATAGCTAAGACCACCTAGTTTCTGTCCTGGGTCTCTTGACCTGTTGTCTGACCATGCAGAAGTCACCTTCCCAGCTCAGACCTCTGTAAAAATGGATACAAACACTCCAACCTTACTGAGAGTCCCCAATACCAAGAAGAATGGGAAGATCACACCTCTTTAGCAGGACTATGGACACCTCTAAATGATCAGAAGATGGTAGAATCAGCAGAACCCTCCCTACTTTGCCCTTTGCTCTGGAGCCAAACAAGAATAGAGCCACTCTCCTTGAACAGGCAGACTGCTGCCAATCCCCCCCCTTTCTCCTTGCTGTCCTCCATTTTCAGATCACTTGGCCTGCATTTTGTCCTTGGATTCCAAGACGGCCCCTTTTGGGGTGGGCCCTGTTGAGTGACAAGCTGTCAGAACAGCCTGGGCCTCAGTAGTTTTGCTGTATGATTTAAGGGAAAAAAAACACACAACTTTTTTTTTTTTGACTGGGGAAATTAGATGGAGGTGATTGCAGCTAAAGTGGTTTTTATTGAAGGTTCTGGAAAACGTAAATGTCATCAGTCTTGTCAAAGCCAGACACAGGAGAAAATAACAGGGCTAAAGGCAGCTCCAGATACCCACTGGGACTGCATAGACTTAGAATTAGCATTCCTATTTGTTATTAGGATTTCCACCCCCTCCTCCACTCGTGGGATATGGGGAATGAAGGGGGAAGAGAAGTATGTTGAGCAGCAGGGACTTAGGTGAAAAATGCGAAAGCCAAGCAGTGTTCTTTATTTTTTTCTTCTTGCAGAATTTTGGCATCATCCCTTTTCCTCCCAGGTGATCTGACTTAGAAAAGGAATGAAGTTTTAAAGAATCAGACTTATTAAAAGACCAGTGCTAAAGACAAGAGCCTGGACTGGGAGGGAGGAGGCCCAAGCTCTAATTCCACTAAAGCTATTGACTCACTGAGAAATTGGACAAAACCCTTGGCATCTCAAGGCCTCAACTTTCTACTTTGTCAAAAAGCAAGAACTGATTACTCTAAAATTCAATTCAATAAACATTTATGAAGTCCTAATTCTCTGCCAGGATCTGTGTTAGTCAATGGGAATAGAAATAAGAGAAAGAACGACAGTTCTTTCCCTTGAGGAGTTTACCATCCAATTGGGGAAGACAACACAAAAATGAAGTTGAGAAGGAGGTGGGGAGGGAGAGACATTGGGGGCACTGGGAGCCAGGAGCTTCTTGTCCCATGGAGTCGAAAGCAAGCAGAGTTGCCGCTGGAAAGCAGAGATTTGCAGACAACTGTTCTGGGTACTGGAAGAAACATAATGAATGCTGTATTAAGTGCTGATACCTTGCTTCATGAATGATGGAGGATGGAGGATGAGACACAAACACAAATAACTATAAAACAAAATTTAGAAGACATGGCAACTGCATCCCATAGGTGTAGGGCAAAGAATGAAAGGAGAACTAGGAGTTGGGAGGTAAAGAGTGGATAAAGAGCTGGTCTTGAAGCCAAGAAAACCTGAGTTCAAGTCCCAACTTTCGACTGTGTGACTCTAGGTAAGTCATTTAACCTCCTAGTGCTCTAAGCAACTCTTTAAGATCCCATGAGTCACAAAGGAGGTGCCATCTGCGTTGGTGGAGAAAGTTATCTCACCTGGGAGTTCCCTTTATCAATGTAATAACAGGTACAGTCTCTTGCCTAATTCTTACCCCTTTTTTTGAAATAGGCTTGTGATTTCAATGATATAGGCCCTACGTCCTTGGTTGCAGCCCTTTGATTGAGTCCAAGTTTTACAGAACAAATCCTTTTATTAAGGGGATTTGTTTTGTGATATTTGGATTCAGCCAAAGGGCCGCACTTGAGCACCAAGAGGGTTTCATGTGGCCTAGAGGCTGGTATAGGGGATTCCTATTAAGGAAATGACCTTCACAAAGCACATCATCACCTGATCTGCATCTTGCAGTTTTAGGGAAAGTGGGGAATCTGAGAAAGTTTGGTAGAGGAAGATATAACAGTGCAAGCAAATACAAGGAGGTAGGTTAGTATAGTACAGTTGGTAAGGAAAGAGATCATTTTAGATGCTAAAAGGGCAGGGAGATTACTCAGTGGATCGGGTACTTGACCTGGAGTCAGGAAGACCTGAATTAAAATCTGACCTCAGACTTTTATTAGCTTTGTGACCCTGGGAAAGTCATTTAACCTTGTTTGCCTCAGTTTTCTCATTTGCAAAATAAGCTGGAGAAGGAAATGACAAACCACTCCAGTATTATCCCAAGAAAATCCCAAATGGGGTCATAGAGAGTCAGACTCAACTGAAGATGACTGAACAGAAACAACAAAAGCTAGAACCATAGGTTGCTGCCAAGCTGTGTAGGGTGTTGAAGGCCAGCCAGAGGAATCTGTACATTATCTGGTTCATAATAAAGAACTGAAGGATATTTGTGAATGAAGGAGAGCCAAGACCCGGTCAATAAGGATAAGGAAGAGAAATCTGGAAAAGGTTAAGAGGGTAAATTGTAAGGAAGATGAGAGTATGAGAGTAGGACGAGGAAAAATCTTTTTTGGGGAAGCTAATGCAGCAATATTTTAGACAGGTATTACTGAAGGTCTCTGATGATGGGGGGAGTGGGATTAATCGCTGACATTTATATAGCGCTTTAATGTTTGTAAAAGAAAAATGTTTTCATTTGGATAAAAGAGGAATAAGTAATGCCTACTATGTGCCAGACACTGCTTTAAGCATTTTTACAAATGCTATTTCATTTAATCTTCACAACAACCCTGGGAGGTGGGTGCTATAATTATGGGCATTTTGCAGTTGAAGAAAGTGAAGCAAAGTGTTAAATGGCCTACCCAGGGTCATAGAGCTAGTCTATGTCTGAGTTGGATTTTAAACTCAGTTCTTCCTGACTCCAAGGCCAGGGAGGTTTCAGATACATCTGGAAATGAGTTTAAAGTTTGCAAAGCACTTTACATAATTTCATTAAAGTGTCCCAAGTACCTGAGTTAGGTAGGAGGTAGCATTATCATCCTTTTCCATATAATTAGTGAAAATAAGAGTGGGGATTTGAATCCAATTATTTTTGCCTTTCAGGCCAGTGCCCTGGATGTTACAGTATTTAAACTATCTTCATAGAAAAGGGAAAAGAGAAGATGCAAGGGATATTTCAGAATAATAGAATTAATTGATGTTGGTAATTGATTAGATTAGAGGGCAGCTGGTGGCACAGTAGATAGAACACCAGGTCTGAGGTAAGACCTGAGCTCAAATCTGGCCATGGGTCCTTACTAGCTAAGTGACCCTGGGCAAGTCACTTAGCTTTGTTTACCTCAGTTTCTCCACCTGTAAAATGAGCTAGAGAAGGAAATGGCCAACCACTCCAGTATCTTTGGCAAGAAAACCCAAAGGGGATCACAGAGAATCAGAGTTGACTGAAATGAATGCACAACAGCAAACTGGTTAGATTCAGAGTGGGAAAGGAATGGGAAGAATCAAAGAGCATAAATATGGTATTGAATATGGTTGAGTGGTGCTATAGTGGACAAAAGTAATAAGGTTACGTGGATCGCCTTTTGGACATGTTGTATCTGAAGTACCAGTGGTAGAGATTGCCTGAGCACCCACTCTGAAGAACATAAAGAAATATAAGAATCAGTACCTCCCCTCAGGGAACTCAGAGCCTAAGATGGAGAAAAAATAATGATAATTTTAAAGAAATAAAACAAAATGGTACCTTACTGGGGCTCTGATGGTCACACAGCAAGCCAGACCTGATAGAACAGCTTAGGATGTGAAGATGAGAGGGGCAAGGCAGGTGAGATGCAAGTGCCATTGGCCAAGGAGCCAGGTCACCTAAGGAGCAAGATGCAGGTGCTTGGCAGGGATAGGCAGGCAGACTAAATTAGAGAGGACCAGCAGCAGATCTGGGGATTTGTTACAGGACAGATGAAGATTAGGCCAGGTAATTCATTCCCTTTAGAAGACTGGTTACCAGGCAGGGCTTCATTCATAAAGAACTTTACTATGGAACCTGGTTCCTGGGAAACTGATATAGCCAGGTCAATGGGAGACATGCTGAGTAGGGACAGTACCTGAGACTTGAATGGGACTGATTTTATATGCGGGAAGGGTAAAGCTCTCCCACTATAGAGGATAGAGCAGGGTTTCTTATCTTTTTATATATAATAGTCCTATAGAATTGACAGTTCAGTGATGCTTATGGACCACTTCTTGGAATAATGCTTTAAAATGTATAAAATAAGGTATATAGGATTACAAAGCAAGTAATATTGAAATACAGTTGCAAGTGCTTGCATTAATACTGTTGCTTTAAGGCTTACAAAATGCTTTACTTTTGTGAGTCTCAGTTGAACTTCACAACAACCCTGTGAAGTATTATTCCCATTTTCCAGATAAGAAAACTGAGGCAGATCATTTAGTGATTTGTCCTGGATCACACAACTAGGATTTGAGTCTAGGTCTTCCATACTCCAAATCCAATTCTCTATCCATGGAACCATTTATCTATTAGCTATAAAATAAATTCATGGAGCCCATGTCAAAAACCCTTAAAGAAGGACTAAGAGGAGAGGAAATAAGCAGGTTAGTATAACAACAGATGATAGTTAAAGAGTAGTCCCCTATCAGGGCTACTCTGACCATATACATACATACATACATACATACATCTATATCTATATCTATATAGTTATTTAGTTGTGTCTGACTCTTTGAAACCCTATTTGCTATTTTCTTGACAGAGATACTAGAGTGGTTTGCCATTTCCTTCTCCAACTCATTTTACAGATGAGGAAACTGAGGCAAACAGGGTGAGGTGACTTGCCCAGGGTCACACAGCTAGTAAGTGTCTGAGGCTGGATTTGAACTCAGGTTTTCCTGACTCCAGGCCCCTCAGTCTAGCCATTGTGACACCTAGCTGCCCCAGTTAGGAAGCTTAGTGGCAAAGTTGACTGTTTCTTTAAGGGTACCTGAACATTTGTCCCCTGTGTGACAGGTCCCGAATTTCTATTCTTTTTCAGAGGCAGGGAAGGGGCAGCCAATCCCTTCAGGGCAAGTTCATTCCCTAAAGAAATTTGACCACCCCCATCTACTTTATGAAGATCATCACTCCCCTCAAAATTCCTGTTGGCATGTGGCTGCCCAGACCCTGGAGTGGTTTGAGTTCCTGTTTCCAACATTTCTCTTAGTTGGCTGACTAGAGCTCCCTCCCCAGTCCACAGGTTTAAATGCCTGAAACTGAATCCAAGTGTGTATTCCACAGTAATCCCATAGCCAGCCTCTCCCTGGCTAGAGAAAGAACATTCTCTTTTCTTTCTCCCTTTGTAAACCTTCCCTCTCCTTTTTTTCTGCCTTAGGGAAGGAAGACTGTGAGGAAATCTCTGGATTTTAAGGTTTAGCTCAGCTGCTTCCCCTTCCCAAGGAGGCAGGGGTGGGGGGTGGGGACCCATTTAAACCCTTTATTCCCAAAGTCTAGCCCTGAGGCCAAGCTGTGATGAGACCCTAGAGCTAGGCTGGGGAATCAGAGTTTATTGGCCTCCTAAAGCCAGCACAAGCTTCCCCGAGCCATCCTGAAGTACTTTCCTGGCACTGGCATTGTTTACAAACAGGGATTTGTGGCAGAGCTGGTCCTATCTGGGGCCTTTAAAAAATCATCACCAAAGGGCCAAACAAAATAAAATTAAAAAAAAAAAACCTTCCCGGCTCTGAGTGGGCTTTAAGAAGCTTTCCAGTTACAATTTAGGAAATATAACCTGCAGGAGCAGCCCTTGATGGCTTTGCGAGGTGCTGGTCCTAGAGTCAGGGAAGGAGAGGCCAGCTGCTGCTCATCCCATCCCCCAAACTCTCTTGGGTTTTGTCTTCTTATCCCCACCCTGGTACTGGATCTACAGGCTGGTACCTCACTTGCCCCCACAACCATTTATTCTTTTGGTTCTGTCATTACATTTCAGTCATACATTTATAACTAGAAGGAATTTTTAGAGGTGAATAAGTAATTTTACAGATGGGGAAACTGAGATCTAGAGAGGCTAAGTGATTTGCCCAGGTCACATAGTCCTTAGGGTCTGAGGCAAGATTGGAATCAGTCCAGTGTAGTATATACTACACAATGTAGCTGCTACCTTCCCCTCAACTTCCCCAATTGTTACTATCTTTGTGATGGGGTGATGGGACCTAGACCCGGAATTTTCTCATATATTTCAGCAACCCAATGTTTGCATACTTACACCTCAATTGTACACTCTCCCAACCCATTATCTAAAAACCCCAAATCTTAAAAACTGATAAAACTTGCCATAACAAGACATAAAAACCAAGAAAAAGAAAACAGTCAAGCCACTGAAAAGCATGGGGGGGGGCAATATCCCTCCAGCCCCATTCAGAGTCACTGCATACCCATCCTCCCCAGTCATTTACATCCCCCTATTACTGACTCATTTGTTCTAACCCTGCTCCCAAGTCTCTCATACTCCAGTCTCTTATTCTCCAATTCCCTAGTTCACTTACCTCACTCTCCAGTTACTAACTCTCCACTTCTCAGGTCATTTACCTCCCTCCTCCTTTCCCCAGTCATTTACTACCCCATTCAGTCTGTAATCACTTATTTCCCTGGCTCCCCAAGGCATTCAGTCCTAAATCTGTTCTCTCACTAAGCCATCTACTCTTCTTCCCTCCATATTTATTCCCTCCCCTCCCCTTTCCAGTCATTTATGTATGTCATTTACTCCCCCTGCTTCCTATCATTTACTCCCTAATAATTTACTGGGAGAAGCCATTTGGCAGATTTCAAATCCTACCTCTAGGCAGGACCCATGACCCTGGGTAAGTCACTTAAGCTCTGAGTACTTTATACTACTCCCTGAGGAACTTAATAGATCCTGGACACTTTCTGACCTGTGGTGGGGAGTTTCCACACTAGGAACAATATTTTTGAAATATTTGCATTCATTCTTTCTGCAGATGACTCCTGAATTCATCCTGCTTGCTTTTCTCTAATTCTTCTGACTCTCTAGTCATTTGCTGATCACACTCCCCAGTCATCTTCTCTATTCCCCATTTACTCCTTTAATTCCCAATCATTTACTCCCTCTCTCCTTCCCCACATCCACCAAGTTCCTCCCTCAGTTTTCCAGTTCGACTCTCTAGTCATTTACTTCCAGGATTTACTTTAATTCAACAAAATTACTGCCTTGATTGGTTATTGCCTCTTAAAAATTAATATTTTTGTAAAAACCCCAGCCATTCTATGTTGCTTTTTGCTCTCAGGTTGCCTCTCAGGTGATCTCTCCTCTAGCTGCCCTTCTGATCAGTCCACTTGCAAACCCATACATAAAAAGAATCCCCACTATGATATACCCCCATGGTAGCCATTCAGCCTCCGCCTGAAGACCCCCAAGGAGAAAGAACCCACTGTCTCCCTAGAGTCAAATCCTCTTTTGACCACCTTTCATTGTTGCAGAGTTTTTCCTGATATAGAGCTTAAATTCACAATTTTGTAGCTTTTAGACATTGTTCCTCATTCTGCTTCCTTAGGGTCAAATGCAATAACAAGTCTTCTCCTCAGACTCTAACCCTAAATTCATGCCTTGAGGGCATGGGTTCTTCAGTGAAGTTTGGAATCAAACCAGAGAGTCACATGTGACCTTGTGACCTTGAGAGCTTCCCCACCCCTCGTCTAGCCTCTCTTCTGTACCACATTCCTTCCAATACTTAAGGACTATTACAGCCCTCCCCATCTTCTCTTCTCCTGGTTCAGTGTTCATTCAGCTGGGTCTCATTCCTATAACTTTGGAGGAGAGAGTGGGGCTGAGGACTTCACACACTCTGCCTCACTTAAATCTTATGTCAATGTCAAGTCAAGATGTAAGTCTCCTGATGTCATTGGTCCTCTCTGAGAACAAAGATGGAACAACAACAACATATTCATGGGCTTAATTACCTTCACCATCCTGGTTGTCCTCCTCTGGACACTTCAGTTTATCAGTATCCATTTCCCCCATTACCCTTAATCTCCCCCCATGTTCCTTTACCCTTGTTCCTCACCAATTATTGCTTTCCATTCCTCTTTATTGAATTACAGGCTCCCTTTACAGTACTCTACTGGGGGCCTATCTGTCAACATGGAGACTTAGATGCTTCCTGGAATAGTGGGATTTGATCATTTTAGAGTAGAAAAAGACATTCTTCCCCATAAAAACCTATTATTTTATGCCTAAGTGGGAAGATTTCCATGACCCTATGACATCAGGGTCATCACATTGACTTTTTCCTCTCCTGGTTCTTCCCTGTGCTGGTGCAGGCCTTTCCCTTGCAACTTACTCATTGTTTCTGAGCCTCAACAGGCTGGGAGAAGAGAAGAACTGGCTGGAGAGGGCAGCTTCTCTAATTAGCAAATAGATTTTGGTTGTTGATTTCATTATTGCTGATTAATTGAATCCAGACAATGAGGAGGGAAAAGATGGCTTAATTGCACAATTTAAAAAAAATGAAAAAATCTTGGCTGACAGAAAGAGGAAGCCCCTGAAGTTGCAGAATGAAATAGAAACCCAAAAGACAGATATGGGTATTTTCACTAATGCTTCACTATTTTTTTAACAACAGTTAATGTTAGATTTTACAACTCACCCTGAGTCTTAAATTGGTCTAAAAAATTGCTACCAAGTGCTACACTTTTCTTTCTGGGCTTGAGACCTCAAAGTTCCTGATGATTTATTATTTCACTGTTTTCCTATTCACTTCCCATTCAATAAAAATAGGTTTCTCTCTTTCAGTCAATCAATCAATGAATCAATGAAAAAGCATTTATTAAATGCCATCTGTGTACTGTAGACAGTACTAAGAAATGGGAATATAAAGACAAAAGTGGAATATTCCTTGCTTTCTAAGGAGATTGCATACTGTAAGAGGAGGGATGTGCACGAAACAATTCTAAAAGTATACAACAGAAAGACAAGATAAAAAAAATTGGGGGGGGGAGAAGGTATTCATGGCTGGATATTCAGGAAATACTTCATGTAGAATATGGCCTTTGAGCAGAGTTTTGAAGAAAATAAAGGAGTCCAAGAGGGGAGTGTGAAGATTGACTTACTTCCAGGGATGGAGAATAGCCTGGAGTTCAAAGGCCTGGAGATGGGAGATGAAGTACTGTATGTGAGGAATAACAGTAATGGCAGTTTAACTGTATCATAGAGTATGGGAAGGATAGTAAAGCATAAGGAGATTGGAAAAGTAGGCTGAGGGCAGGTAATGAAGAACTTGAAAAGCCAGACTGAGGAACTTATATCTAATCCTAGCAGCACTGAGAACCTTTCGATTTTGTTGATTAAAGGAATGATGGTCAGATCTGCACTTTAGGAAAATCCAGTTAAGTTCTCTCTCCAGTTTTAGACAAGCCTAAGACGCATATGTATTATTTAAACAGCCATTCCAACTTTGCTTGCCAGTTCTCTAGCTGGGGGTTTAAACTTTATAAAATGATTGAAGTTGAAATAATCACCTCCATAGATTGGTGCATTTTGAGTTCCATATATCAAAACACAAACAACTTTGAAAAAATAACTCCATTAAAAAGACTTCAGGAGGGGCGGAGCCAAGATGGCGGAGTAGAAACAGCTCGTCCAAGCCTCTCTGCCCCCAGATTCCCCACAAACTATGTAAAAAAGGACTGTGAAAAACTTCTGGAGCCCCAGCACCCACAGAACGACACAGAGAAGCTAACCTCCCGCTGAGGACAGCCCAGCAGCCCTGCAGGAAGGACCAGCGCAGCGGTCTGGGAGCCGGCAGCGCGCAGAGGCACAGAGCGCAGGAGCCGAGCCCAGCCGAGCCCAGGTCCGCGTGAGCCGAGGTTTTAGCCCCAGGGCGGCAGGGCCAGAAGCCGGCTGGAGGAACCCCAGAACACCAGGAGCTGTGGCGATTCCAGAATTATCAACATAGACATGCCTAGGACAAAGTAAGAGGTTAGTGTCCTATGGACTTTGGGGCCTGTATTTGGGGAATGCGTCAGCTCCCTCCCCTGGGGGCTAGAAGCCGCTGAGGAGACACGCCATTTTGTAGTTTTCAGAGGCATTTCCGGCTCCCAGCCTACAAATCGTGGGGAGATCCAGCGATCAGTCTTGGGGGGTAATCGCTCTTGCTTTAACCTCCCTGGATCTGGATTGTGATCTAGGGTGGAAGTTGTGGGTGGGTTTACAGCTTGCCAGAAACGGAAGTTGCCCCCCACACGTTCGGGACGAAAATTCCTCTAGCTGGCTTTAAAGCCATAGTGTGGCAACAAGCCCAAAAGTCAAGCAATTAAGTGGCAACATGCCAAGGCAAAGGAAACAGAAAAATGCAACCCTAGACTCCTATTTTGGGGGCATAGAGCGGGAAAAGGACTGTGAGGTCAGAAGTCCTGCTCCAAAAGCCCCAGGGGAAAACATGAGCGGGTTGCAGGCCATAGAGGACCTTAAGAAGGACTTTAAAAATCAAATAAGAGAAGTGGAGGAAAAATTGGAAAGAGAAATGAGAAGGATGCAGGAAAAGTATGAAATGAGGGTCAACAGCCTGACTGAGGAAAACAACACCTTAAAAAATAGACTAACTCAAATGGCAAAGGAGGCCCAAAAGGGCAATGAGGAGAAGAATGCCTTAAAAAGTCGAATTTGCCAGATGGAAAAAGAATCTCAAAAGTTCACTGAGGAGATTCATTCCTTCAGAGTTAGACTGGAGCAAATGGAAGCTAGTGACTTTATGAGAAATCAAGATGCTGTTAAGCAGATCCAAACAAACGAAAGATTAGAAGGCAATGTGAAATATCTCATGGGAAAAACCACTGACCTGGAGAATAGATCCAGGAGAGACAATTTAAAAATTATTGGACTACCTGAAAGCCATGATCAAGGAAAGAACCTAGAAATCACCCTTCAAGAAATTCTCAAGGAAAACTGCCCTGATGTTTTAGATCCAGAGGGCAAAATAGAGGTTGAAAGAATCCACCTATCACCTCCTGAAAAAGATCCCAAAAAGAAAACTCCCAGGAATATTATAGCCAGGTTCCAGAATCCCCAGATCAAGGAGAAAATACTACAAGCAGCCAGGAAGAAACAATTTCAATATTGTGGAAACACAATCAGAATAGCCCAGGACCTGGCAGCTTCTACACTGAGGGATCAAAGGGCATGGAATATGATATTCCAGAGGGCAAAAGAACTGGGAATGAACCCAAGGGTCACCTACCCAGCAAAACTGAGTATTTTGTTTCAGGGGAAAATATGGTCATTCAGTGGAATAGAGGACTTTCAAGCATTCTTGAGGAAAAAACCAGAATTGAATAGAAAATTTGACATCCAGACACAAGAAGGAAGAGATGCCTGAGAAGGTAATCAGGAAAAGAAATCAAAAGGAACTTATCAAAGTTGAACTATTTACATTCCTATATGGAAAAGCAATAACTGTGACTGATGATATCTTTCTCACTATGAAAATAATGGAAGAAGGGTGTGTGGTCATATGAATACATATGTGAATGTGTGTGTATGGTTACAGTTATATATGGATAGAGGGCATAGGTTGAATTTGTTGGGAAGGAGAATACTCAAGGGATGAAATTATGAGGTGAGAGAGGAAAGTGGCAAGAGGAGATGGGGAGAGACATGGTAGGGTAAACTATCTCATGTAGGGGAAGTGGTTGCAAAGGAGGGGGAGAATAAGGAAGGCTAAAAAGGCAAAACCACATTCACATTGAATTTGGTTCAGGGAGAAAATGACATACATACTAAATGGGATATCTCAACCTGCAGCAGGATAGGGGGAAGGGGGATGAGAGGAGGGATGATGGATGGAAGGGCATCCTTGGGGTGAGGGGAGGTTGGAAGTACCCACTATAGAAGAGGGACAGGATCATGTAGGGAATGGACCAGGTGGGGGGTGGGATGAGTGGGAGGGAATTATAAGCAGCCTTGTACAATATATCTACTGTGATAATGTTTTGCATAGCTAGACATGTACAACATATACTGAATTACTTATCTCCCAAGAGGGAATGGGTGACAAGGGAGGAAGGAAATGGATCTGAAATTCGAGGTCATAACATTAAATGTTTCAAATATATATAAATACTATTATTAATACTCTTTTGCTTGTAATAGGGAGATAAGATGTGCAGGCATTGGGACACAAAGATTCACCTTCCTCTAATGGAAAAGTCGATGGGGGTATGGGAGAAGGTATGGGAGAGAGCAGATTGGAGGAAGTGATATCTTGTGGGACTACTATTCTGGGAGGTTGGGTAGGGGAATAATGGGGGGGAAAATGATTGTAACTCAAAATCTGGCGGAAATGAATGATGTAAAACAGTAGTTAATAAAGCATTTGTTTTAAAAAAAAAAGACTTCAAAGTGGCTATATCTCTGTACAGAATAAAACAATTCAGCAGAAATTTAGTGAAAATTCAGAGCACCCAAGGAGACCTTCACTGGATCAGGTCTTGATTCTTGAGTTAAACAAATTATTTATTGAGCATCAAGAAGTGTAAAACCCATTTTCTGACCTCAGGGAGTTTACAGAAGAACAATTAAATAACAATAAATGTGAAACAATTAAAATGCCATACATGCATTTGCTTGATGCTAGGGTGGGTTTAGACAGAGCTATAGAGTTTTAAAAAGAGAGAGGTGAACAGATATCATCCTGTCATTTTTGAGATTTACCCAGTACTGTTTTTCTCATCCTTTTATTGAGTATGAGGGCTACTCCACTTCTAAGGGTTTTTTGCCCACAGTAGTATATGGAATGATATGCATTCCACGTTCCAATGCAATATTGACCTTTATGGCATTGGCCTTTCCTTTCGTCACCAGGCATATCCTTAGCTGAACATCCTTTTGGCTTTGGTCTAGCTGCTTCATTAGGACTGGGGCTACTTGGACTTGTTCTTTGCTCTTTCCAAGTAGCATGTTGAACAACTTCCAACCTGAGGGACTCATCTTCCGGGACAATATCTTTTACCATTTTAATACTGTCTATTTAATAAGAGTCCATAACCTGAACTCATTAACTTAATACTGTTCTTGGCAAAGAAACTGGAGTGGTTTGCCATTCCCTTCTCTGGTGGATCACCTTTGTCAGAGTGCTCCACCATGACCTGTCTGACTTGGGTAATCCTGCACAGCAGAGCTCAGTTTCATTGAATTACACAAGCCCCTCTTCCATAAGAACGGCAAGGTAGTGATGCAGGAGGGGCTATCACCCACAGTCCTCCTTTTAAACAGACCTTGCCTTCTACTTGACCAAGAAAGTAGTGGCCATTTGCCATGAATTCTCTTCTTGTTGCACTTCTGTATCTTAAAATCCCTCTACATTGTCCCTTTCTTTCCTCTGTTCCAATTTCTGAGAAAAGGTGGTTTTTATTCTTACCAAGTTTAACCCCTTTCCCTGGGCTCTTAATCCCCACCCATCTCACTTTTTTATAGCTTGTTCTTTCCATCATTCCTATATCCCACTCTCTTTTCAGTCCCCTTCCATCTCCCTTTATCCACTGGTCCCCTTCCTATGGACTTGAAACAGCTACTCATTTTCACTTGAGAAACTTTTACTTCACACAGTCAAACTCTTAAATTCTCCTCTGATATCTCTCTTCCCCCTTTTTTTGCAAGACTCTTAGAAAAGGTATCTACCAGCAATAGTCAATGTTAGAAGGATTGTGGAAAGGCAGGCATACTAATGCACTGTTAGTTGAACTTTCAAATGATCCAACCATTCCAGAAAGCAATTCAGAATTTTGCCAAGAAAGTGATTAAAATGTCCATATCCTTGACCCGGATGTTCCATTGCTTAATACATACTTCAGGGAGCTCAAAGACAAAAAGGTACAGAATATAACAAAATATTTATAAAGACACCTTTTATAACAGAAAAAAAACCCAACAACAACAAATTGTAAACGAGGTAGGTGCCCATTGATTTGGAAATGCCTAAATAAATCATGCTACATTTATAAAACAAAATACTATTGCTCCAAAGGAAATAATGAATGTGAAGAATGCCAGGGGGCATGGGAAGACTTATATGAACTAACACACAGTGAAATAAATATGATCTGGGAAACAATGTACACAATTACAACAACTTAAGTGAAAACAACAAAAATCAAAACTGAATTCTATGTAATTATAATGATCAATTTTAGCTCCAAAGAAGACATGAAAAAAATGCACCCTCCTCTCTTCTTTAAAGAGCTATGTGTATACATATATTGATGGACTCAAACGATGGGTGAGTTAGTTTTGATGAATCGGTTTCCCTCCTCCCTCCTTTTTTATTCTTTAATGAGGGGTGATTCTGTGCAGGAGAAGTAGGGGGATATATTTAGAAATGAAAGTGTTGTCAAACAAAATATGACAATAATCATTAAAAAGAAAGAAAAAAGAAAACATATTCTTTGCTTGTTGTTTATGGTTCATCTCCCACTCAATTCTCATTCCCTTGAAATCTGGCTTCTTAACCCACCCTTGACTCAAGCTTCTCTCTCCAAGGCTGTCAATAATCTTTTAACTGCCAAGTCTGATGGTCTTTCTCAGTCCTCATCCATTTTGAATTCTCTTTGGTTTTTGGTCTTGCTGACCACCCTCTTTTCCTACATGCTCTCTTCTCTTATAGCTTCAGTTATACCGCCTTCTCCTCTTCCTCTGGTCTGACTGCATCCTCTCAGTTATCTTTACTAAAAATCATCTACTTTCTCCTGAATAGGCAGAGACATATTCCAGGGCTCATCACAATTATGTCACTGAGGCTAAAGAATCTCCCCAGCTTTCACTGCCTCAGTATCCCCAGTTGCATCTATTCCTCCCTCATCTTTTTTTCTTAGCTCCAATTCCATATCACCAACTGCCTAGTGGACCTCTCTACCTGGGTGTCCCATAGTCTGTCAGTCAGTTATCAAGGATTCATTAAGCACTCACTCTGTGCCAGGAACTTTGCTAATGGATTTAAAGAAAAGCAAAAACATGGAAACTAATTAGACCACCAATTGATCCATAGTATTTCTAATTCAACCTGTCTAAAATAGATTTTTTTTAAAAATCTCTCCTACCTAAGGCCAGCCTTCCTTTTAATTTCCCTATTTCTGTCAAAGATACCACCATCCTTCCAAATACCCTATGTTCTCAGTTTGGGGACCATAAGATCATAGGGTGCTTAATCTCAGACCAGAAGGAATTTTAGATGTTATAACCTCCTCATTTTACAGATAAGAAAAAAAATTGTAGCCTATGTCCCAGTCTTTCCTCAGTCCCTTGACGTTCCTCGTGTGGCATGTATAATCAGTTACCAGTTCTGTCACATCCACCTTCACAACATCTATTTTACCCTTCTTCTCTCCAATTGAAGCTGATACCCCAGTTTGGGATACCACCTCTCACCTATTCCATAGAAGTACCTGATTGATCCCTCCATTTCCATCACATCTCCTTTCTGATTCTTCCTCCACACAGCTGTACAATTTAGATTTCCAAAGTACAGCTCTGACCATGTCAATCTCCTGCCAGTGGCTCACTTTTGCCTGTTGTATAAAATACAAACTGCTCTGTTTGGCATTGCATGGCCTTGACAATCTGGCTCCAGCCTAGCCTGTTCCAACATCATTCCACCTGACACACTCTGTGTTTCAAACTGGCCAGCTTGCTGCCGCTTCTGCATGCTATTCCATCTCCCACTTTTATATATAACAAGATGTTATTAAATATGTTATTATTTATTTAATATACTTATTATATATAACATGATATGAGTAATAGAATATATAATATATTATTATATCTGCTATGGTGTTGTATGATCAATGATCTTTGATGTTACTATTCTAATTGCTTGGAGGTGCTCATATAAGTTGGAGAACTTAATTGATAAATGTTGCGTGTGCTCTGACTACTCTCCTGACCTGCCATTCCTGTTCCTGCCTCTCTCCCTCTCTTTGGACCTCCCTATTTCCTGAGACAACAATATTGAGATTAGGCCAATAAATAACCCCGCAATGACCTCTAAGCATTCAAGTGAAAGGATGAGTCAATCAACAAGGCAAACTTCATTACTGGCTTATTTTAAGAAGTTGCCACAGCTACCCCAACCTTCATCAAGCAGAGCCCCGATTAGTCAGCAGCCATTAGCATCAAGGCAAGACCCTCCACCGATAAAAACATTACTACTCACTGCAGGCTCAGTTCAGTAAGTTAGCATTTTTTAGCAACAAAGTATTTTTTAATTAGTTTTTTTTTTAGACATAACACTACTGCACACTTTAGACTACAATATAGTATAAGCGTAACTTTTATATGTACTGAGAAGCCAAAAAATTCATGTGACTAGCAATAAAGCTGTGGTCTGGAATAGAACCTGCAATATCTCAAGTATGTTTGTATAAATGTTAGCTATTAGCTCAGTCTCTGGTGAAAACTCATCACTTCTCACCAAGGCTAATCCCTCTACTCTACCCTTGATCCTATTTCCTATTGCATTCTTCAGTAGATTGTACCTGCATTCATCATTTCTCTCTAACCTTCAGCCCTCATCATCTACTGACCCCTTTCCTATTGCTTATGCATTTGTCTACATTTCCGTAGTTTTTAAGAAGTGTTCACTTGACCTTACCATCCCACCCAGCCTGTAGCTCCTTTTCATAACCAAATTCCTAGAACAAGCCTTCAGTCTTTATGGCCTCTTCTTCTCTTATTTCTTATAATCTGCCTTCTTACTTTATCAGCCCAAATTGCTCTCTCCAAACTTATCACCTCTCTGTCTTTTTTTTTTATTAAACAAATGCTTTATTGACTTCTGTTTCACATCATTCATTTCCACCAGATTTTGAGTTACAATCATTTCCCCCCCATTATTCCCCTACCCAGCCTCCCAGTCCCACAAGATATTGCTTCCTCCAATCTGCTCTCTCCCATACCTTCTCCCATACCCCCATCGACTTTTCCATTAGAGGAAGGTGAATCTTTGTGTCCCAATGCCTGCACATCTTATCTCCCAATTATAAGCAAAAGAGTATTAATAATAGTATTTATATATATTTGAAACATTTAATGTTAAGACCTCGAATTTCAGATCCATTTCCTTCCTCCCTTGTCACCCATTCCCTCTGGGGAGATAAGTAATTCAGTATATGTTGTATATGTCTAGCTATGCAAAACATTATCATAGTAGATATATTGTACAAGGCTGCTTACAATTCCCTCCCACTCATCCCACCCCCCACCTGGTCCATTCCCCATATGATCCTGTCCCTCTTCTATAGTGGGTACTTCCAACCACCCCTCCCCCCAAGGATGCCCTCCCATCCATCTTCCCTCCTCTCATCCCCCTTCCCCCTATTCTGCTGCAGGGTGAGATATCCCATTTAGCATGTATGTCATTCTCTCCCTAAACCAAATTCAATGAGAATGTGGTTTTGCCTTTTTGCCTTCCTATTCTTCCCCCCTTAAACCACTTCCCCTTGCTTCTTCTACATAAGATAGTTTATCCTATACCCTACCCTGTCTCTCTCCATCTCCTCTTGCCACTTTCCTCTCTCACCTCATAATTTCATCCCTTGAGTATCCTCCCTTCCCAACAAATTCAACCTATGCCCTCTATCCATATATAACTGTAACCATATACACACACATTCACATATGTACTCATATGACCACACACCCTTCTTCCATTCTTTTCATAGTGAGAAAGATATCATCAGTCACTGTTATTGCTTTTCCATATAGGAATGTAAATAGTTCAACTTTGATAAGTTCCTTTTGATTTCTTTTCCCTGATTACCTTCTCAGGCATCTCTTCCTTCTTGTGTCTGGGTGTCAGATTTTCTATTCAATTCTGGTTTTTTCCTCAGGAATGCTTGAAAGTCCTCTATTCCACTGAATGACCATATTTTCCCTGAAACAAAATACTCAGTTTTGCTGGGTAGGTGACCCTTGGGTTCATTCCCAGTTCTTTGCCCTCTGGAATATCATATTCCATGCCCTTCGATCCCTCAGTGTAGAAGCTGCCAGGTCCTGGGCTATTCTGATTGTGTTTCCACAATATTGAAATTGTTTCTTCCTGGCTGCTTGTAGTATTTTCTCCTTGATCTGGGGATTCTTGAACCTGGCTATAATATTTCTGGGAGTTTTCTTTTTGGGATCTTTTTAGGAGGTGATTGGTGGATTTTTTCAACCTTTATTTTGCCTTCTGGATCTAAAACATCAGGGCAGTTTTCCTTGAGAATTTCTTGAAGGGTGATTTCTAGGTTCTTTCCTTGATCATGGCTTTCAGGTAGTCCAATAATTTTTTAAATTGTCTCTCCTGGATCTATTCTCCAGGTCAGTGGTTTTTCCCATGAGATATTTCACATTGCCTTCTAATCTTTCGTTTGTTTGGATCTGCTTAACAGCATCTTGATTTCTCATAAAGTCATTAGCTTCCATTGCTCCAGTCTAACTCTGAAGGAATGAATCTCCTCAGTGAACTTTTGAGATTCTTTTTCCATCTGGCAAATTCGACTTTTTAAGGCATTCTTCTCCTCATTGCCCTTTTGGGCCTCCTTTGCCATTTGAGCTAGTCTATTTTTTAAGGTGTTGTTTTCCTCAGTCAGGCTGTTGACCTCATTTCATACTTTTCCTGCATCCTTCTCATTTCTCTTTCTAATTTTTCCTCCACTTCTCTTATTTGATTTTAAAGTCCTTCTTAAGGTCCTCTATGGCCTGCAACCCACTCATGTTTTCCCCTGGGGCTTTTGGAGCAGGACTTCTGACCTCACAGTCCTTTTCCCGCTCTATGCCCCCAAAATAGGAGTCTAGGGTTGCATTTTTCTGTTTCCTTTGCCTTGGCATGTTGCCACTTAATTACTTGACTTTTGGGCTTGTTGCCACACTATGGCTTTAAGGCCAGATAGAGGAATTTTCGTCCCGAACGTGTGGGGGCTACTTCCGTTTCTGGCAAGCTGTAAACCCACCCACGACTTCCACCCTAGAACACAGTCCAGATCCAGGGAGGTTAAAGCAAGAGCGATTACCCCCCAAGACTGATCGCTGGATCTCCCCACAATTAATTGCAGTCCAGGAGCTGGAGCTGCATCTGAAAACTACAAAATGGAGTGTCTCCTCAGCGGCTTCTAGCCCCCAGGGGAGGGAGCTGACGCATTCCCCACATACAGGTCCCAAAGTCCATAGGACACTAACCTCTTACTTTGTCCTAGGCATGTCTATGTTGATAATTCTGGAGTCGCCACAGCTACTGGTGTTCTGGGGTTCCTCCAGCCGGCTGTTGGCCCTGGTGCCCTGGGGCTAAAACCTTGGCTCACTGGGACCTCAGCTCCTGCTCGGCTTGGCTTCGCTGTGCACTGCCAGCTCCCAGACCACTTCGCTGGTCCTTCCTGGAGGGCTGCTGGGCTGTCCTCAGTGGGAGGTTAGCTTCTCTGTGTCGTTCTGTGGGTGCTGGGGCTCCACAAGTTATTCAGAGTCCCTTTTTACATAGTTTGGGGGGAATCTGGGGGCAGAGTGGCTTGGATGAGCTGTTTCTACTTTGCCATCTTGGCTCCGCCCCCTATCTATCACCTCTTAATCGATAAATTGGATAACCTTTTCTTGGTCCTAATCATTCCTGATAGTTCTATAGCATCTTGGATTGTTAACTACTCAATCTTCCTGGATATTTTTTGGGTTCCATGACATTGATCTTTTCTTGTTCCCTTCCTGTCTATCCCAGCCTTCTTCAGGGTCCTTTACTCCATCATCATGATATCTTGCCCCTAATATGAGTCTACCTCGAAACTTTTTCCCAGGGCCCTTTATACGTGTGTGTGTATGTGTATGTGTGTGTGTATATACATATACACATATCTCTATACACACATATATATGGATATATACATTTGCATATGTACACACATATGTATATATATCAAAAATGTCCATTTATAATATATGTTTATATATAAATAATATGTTTATACATGTGCAATCCTCTGTCCTCTCTATCAGTGATCTTTTTAACTACCATGGGCTAAATTTTTATCTATGTCTATATAATTCCCAAGTTTGCATATCCAACCCTAGTGTCTCCTGAGCTTCAGTTCCACATTTCCAGCTTTCTAATGAATATTTTCCATTGGATGTCTTATACATAATTTCAGTCTTAACCTGTCTGGAAAAAAGTTTTTCTTTCATTCAAGCCACCTCCTTTTTGTGACTTCCCCATATTTGTAGAGGTTATTACTATCTTTTTGGACTTCTAGATTTACAAACATAGAGTCATACATGACTTCTCTTTCCTTCACTACTCCAGCCCCAAATATATTTAGATGTTGTCTTATTTATTCTACCCCCTTGACCTGCCTCCCACTAATGAACTCCACCCTGGAGTTTAAAAGCTTCCTAATTGGTTCTCCCTGCTTTAGGTTTCTACTCTTTCTCCATCCTCCACACAGTAACCAAACATCATGATATTGCTAAAGCACAAGTATGATCATGTCATTGTTAAGTCATTCTCTCACTATTTAGTCATCTGTCTGACCCTCTGTGACCCCATTTGGGGTCTTCTTGGCAGAGATACTGGAATAGTTTGTCATTTCCTCCTCCAGCTCATCTTACAGATAGGGAAACTGAGGCAAGCAGAGTTAAGTGACTTGCTCAGGGTCACACATCTAACTAAGACCAGATTGAACTCATGAAGATGAGTCTTCCTGATTCCAATCCCAGTGTTCTACCCACTGTGCCACTTAGCTGCCCAATCATGTCATTACCCTACTCATAAAAGCCCTAGCAGCTCATTCTTCAGAATAAAATACAAACTCTATTGATTGACAATCAATTCCCATTACAATCTGACTCCAGTATGCCTTTCCAGGCTTATATAACACATTATTCCTTCTCACACATATAATACAGAAACAAAAATGAGCTTTCTTCTACATAATATTTCATTTCCTATCTGCATGCCTTTGCCTGGACTGTCCTTCAAGAATGGATGTGCTCTTTTCCTCACCTCAACTATTCAATCAACAAACATTGATAAGTAAGTGCTTATTATGAGCTAAGCACTATGGTAAATGGTGCAGATACAAAGGAAGTACATGGTCTGAAGTGACCATCCCAATTTCCACTCTATCCCAATTCCACCACTGAGTGGTGACTTTAGAGCATTGCTACTACATTCCTTTAACACTCTAGGTATACTCCTGAAGGTGAAGGGGTTATCTTTCTAGCCCTATTGGTTCAAGCCCCCATTTTGGTATGCTTCCAACCATGATTATGGGTTGATTGTCAATTTAGACAGTCAGTCCTATGAAGTTTTTAGGAAAAACTGGCAACAAATATTCCTATAAAATTCTATAACACATTTTCCCACAACCATATGTAGAATCTATGAGAAAGTAGGCTTGAAGGGCAGCAAGGTGGTCCAGTGGATAGAGCATCATCCCTGGAGTCAGGAGGACCTGGGTTCAAATCTGGCCTCAGAGAGTTGACATTTACTAACTGTGTGATCCTCGGCAAGTCACTTAACCCTGATTGTCTCCCCTTCCCCCCCAAAAAAAAAGTGGTCTCAAATTTAGAAAGCACATGTGAAAAATGGTTAACTCAGTTCTGGATTTCTGGAATTTCCTTTCTCCTCCTCATGGGGGTGCTTAAGGAGTTCCCTTAAAGCATGGTATTGTTTCTTAGCTGGGATTTTTGTAAAACTGTCAATCTCTCCCCAGTCTGCCTCAGTTGCCCCACATAGAACCATTGTTCTGGGAATGCTGATGTGAAGATGGGAGGTTCCTCAGACCTCCAAAGTCCCCAAGTTCCTCCTCCAATAGCATGTGGGGGCAGGGGAGGAGGGAAAGGAGGAGAGCAGACCAAAGATGAGGTCAGAGTGTTCACTTCCTGCCTCATGCAGCATCTCAGCTGGTTATTAGAAGGCTTTTCTCCTCATTTGCTGCTTGCTGCCATCTGGACCTCTCAGGTTTGCATTAGCCTTGTTCAATGGGGTCATACTGAAATAGAAACCAGAGCCACAAAACCATACATAAGGATCCCTGTAGGCAACACATTGACTTAGAAAATCACATATTAACATCATCTATGTTTATACTTGTTTTTTATTTATTTTGTTAAATATTTCCCAATTCCATTTTAATCAGGTTTCTGCCTCACTGTAGAGTATTGGTTGGCCCATGTCTGACACCTCCAGGCCAGTTTATAGAAGACCCACTCCACTGGACAAGACAGAGAGATTCCTCTGCCAATGTGAAGACTTCTTGTTGGAAGTCACTCCAGTTCATTTAGTGACTCATCAGAAACATCTAAATTGAGCCTT